>JARQOC010000004.1:248197332-248797332 GCA_033576535.1 Allobates femoralis | reverse complement strand
TATTAGCTCCCACCAAGATCGCCTCTGACGTAATCCTAAAATTACTCTAATCTTGCAGTGGGGCTGTGTGATGTGTCACGCAGCCAACATATGGATGGTGACTGCATGAGAACGTGCACATGTGTGTGTATAGTAGTGTATGAGTGTGCGTATATGTATGTGTGTATATGTGTGTGGGGACATTATACTTATGTATGTGTGTGTATGTATGTGGATTTTATACTGTGTATGTGCATGTGTGTGTATGTGTGGGGACATTATACTGTGTATGTATGTGTTATGTGTGTGTACGTGCATGTGTATGTGTGGGTACATGTATGCATGTGTGTACGGTTAGTATATGTAAATCTGTGTGTATGGGTGTATATGCATGTGTATATATGTGTACATGTATGTGTATGTACGTGTATGCGTGTATATGTATATGTGTGATATTACTGTGGTATGTGTGCATATGTTATGTGTACATATATGTGATATTATATGTATGTTTGTGTACATGTATGTGTATGGATGTAAATGTATGTGTGTTTATGTATATGTGATATGCATGTATGTATATTTGTGTGTATATGTGTGTACATGTAAGTTATATTGTATGTGTGTGTATATGTGTTTGAGTGTGTGTGTGCGTGCGTGAGCCACTTGCACTCATGCCGCCCAGCCACAGCCAGCAGGAAAGTCCGTGGCTTGCAACCTGTGTTGAATAATAAAGGGTTGCAACACCCTCTGAAGCCATAGAGGGCGCCCACACCCCATCTCCTGCACAGGCCCAAGCCATGGACTTTTCTGCTGCTGTGGCTGGGCAGTGGTGGGTTCAGCGGGTTGTGATGTCCAGCAGGGCAGGGCGGGCATGCGTTGTGTGGCAGGGTTGACGTGCGTTGTGCAGATGCTTAGCGGAGTGTGAGTGGTTCCCACTGCTGGTACCACATAAGGGGCTGGTACCACCAGCTGGTGTCATATTGGGCCATCCATCACTTGGGTGTCCCAATATGGCTTCCAGTGTACTTCTGATCAACGCGGTGGATTGTGGGTTCAGAGACATTCAGACAGAAGCAGATGACAAAGACTAATTAGGTAAGTATTTTAATATAAATTAAAAAAATTAAAATGTTGTACTGTGTATGCATATATATTTACTCTTTTTATATGTATACTGTATTTCTATGTATGTATATATGTGTATGGAGGTATATACAACCCCTGGGAAAAATTAAGGAATCACCTGGCTCGGTGGATGTCCATCAGTTGTTTAATTTTGTAGAAAAAAAGCAGATCACAGACATGGCACAAAACTAAAGTCATTTCAAATGGCAACTCTCTGCCTTGAAGAAACACTAAAATCTTGAAAAAAAATTTTTTCTAGCCAGTAATGGTTACTTTTGTAGACCAAGCAGGGGAAAAATTATGGAATCACTCAATTCTGAGGTAAAAATGATTGAATCATGACAAACAAATGAGCAAAAAACACTCCAATACATTACTAGTATTTTGTTGCACCACCTCTGGCTTTTATAACAGCTTGCACCCTGAGGTATGGACTTAATGAGTGACAAACAGTATCATCATCAATCTGGCTCCAACTTTCTCTGATTGCTGTTGCCAGATTAGCTTTGCAAGTGGAGCCTTGTCCTGGACCATTTTCTTCAACTTCCACCAAAGATTTTCAATTGGATTGAATACGGACTATTTGCAGGCCATGACATTGACCTTATGTGTCTTCTTTGACAGTTTTTGCTCTATGGTAGGATGCATTATCATCTTGATAAATTATTTCATATCCCAAAACATCCTTTCAACTGATAAAAAGAAAGTGTCCAAAATATCAATGTAAACTTGATCATTTATTGAAGATGTAATGACAGCCATCTCCCCAGTGCCTTTACCTGAATGCAGCCCCATATCATCAATGACTGTGGAAATTTGCATGTTCTCTTCAGGCAGTCATCTTTATAAATTCATTGGAACGACATCAAACAAAAGTTCCAGCATCATCACCTTACCCAATGCAGATTTGCGATTCATCACTGGATATGACTTTCATCCAGTCATCCACAGTCCACGATTGCTTTTCCTTAGCCCATTGTAACCTTGTTTTTTATCTGTTTAGGTGTTAATGGATGGCTTTTGTTTAGCTTTTCTGTATGTAAATCCCATTTGCTTTAGGCGGTTTCTTACAGTTCGGTCACAGACATTGACTCCAGTTTCTTCCCATTTGTTTCTTATTTGTTTTGTCTGTGATTTCATGTTTTGGAGACATATTGCTTTAAGTTTCGGTCTTGATGCTTTGATGTCTTCCTTGGTCTACCAGTATGTTTCCCTTTTAACAACCTTCCCATGTTGTTTGTATTTGTCCAGATTTTAGACACAGCTGACTGTGAACAACCAACATCTTTTGCAACATTGCGTGAGATTTACCCTCTTTTAAGAGTTTGATAATCCTCTCCTTTGTTTCAATTGACATCTCTCATGTTGGAGCCATGATTCATGACAGTCCACTTGGTGCAACATCTCTCCAAGGTGTGATCACTCCTTCTTAGATGCAGACTAATGAGCAGATCTAATTTGATGAAGATGTAAGTTTTGGGAATGAAAATTTACAGGGTATTTCATAATTCTTTCCTCAGAATTGAGTGATTCCATAATTTTTCCTCCTGCTTGGTCTATAAAAGTAACCATTACTGGCTAGCACTTTTTTATCATGATTTGTTTTAGTGTTTCTTCAAGGCAGAGAGTTGCCATTTGAAATGACTTTAGTTTTGTGCCATGTCTGTGATCTGCTTTTTTTTCTACATAATTAAACAACTGAATGGACATCCTCTGAGCCAAGTGATTTCGTGCAATGTACATTTAAGGGAATATGTCTTCAGAAATAGTAATGGATTAACACAGTGAACCGTTCATGGCCCTTACAGACTGTACAGAATATGTCATTTTGTCTGCTGGTCAAGCAATACCAACAATTTCATTTATATTGATCCAACTAATTTTATGAAGGGAGTCACACAGATTTTTCTCAACCTTAAAATGAATGAAGTCATACAATAGTGTGCAGTCTATATATCAAGATTGGTGAGGCCTTGAAGATCCTGGATTGACTAAATCCAACTATTGCCAAATGAAAAACAATGGGCCATTGAATGTATGAAACATTGTGTACTGTGGAAAACTTTACTGAAATGAGATATTTTACAAATTGGAAAATTTACTACATTTTTCAACATGTATAAAGTTCAATTTTTTTTATAATATATATATATACCCACTTAATGAATAGAACACAACAGAATAAACTGAGACAAATAATAGCATGTTATATATGGTATACGTGGCTAATATGCAGATTTTTATATTCTGTAAATGTACTTGATGCCTCAGTCGTTATTAAATAGCAGGTCATAAGATATAAATTCCTATAGATATCTCCCCAAGCCTACAAGCACTGTTCCCATTCATCCATCTTGCTTTCTCCTGACAGCAATGACAGAGTAACAACAAGGGAAAGATCAGACTGGGACCAATTTGCTTTCAACAATTGATGTATGAACCCTTTACTTTGAGAGGCATGAATGTGGGGCACCTATAGCATAGAATCCCAGGCAGAGCTGTCAGATGTGAGATGAATGGCATTTATACATACATACACACATACATTATTCATCTCTGCATGCACCTCACTGATGACTTTTCAAGTTGGAAACATCATGACTATGTTTGAAATGTGTTCTCTAACAAGTCTTTACATCTGTACCTGGAAATTCACAGCAGTAGTCTTTCAACATCACTTCTACTATGTCCCCCTATTCTTTATATTCATCTTTCATAGCTTTCACAACAAGGCCATTCCGTATAGGAGAGGTTGAAATGGCCAAGAAAATACCTACAATCTGGCATCTATAGACAAATAGATGCTGGATTATCAAATATTCTGGATAACTAAATGCTGGATTATCAAATATTCTGGATTACTGGGCAGTCATAAAAACTATTAAGAATTAATAAGCTTTGTAGCGGGGCAGAGTCCTAGGAAAAGAGCCCAAATAACATTTTAAATGGGTTGTCTAGTTTAAATAACAGTTGTTGTTTTTTTAATATATAGTGAGATAATAGATGGAGCCGATCACTTGGGACCAGCAGAGGGTCTTCATGAAGTCATTTCATTTTTGTAGACAAGTAAACAATTTGCTTTATGATATGCCACATTGTAGAGCAGGGTTCTCAGACAATAAATATCCAATTATTGGATTTGAGGTTACCGTATATACTCATGTATAAGCCGAGTTTTTCAGCACAAAAAATGTGCAGAAAAGTCCCCCCTCGGCTTATACACGAGTATATACGGTAACCCCAGCTGTATACAGCCCCCCCCCCCGTGGTATCCAGGGCCCCCCTTGCTGCACACCTGTAAAGTAAGATGTCAGTATACTTATCGCTGCCGCCGCCGCCGCTCCGCTGCTCGATCACCGCGCTGCTCCGGGGTTTCATGCTTCCTTCTCCGGCGCACAGGAAATGACGTCATTGTTCGAGCGCCGGAGAAGGAAGCATGAAGACCCGGAGCAGCGCAGTGACCGAGCAGCGGAGCGGCGGCGGCGGCAGCGATAAGTATACTGACATCTTACTTTACAGGTGTGCAGCAAGGGGGGCCCTGGATACCACGGGGGGCTGTATACAGCTGGGGCTGCTGTATACAGCTGGGGCCCCTGTATACCACTGATGGGGGGAGGTCTGTATACCTCTGGGGCTGCTGCTGTATATACCCCCTGGGGCTGCTGCTGTATATACCCCCTGGGGCTGCTGCTGTATATACCCCCTGGGGCTGCTGCTGTATATACCCCCTGGGGCTGCTGCTGTATATACCCCCTGGGGCTGCTGCTGTATATACCCCCTGGGGCTGCTGCTGTATATACCCCCTGGGGCTGCTGCAGTATATACCCCCTGGGGCTGCTGCTGTATATACCCCTGGGGCTGCTGCTGTATATACCCCTGGGGCTGCTGCTGTATATACCACTGGGGCTGCTGCTGCTGTATATACCACTGGGGCTGCTGTATACTACTACTGGGGCTGCTGTATACTACCACTGGGGCTGCTGCTGTATATACCACTGGGGAGGCTGCTGTAACACTGCTGGGGCCTGTATATACCACTGGGGAGGCTGCTGTATACCATACTGCTGGGGGCTGTATACTACCACTGGGGAGGCCTGTATACCACTGCGGGGGCCTGTATACCACACTGCTGGGGGCTGTATACCTGTGCTGGGGTCCACCCTCGGCTTATACACGAGTCAATAGGTTTTCCCAGATTTTGGGGGCAAAAGTAGGGGGGTCGGCTTATACACGGGTCGGCTTATACACGAGTATATACGGTAAATAAAATTTGTTTTTATTTCTATAATCAATTTAAATGCAGGCACAAACAAAGAGCATGACCATATGTTTGAGCAGCAAAACTAATCGGATGGCTTTTTTCCTAAAAGAATAATTAAACTCTTTTCTTTTTATTATTTATTAATCCTCCAGGCATTACAAAGTTATACATTTTTTGTAATAAACCTTATTACTTATTTTAGCTCCCTATGCTATTCCGGGGTGCTTTTTCAACACTGAGTTACTGCTCCTTTAGAAGCTGCTTTTAACTGCTGATCAGCAAGATCCCTTTGTTATATTCAAACAATCACTGCATGGAAACTCCCTTGTCTGAGCACCGAGGAGCTATAAGGCTCAGACATAGAATGCTTTGTACACACACTGAATATTGTGTACAAGATGGTGCTGAGCAACAGTTGAAAGAATCTTTTAAAGGTGCAAGAACTGGACATTTAAAAATCATCTTAGCATCTTTGGTAGAAAAGGATGCAAAATAATGTGATGCAGTTTATTATAAAAAATGCAAAACTTTGCATTGTCTTGAGAATAATTACATAATAAAAAAGTGTATTCTCTAAGGCTGGTTTCACACTAGCATTTTTCTCCATTCATGTGAATCCAGCTTGAACTGGATGCACCCACATCCATTTTTGGCCCTATTGACTTTTAATGGGTCTGGATGAACTTGCGGGTGTCTCCAGTTCTTTACTTTTTTCCTGGGCGATCTTGGGTGTTCCCGTTTTTTTCACTAAGACCAAAAACACATTTTGGTGCATTTTTGGTCTCCGTGACAAGCCCTGAAGCACCCGGATCCGGGGAACCACGGGTAAAATTACCAATGTGCCCAATGGAACCTGGATCTGGCAGACGTGGCCAGAATGCAGTTCCAAATGACATGCCAACTAGGGGAGGTGTCATTTGGCCCCCTGATCTGGTGGAAACAGCTACCCAGCCAGAAGAAGCTGTATGCTCCCGCATCGGTATTATCCATGATCCGTGAGATGGATCAGTTATAATACCGGTGCGGGGGCATCAGTTTTTAAAATTCTGGGAGAGCCCGGGGAAATCCGGGGGGGATGCAGGTAAAACCTGCACCCCCAAGATACAAAAAACACTAGTGTGAAACTAGCCTAAGCAGCACATTCATGTCTTTTTTCCAAAGAATGAAAATGTGATGGATTGTACCACCAAACTGTGGATTACTCAATGGGATCAGCATCTACTTTCTTATTGTTTATAGGAATTCTATAGATTATTCTGACAAAGGCATTTGAAATACAAATCAAAACCTGAAATCTGGTCATATTCTTGACTTCTTAGTCATTTGCGTAGCTTGCCCATCATTTAGGTACCCTACTTCCTATATTAAATATTGAAATGTATTGATAAATCTTGAGTGGCAGAATACAGTGAGTAGTGCCGAATATTTGTGCTTATGTAGCTTCTGATGAAGGGAAGGCATAATGATTTTTTTTTATCAAATATTAATGCATAACCTTTGTTGATTTGTTTAGGGAAAGAAAGTGAAAAAAAATGTTTCCTTCAATGAGAAAATATTGCAGATATCCTGATAACAGACATCAGTTTTTAAATTTGTATTCTATATGCATCTACAGGGACATGTTATATTATTAAGTCATTATATACGGTGAGATGTTTAATATCTCACTATAGTTGAGGAGGTTGTCTGGAATTCTTATAGAAAGGCCAAAGGCAGGAAATGTGGTAAAATACATATTATTCACCAATTCAGTCATTCGCTGATCCTCAACTCTTGTTGGTCCTCACCGACCCTGCAGTCAAATTTAACATTCACATGACCACTTCAACCAATTCCTGGCATCAATGGTGACATGTGAAATTACAGATCTTAACCACTGAGGCCACTGATTGGCTGCTTTGCTCAAGTAAAGGATGGACGGGACATCAACCCCTGAGGACTAGAAGTGACCCAGTAGACAACCAATGCTACAAGCAGCTGGAGATGGGTTCATCGTTTTCACACAACTTAGGCCATTTTATTTATTTATTTCTCAAGTACTGAACAACCTCTTTAAAGGTATGATGTGATGAGATTCTTAATCTTCCATTATTAAATATAATGTCATATCTGCTAATAACGTCCCATGCTCTCCTGCTTCCCTAGACCTACGAGTGACAAGGTCTTCTGAAGGTTACTACAAGTTCTCGAATTTGCACATGTAATCTGTCTGCAGTTGACTTTGGATTCTTTTGTCCACATTTGCCCAGATATCCTTGCTTTGTCATTCCTGCAGAACTATTCAATGGGCTATCAACATCAGGCTACAAATACAGCCAATCTATGAACATGCTTTTGTTATTCCTCACTTGGACTGAGAAAACCAATTAGCCTCTAACTATATAATTCTCCTCTCTATCTCAATGGCAGGAAATTCCAGGTACAAAAGAAGACCTCTAGAGGGTTAGCTGTTACAGCAAATTTGCTGAAATACTGTATATGGGCATTTATTCTATGTGAAGTTGTTTAGCCGTTTCGTAAAGTGCTGTTTATGTTTATTTATTCTTCTGTTTTTCTTGATTTATTGTGAAAAATGTAATTTTTATCATGGTATACCTTACACATATCAGTGTCACAGTCATGTTTTTGGTATATAAACATTGTTTTCCAGAATGATGGAACAGGGATTAAAAATACTAAATGTTATGCCTTAAAAACCATTGTATCTTAAAAAGCATGTATACTACACAATTCACAGTTTGCTTCTGTGACCTCTAATGATGGCTTCATTCACAATCTTAGCATTTAACTCTATGGATATAAAAACAGTTTTGGAGAGCAGTACCACTAAAACAAAGCTCCAACCCATGAAACAATAGTCTGGACATACAGAAAAGACAAAAAAAAACCCTAAACCAAAATAGTATTCCATTGTGAACATTGAATTGAGACAGTAAAACTGTAAAAATGGAAATCATAGGGATGTTTCACCGCTTGATTCTGGGTGTCAATAACCAGCAATGACATGAGTAAGTGGATGAAATATCATGGCTTGTCAAAGAACTTAGTTTACATCTGAAACGTGTTGTCCTGCATCACCCGTTTGGCTCTGTAACCATAACCTTATCTCCTCTTTATATGTTTGCATCATTTTAATGAACTTTGAATTATCAATAATTATTGAAGCCTTAATCCAGAAGCTGGACTCATCTTCTCGTTTAATCATGAAATATCATGGCCAAGTGTGCAGCATCGAACAGGTGTTTCATACATTTTTAGTTTGACAGTTTGAAAAATGTTGTCACATTTACATCATGTGTAGCCTTTTTCTGGGAAATATTTGCAAGATTAAATTAAAATACAAAAATATCAATTAGGCCACTTTCACACCAGCTTTTTTGTCCGGGTCGGACAAAAAAATGCATTTGCCAGAGGGTCCCGCCTAATGGCCGCACTTGCGGCACACTTGCAGTAAGCCCCATGCATTGTGTATGGAGCTTGCGGTAAGGTGCAGCAGGTGCGGCACGTGCAGTTGCGGCAGATGCGGCAGCGAGAAAAAACGTTGCGGCTGTTAGGCAACAGATGCGGTAAATCTGCCGCATCTGCCGCATTTTGGTGAAAATGCCAATGTGAATGGGACCTTATAGAGATATGAGGAAGATCTGTGGAAGAATCAATGTCTAAATGGGTTGTACATAACAATTCTAAGATTTAAGTGATAGATCTTAGGGCCACTTTACACACACCAACTTATCTGTCCAACTTCTGACCAACTTACTGGTTGCAGTGAAATCATGGACACATTGCTCCATTTTGTGGCTGTGTATAACTGGAACAATGTGTCCATGATTTCACTACAACCAGTAAGTTGTTCAGAAGTTGGACAGTTAAGTTGGTGTGTGTAAAGTGGCCATTAGAATAAAAAAACAACTCCACTATTGGATGGGTTAAAAAATGTTCTTGCCCTGAGATATTCTTATAAATGTGCCCTTGTGTAATGTATGTGTCCAACCGTACAGGAACAGGTCGGATATACCACTGCTCCTGGACATGGGAAGACGTAAGAAAGTATACAAACATTACAGCTGGGGATCGCAGATGATTCTTTTTGTGATGTAAAACAAGTTTTTAAAAAGCAATTAAATGTTTTTCCGTACAGAAAGGATCCCCAGCTGTAATGGCTATATGCTCTTTAACTCCTACCCTTATTTGCCCAGGAGCTCTGGTATATCTGACCTGTACTTACATTTATAACAATATCTCAGGACAGGAACATTTTTTTAAGACATTCAATTGTGAAAATTATTTTATTCTTAGAGCTATTAATTAAACTGTTCCTTGTTCATGGCACAACTCCTTTAAAGTGGATTTTCAGGGAAAACAATAATATTCCTGAATTAACTGTAAAGAAAGAATGCCAGTGGATTATCCGCCTGGGCACTATGTCCCCTAGCGGTCTGAATGAGAAACTCAGTTTTGTCCCATATTTGGGATGATCCTGAGTATCCTGGGATCCCCCACCCTGGGTGTGTGGGATGGAAAATAATGTACATATATTTCGCTTTATGACTGTTATTTTTTGACACTGTCTCTGAGGGAGCCCTATTCTTTCTGGGTTCACCCTCAGTTTTTAACTGTATATGTGTTGGTTTTAACTTTTTTATATTTTCTATACTCTCTTCTATAGTTGTCTATAGATAAACTAGAACCCACTCTCTTCCCCCACCGCTCAAAATTTATGATGCTCATGGACCGGACTGAGAATATGGGATTCCATTGATGAAGAAGATTCTGATCTAATGTATACACAATAGGAGCCTGTTGGATTCTTGGACCAGCATTGTGAATGCCATTGGAGCCAACATTGGATAGATTAATAGTACTGTCATACTGTCATACTGCATTATGTATATTTATAGGTCCTTCTAACTGAACTGCAGCCCCCATTTTGGAGAGATATGCTGCATGTTATGATAGAACTATTGTTAATCGCTCTGGTAACTAGGTTCTAAAGTTGTAGGCTGTGATAAGGATAGACTAATGCTAATGAGGTGTGATAGTATTATGGGGGTACAATTTTTGGTCAGCGTCCTCTCTTCTGTGTATGGGTTTTCCCTGATCCAATCATTCTATGTCCTGTGGAGCGCTCCATTCATATAATACCTTAGTTGAGGGCAAAATTGCCCTTCACTAAGATGGCGGCGGCCGGCGTCCGCGCGTGCGCGGTTCGCGTCTCCGGGGTCGCGTCTGCATTCCCCGCCCTGGCCGGAAACCGCGTCAATTGACGCGCGTCCGGCTGAGGCGGGGGGCGGCCAGGGCCTCGCTGACGACGCGGCCGAGTGCGCGCGGCGATTCACCCGGTGATGCCGCACACCTGGTGGGGGGCATATATAAGAGGGGTGTTCAGCGTCAAAGAGTAGCCCCCTGAGGAAGCTCATTGTGAGGGAAACGCGTCGGGGCGTCCCCCTCCCATCACCAGCCACGGGTAACAAGTAACATAGGTGAGTGTGAACAAAATTACCTGCAGTTTACTTGACTGACCATATTGGTGCCTGGGGACTATTTTCCTCTTTCTCGCCCCTCATTATGAGGCCAGTACCTTTATACAGAGGTCGCTATGGTGACTGCTGGTTAATCTTACCATTAACTTCTACCACCCCACCCGCTCAGTGTTAGACTTCTATGCCCTGTTTGCTGTATGCTGGGTTACCACCTCTGCTGTCCCTGCGGACCGATCCTGTCTTTTATGATGTATTATGTATGGTACTTGTGACGCCAGTGTAATTTTGTGTTTTTCTACTAATAAAAACCTTTCACTATGGCTAGTTGTGTACCAATTTTGATTTGGGTTTAAACTCTCCAAAAGTAAACCCTTCCCCCTTTTCTGTATATGACTGTGAGGAGAGGCCCATTTACAATGAGATATTATCCATTTACAATTCAATACTATGTACTAAATTAACTGTAAGTAGTAGAATATAAAACACTCTAAGCCTATGTGCACATGTTGAGCATTTTGTTTCAGAAAATTCTGCATATCTTGGTAGAAAAAGCACACCTGCAAATCCACTGAAAGAATTAACATGCTGCAGATTATTTTGTGCTCCAAATCTGCAAATCACAAATAAGCAATGTGTGCATGACACTTCATGATTCTCATTGACTTTGCTGACATCAGGAGCCCCAACAGGTTTTGTGACAAAATTACACTCTAAAATGCATCAACAAATGATTTAAAAACGCAATGTGCGCACACAGCCTAATATAGCTCTATTATTTTACGTGCCCCCACCTTTTTTGTAGCTGCTCTATCCTCTTACAAACATGGTTTCCAGCCCTGCTCTCGATTTAGAACACTATGATACATGTTGTCATCTGATATGAACTGTGTGTAAATGGGGCTGGCTAACTTAATTCACTCGCTAAGCCAGTGCCCAGACACAGAGACAGACAACTTGACAAGTTTGGCTATTAACATAAGCAATTAGCTGTTCCCTTACATCATATAAAGTAGAAAACACTGTACAGTGTCATGCAATCAACCACAATTTGGGATGGAGTTGCTACTAGATGATCATGGTACCTGGTCTATGAGGACTATTTTAGTGAGTTATAGATAGAGTATTTTTTCTCCTTTCAGGAATTTCACGTGTATTGTAGATGGATACATATTTAGAACTGTACTTTGCTATTTGAGCCATAAAAATATAACAGCAATATTCAAACATAAGTATAATAACCCCATTCAAGGAGGATTAAAATTTTATCTCCGGCAGTTTCTCATGATAGAGCTATTCGTATAGGCAATTCGTTAAGAACTCCAATTGAATGAGTTGGTCTCTGTAATTCAACCCTGTGCTGTGGGGCAGATTTACTACAATTATTATTCCCTGTGTTTTACGAGAAGTACGGTATTTCATCATTACAAGATTTGCGCATTTGGATTTACAATTTAGAAAGCTTCTCTGGAGAAAATATGTTTGATTTTTCTTTTCAAAATAGTCCCAAGTTCATAAAATGCAAATTGTTATTACTCTTGTTCTGTCCAAAATCTAATTCTGCTCTATAGGTTAATGCTGTTCTTATAGAGAGAGACGGGAAAGCTTTAATAGAATGAAGGGGAAACAACAGCAGATTCTCATTACTGCTGGAAACAGCAAAGCTCCATTCATTTATTTGTCTGGTAATTCCTCTGCTACATGAATAGCAGTGCTACCTACATACTACATACATAACTTCATGTGCTACATACTACATACATTCTACATACATAAAGTCATGTGCTACATGCTACGTGCATGCTACATACATAAAATCATGTGCTACATGCTACATATATGCTACATACATAACATCATGTGCTACATGCTATATACATAACATCATGTGCTACATGCTACATACATGCTACATACATAATGTCATGTGTTACCTACATAATGTCATGTGCTACATGCTACATACATAATATCATGTGCTACATATATGCTACATACATAACATCATTTGCTCCATCCTACATACATCATACATACATAATACCATGTGCTACATGGTTAAATAAATTATAGGCAACAGCAGCAAAACCTGAAGACAATGAGAATTCTTCTTTGTATTGAGATTACATAGATGTAAGTCTCTCAGTTGTCCCATTTTATTATCTATGTCCAGATTTTTGGGGGTCAAACATGACAAATAGTAAAAAGGGTTGTTTTTACTGAGTAAATAAATGTCTCAGACTGCATGTTTTAACCTCTTCATGACCATGGATATATATATTCGACTTTGGCTGTGTCTCGCATCCTTCGACACACATCTCAGCTGATCTCATCAGCTGAGATGTGTAGCTAACACCACCAATCGGATCAGCGATGCGATCAGTGGTGTTAACACTTTGGATTGCGCTGTCAGGGACTAACAGCGTGATCCGTAGCACCACGATGGGGATCACCCTGTTCTCCACCAGTATCAGAGTTCTCGTGAAGCAATCACGGGACCTCTGCCATTACCTGGACAGCCCAGGGTCTTGTAGTGACCCGGAAGCTGTTCTGAATCACTTACTACTGGTGATGACCCAATGATGTCACCGGCAGGAAGTGATCATTTCCCCAATGTTGGATAGGCTGTAGATCATCTGAGCATAAGAGAAGCAATCAGACTGTGGAGCACTGAAGCCCTCTAGTGGTCAAAGTAAAGTAATGAAAAATAGTTTGTAAAAATATGGAAAAAAAAAACCTAAAATTCCAAATCACCCCCCTTTTTGCCCCACTGATAATAAAATTATTAAAAAATAAAAAAATATACACAAGTTTGGTATTGCTGCATTCAGAAATGCACAATCTATCAAAATCTCAATGAATTAGAATATCATCAAAAAGGATCATTTATTTCAGTAATTCAATACATAAAGTAAAATGCATATATTATATAGAGTCATTACAGACAGAGTGATCTATTTCAAGTTTTTTTCTGTTATTTGATGATTATGGCTTACAGCCAATGAAAATCCAAAGGTCATTATCTCAGAAAGTTAAAGTAGGGAGGATGAAGGGTTAAAAACCATGCAGCCTAATTCCAAAATACATCAAAGGGTAATATAATATTATTTATTTGGGCTGCTTGAAACTCCCTGAAACATGGCAATGTGATATTGATTTGTCCTGAGAGAGGGGCCAGAGAGCCCTGAAAAGCATTGACTAACAAATCAATATTATATTCACCCTTTAATGTCTCGTGGAATACGGCAGCGCGGTTTTTAACATTTCATCTCTCTACTTTATATGCACCATGCTGAGCACTGCAGCAGCTGTGATATGCTTTCATAGTGGTTGTGACTCTCAAACCACACAAGTGAAGCCTCTGATACCATTTAGGTAATATTTTATCTCTGAGAACTTTCATCCTCCCTACTTTAATTTTATGAGATAATGATTTTTGGGTTTTCATTGGCTGTAAGCCATAATCATCAACATTAACAGATGAAAAACTTGAAATAGATCACTCTGTTTGTAATGACTCTATATATGTGTTTCACTTTTTGTGTTCAATTACTGAAATAAATCAACCTTTGATGATATTCTAATTCATTGAGATGCACCTGTATAACTGAGAAAACCATAGAATCCTTTGTTACTCTAAGTGCTATAGATCCACAGGAGATCTGAATACAAATATCGACCCAGATTACATTCACCTGAATGAGGCCTAAGACACAGAAACATTGCAGATGTGTTTTATAATGAATCAACTGTGTGACTTGACAAAACTGATCTGTTAAAACTGATTATTGGCATTACAGCAGGATCATGCTTTGTACTTTAAAGAAGTCAATGCTTAACATTCATTTGAAAGTACCTAGGTGTTTATCACTATTCATATATTAATATTTTACTAAGAAAATAGAAATATAGAAAATAAAATGAAATTTATTTTTCCTCTCTCTGGATGTAACTTTTTTTAGGGATGTGTCAGTATGAGAGTAGGATAGCCTTTCTTTGATCTAAAGATCAATGGCTTGCGACATGCTTGTTGGGATGGTAGGAGTTGCTACATTTTTGCAGACAAATGGATGGATGGACAGACAGACAAGTATAGATAGATAGATAGATAGATAGATGATAGATAGATAGATAGAGATAGATAGATAGATAGATAGTAAGATAAGTATAGATTAGATAGATAGATAGATAGAATAGAAAGAAGTAGACGCAGCTGTAGTCTAATGCTGGAATCACACTTGTGTATGACTCGTGTGAGGATCACATCATACTACTCGGACCAGCAGGCAACTCTCCTGATCTGAACATGTCAGGTGCATAGAAATACAAGAAGCTGTCCTGCTCAGGTCAGTAGAGCCGCAGCCATTAAGATCACACAGCAGAGTGACTGCAGCCTAACCTTTATTCCCATATAACCTAAAGCTACCTGATCTCCTGCTTACTGATTAGTCTCTATATTGCATATATGCAGCGTAATAATGTAGTACTAATGTAGTATTTGTGCCAGGTTGAAGCGCCAGGAAGAAGCTAATGCAATATCCTTGAGAATAAAGGCAATACGTTCCGTGCCACCTTTCACGGGGCCCAGTCTATCTCATCTCCATGCTTTATTGGCAGATTCCTTAGCCAGAAATTATGCATCCTCTGGTTTATGTTGCCTATATAATGCTTTGCCATGAAATAAAAAATATTTTCATTGAACCATGATATTTACTACTCTTGCAAACTGTTTTAATGGGCTCATTCATGTGAGCAGTATGCTACCATGTAAACAGATACAGTAATAAAATGGAAATCAGGAAATGGCGTGGAAAAGTACTGTATTAAAATAGCATGAATATAACATTGGCATTATTTGCATTATTTATATTGAAGTTTGTATCCATTGTTACTTTTCCCACTTTTTACACAGTGACTATAATAAACTATGCCGTTTAATGGCAGGAGATAGTTACTATAAATGTGGATGAACCTCTTTCCTAAGTAGGCTCCGCTCTTCATTTAGAAGCTTCACTATCTGACAGATCTACTTTAATGACATAAAAAAGAAAACATCTACTTAGTGGTTTCTTTGGCTCTAATCCTTCGTGAATCATCATGTACTGTATTTGCCATGGAAATAAAAGCCTAATGAGTAACAGAGAAGAAAGCAAAAAAATAGAAACTGAGACCTGATCAAGAATGTAAATTGTACAATTTCCTTCCATAAACTGTACAAGCTGCTACTGCTGTTGGCAATATGTGAGGATGTCCGCTGCATTACCGATGCCCATTTACCTCCATGTCCAGCCAAGACATTAATAAACTGTGCGATAGATCAGTATACTATTGATTGTTGTGGCTGCCAAACACACAGATTAATCCATTCTCTGCATTAGAGGACCACCAATACCCATCACATTATTTTCTATTACATTTCCAGTTTGCAGCAATTATCTCCATTGATTTCAATCAGGTTTTACATAACACTTTTATTATCAACAAGATCTCACATGCTACACTAAATATTGTGCTGCACTGCAAAAGAACAACCAGTGGGATGTAACACATAGCTATTAGATAGAGATAGCATAGATGGAGTAAAGAGCCCACTTGTTAGGAAAAAAAAAACACCTCTGCCTTGGAAAGACTGACACTAAAAGCTGGATTCTAGTCTAGTATGCAGCAGAACAATTTACAGTAACTTTGTCATTGCAGCTAATATGGTAGGTATGATATATACAGAATACATAGAGTTGACAGCTCAGAGATTAGCTCTGTAGAAGTTCTGTGCAGCGTATACTGCACATTTGCAACTTTTTTGAAGTTTTCATAACAATATATCTGCTCATGAAATCTCTGCAATGCAAACCCAACATTTTTCGCCCTATAGTCTGTCAACAAAGGAGCATTTCCTTATTGTGGTAGGGTTAAACCATTAAGGAAGAATGTAGCTAATACTTCATCCACTGCCATAGCCAATCACTGCACTTTTAGCCATACCATAATGTGCTCATTAGCCCACTGCTGGTAGGTGGAGTGTCGCCCATGCGCCAATGAATCGTCGTCATACCATCTGACCATACCCTTAGCCTAAAAATTACCAGGGGTGAATAAAAGATTAACAGCGAAGTGTGGAGTTAAGGTACCCTTATACTTTGTTTAATAAGGGTTTTATTTTCTTTTTTAATCATGGAAACTTTCGGCAACCAAATGGAAAAAACACTTGTTTAATAAGTAATTGTCTCTTGCATACAGGCCTAAAAATTATCATTGTTGGCAGCATATCTTCCCACGTAGGCAGGTGAGTGGCTGACAATATGCAAACTGCATGAAAACCAAACAGCTGTGCTTATCCTCATATAGTTTTCATCGGCCTGTGTAAGGCTACGGTCGCACCAGGGTTACACCCTGCGTTCAGGAGGTTCCGTCTGAAACTTAGAATTTGGCAGCATTAACGCAGTGTTACCGTAAAGGTAACACTGTGTTAACGCTGTCTATTCACCCCTATAGCAGACGGAACCCAAGTGCAGGGTAAACACCGACTTCACATTTCCAGAGTTTCAAATCGCTTGCTTTTTGCAAGTACATCAAATGACGTAGGCATCATTTGATGCGCTTGAAAAAGGCGTGAGATTTAAAACTCCAGCAGTGTGAAGCCGGCGTTTACCCTGCACTTGGGTTCCGTCGGCTAAAGGGGTGAATAGACAGCGTTAACACAGTGTTACCTTTGCGGTAACACTGCATTAATGCTGCCAAATTCTAAGTTTCAGACGGAACCTCCTGAACGCAGGGAGTAACGCTGGTGCGACAATAGCCAAAGAGGGCGTAAAGTGAATGCCAACTGAATTGTTATATTGCAGACTGACACTTTATAAGGACCAACCTTTGCCCCTATGAGTCAACCTTTGGAAATGTTGGAAAGTAATGTCCTTGCTTAGAACATACAAAACATGACAGGTTTTTATCAGCATGTGATGCACACCGTTAATGTCGCTATAGATATTACACTATTTGTTAATTGTAATGATTACTGATAATTAATACATGATGAATACTGATGTGTGTATTTGTATGCTTCTATAGGTGTGGTACTGATTTTAACTCCTAAAAGGAGCAAAACTGACACAACACCGCCTAACTTAATTTTGCTTTTGCCCTTCAGCATACTGTATTACAGTAATAAGAACTGTTTCCATTCCATTTCAGCCATTTTCTACCTTATTAATTATATTGTTAATCTTCAGTTCCTCTTGGTTTTACACATGAAAAAATTCATAGTGCTAATGAACAAATAATGAACAAATAGAGTACTTTGGTAAAAAAATCAATGGAGGTTGATAACCACAATTAGACCACCATGATTGCGGACATGGGTCAATGAAATTGACCCAAAGCAGCCATGCAAAGAAACCATATGAACTCATTTCCGATTGCCTAGTTGTGACAAATTATTGTTAATTACCATTACTAGATTGGAAATCAGGGCCTATTTAGTATGAAAAAATATACCTTAAGGCCACAGAGCTTACCTAATTTTTATGCGTAATCATATTAAAGGACAAAATTCACTATTGAAAAGATAAATCCAGCTCTACAAGAATGTCTTATGGAAAGAATTATATACATTTCCCGTGAAAAATTGTGGAAAACCTCATGGGTATATATATATATACTGTGTGAATTCCTCTGTTACACAAGATATGTGTTGTAGACAGCTGAGGTGGGTTGGTTGGTCGGAAAAGTATACTTAAGGTACCGTTATACGCTGCAATGTCGTTAAGATATCACCAATGATCTCAATCGTTAGGCCATCTTTTTGACATTGTTGGTGAGATGTCAAACGTCTAGATATCGTGGACGACGCACCAATGATGTAGCGAGCAGCTATCGTTCGCACAACCGAGCGAACAATACTTGCTCACTGTTGTGAATAAGAGAACTCGTGAACGACATCGTTATCACGGTGTCACACACAACGATGCAGCAGGTTGGCTGATCGAGGATCATCTGATTTGAGAACATATTCTCAAATCTGCGATCAACGATCCAACGATTTATCGTAGTCGTATCTCGGTGTTACATGAAACAACGTCCTAACGATGTTGTTTCAACGACTCCAAACCCGTGACGTTTCAGCTATATCGTTCATGATCTCGTACCGTGTAACGGGGCCTTAAGACACATTATGGCTCAGGAGGATTATTTCCCCTTTCATGAAAGCAAAGAGCAATTCTAAATGTCTTCATTTTTAGTCTTTAAACCTACCAAGAGTCTACATATGAGGTTTTAAATTAGACAAACAAAAAAAAGCAAAGAATTTTGAACAAAAATATATATTTTTCCGATAGATGGTGTTTATTGGAATCAGTTTGTAGTCCAAAATCAGTTCCCAAATTTATCAAAAAAACTTTTAGTAATCCCAACTGTTTTAGGCCAGGGTAATGCAGATCAATTCTGTACTTTTGTTATTTCAATCCTTTATTCCAGAGTAATAGCTTTTTCAATATTTATGTAAATGAGCTGCGCACGCAGAAACTTGGCCTACACAATCAGCTCTCCAGCCGCTCTTTTTCTTTCACTGCTCATCATCTTTCACTGACTGAATGACAGGTTACTCTTGTCGGAGTGGCATTCCTCCCCTGCCTGGGATCTCACCTAGGCTTCATCTTTCCCTTGGGCATCCCATGCACTGTCAAGCCCTTATGACATTGTGTAAGCTGAACTGTGGATCTCCACATTCCCTGTCTCAAGCAATGACTGCACCTGTGCCAGATCTCTGGCAGGGAGGACAGATAACCCTGACAAGAGTGACTTGTCATTCCTTGACTGGAGGATGGAGGTGGGCAGGGAAAGAGGGAGCCAGGTCAAGCCCCCTGCACTTGCAGTTCATTTATGTTAGGAATGAAATAATGGACTGAAAAAACAAAGATACTAAATCATTCAGTATTACAGCGACCTAATACAAATAGATCAGTTAGGGCTTTATAACCTGCTGACAAGATTCTTTTAAACATTTAATGCATTATATTTTGTACTAGATGATTGTTGCAGATGCATGAGCTGCATCTATAAGGTTTTTTCTTTTTGCTGGATGACTTTTATAAATAGCTCCCATGTATAAGAAAAAAAGTGACAAAATGCATGTGTTAATTGTATACTCTTTTACTGGATAAAAATAAAAAGTAATGAAAGGTTTCATAAAAAAATCAATCATTTAATGCAATTTGTGAAAGGTTAAAGAGGTTGTCTGGGCTTTTGCTATAATTCATATGTGTATCCAGGCTGCAAAATGTTGACAATTTGCTATATACAGTATATGATGTCAACATTTTGCATTCTTCTCTCAAAACCTCCGGTACCTTAGAGCCGGCAGTGGTATAGTGAGGACTTCCCACCGTCTCTGTGCCCACGCGCTCTATGGTACAGAGGCAAGTTCAGAGCTGGTGGAGCCATCCTCAGTATACCGCTGCCGGCTCTAAGGTACTGGAGGTCTTGAGAGAAGAAGCATCGGGCTCCAGGGTACAGATACCCGGGCTACAGTACATGGAGCCAGGCTGCGGAGTGCAGACCTCAGGTCCAGGGCACAGACACCCGGGTTGCAGCACACAGCCGGGCTGTGGAGTGCAGACCTTGGCTCCAGGGCACAGAGCCCACAAGGTGCACAGAGCGCACATGCACTGACACACTGTATCAAATCGCCTTCACAGCTGCTGATTCGGTACAGTGTGTCAGTGCAGTGGGGACCGCTGTGTACAATGGGGGTGGGTGGTGACATTAGGGGCTGTAGCGGGCTATAGGATCTTGAGGTGGTCGGGCATAGTGAGAGTGGAAGAGGGAGCGAGCTGTAGGATCCTGGGGTTGGCTGGCCATACTGTGAATAGGGGAGGGGGCATGATTGTAGGAGACTGGGAGGAAACGACCAGTTCTATATACATGCACAAACACGCCCCCTAGATGTTCTCCTCCAGCCGCAAATATGTCTAGGTAACCCTGCAAAATGTTGACAGCATGTATATTGGAAACTGTCAACATTTTGCAGCCTAGATACACATACCAATTATAGCAAAAGCCCGGACAACCCCTTTAAGTGTGAACAACACATCTGTAACAAAAAAAGAAGATGTTTTTCTTCCATCGAAGCCAATGGTATCAAGAGGAAATGTATTACCTAGATATAATTTCTAATTAACGTGATATAGTAATGCATATTTTGGTGTGTCAGACTGATGTACGCATGACAACGTATTGCAGTAATGGTAATCACCATATGATAAAGCCTTTTATTTACATAAACAATTGCACACAGACTTTAAGACATGCACAGTTGATTGTTGTTTTTGAACCCTTACAGCATGATGTCCTCAGCTTACTAAGCAAGAACGTGCTGACAGATTCTCTTTAATTTAAAGACATGAGCTCAACAATGGCCATTGTTTGATGGCACATTGTCATTTTTGCAAGGTTACCTCAGGTGGGCTAGTGACTTTTCCAGCTAATTTACATTGTATGAAACATACAGTATATTAAACAGTATGATTAAACTATATTTTTATATCACTTGGAGAATCATTAAAACATTGCATGCTGTTATTCCTATAAAGCAAGCCATAAATTCCCTACATTATGCTAATAACTGATAAAACAATGTCAGTTTGTGCATGTGCAGCATAACCGGCAGGTTGAACAGAATGATTGAGTAAACAGGATCCATAGCGCTTCACGTCCATTTGTTTGCTCTAATGTCTGGAACATTACACTGCCAAAACCATCACTGGGGAGGTCTAGTCCTGCAAACAGCTGAGCTAAGCAGGCAAACAGCTGGATTTCCCTCACTTGTACCAGAATATAATATTCTATGTGGATTTATGGTACAGGCGAGGAAATCAATGGCTAGTTGAGAATCTTAAACTACGGTACATTTCGGTAAGAAAATGCATATTTTGGACCATTGTAATATGTGTATATATACAGTATATCAAGGAACCAGGTAATTTTGATAGAATAGTGCTAAGGCTGGATAAATACTACATCTGCAGCTCAAACAATCCAACAATACTCGTTATATCACAAGCTCTCTGGTTGTTGTTCTGTATTTCACTATCTCAGCAAAAAGAACATTTCAGTTGAATTTGCATTTTCTCTCAAACTCCCCAGGTACACCATCCTGAAGCATATTAATCAAATCTTAACCCAATCACAAGCAATTTTCCTTCATTCTGCTATTCTTGCTGTGCTGCTAAACTATTTTTTTCTCTTTAATGTAGCTCAGATTGCATGTGTCAAAATAAACTACAGCACCTTACATCTCCATTAGGCTTTGAATAAGTACGGCAACAATGCACAAATGGCGGCTGTGCCAGTATGAATAGTAAAAATATCAACTATGAGAATGTATCTGATTAAATCAAAGTTTTGTATACTTTTAATTATATGATTTTATTTAAGTGTACGATTTTTCAAGATATTTGCACAAAAATTATTTACAAAGATGTGTGAAACTTTAAATCTTGTGTTACTTTTCTATTCTTACAGTTCACTTCCACTTGTCCTTAGTTCTACTAAACTATAATTAGGGGGAAAAGTTGGTTGCTTACATTCCCCAATGAAGTACAGTTTTCCTAATGTTAAAGCCCCACTCCAGCATTTTTTTTTTCAACACTGGAGTGGTGCTTTAAAGGGAACCTGTCAGGTCGTTTATGCCCTCAAACCTATCACTACCTATCCTTGCAGCTTCCCACTACATCCCTAAGAATACCTGTCTGACCTAAATGTGTCCTGCACCCACTAAGTAAAATCATTTATTACTTACATGTTCCTATGTTAATAAACTGGGTGTCGCCAAGAGTGCAGACATTGTGGGCATTGGGTGTACCTGTCCGGCTCTAGAACATGCGCACTGCGCATTCTGAGACCCGCGAGTGCACCCAGTTACTCACCCACAATGGACATGATAGGAAAGGACACGACCACAGTATCATACCTGGAAGAAGAAGATTCAGATGCCAGGATCACACAATTGAATTAGGATACCATGCCCACTGAGGCGTGTTAACCAGGGAAAGAGGGAGGACATAGTGGTGGAGAAAACGCCCACAGTGTCTGTACTCTTGACAGGACCCTACTCATTAAGATGGGGACATGTAATTAATAAAATTATTTTATTCAGCGATTACAGGACACATTTAGGTCAGACAGGAATGCTTAACGATGTAGTAGGAAGCAGTAAGATAGGTTTGGGAAAATAAACGACCTAACAGGTTCCTTTTAAGCCAAAGTTCCTTGCTCTAAGTCTTATACTCACCCTACACTCTTTTCACCTTTTTGAGCATTGCTTCCACCAAGGGCACCAACTTGTGCACGTAACTTCAAACTGTCTAAAAGTAAGAAGTTATGTCACAAGCTCTAAATACAAGTACCGTACATACTCGCGTATAAGCCGAGTTTTTCAGCCCAAATTTTGGGCTGAAAAGTCCCCCCTCGGCTTATATGCGAGTATATACGGTAATCTGTAATCTATGTGCAGCAGCAGCCCTCGGAGGTATACAGGGCCCCCCCATCAAGCTCCACGGACCCCCCCCCTTGCGCGGCAGCCTGTAAGGGAAAATCATACTTATCAGTGTCCCGCGCTGTCCCGCCGCTTGCCGACATCACGATTCCGGGCTTCATTCCGCGTCTTCCGCACTTCCTGTGGTCGCGGGAATGACATCATTGCCCGCGACCGCCGGAAGCCGGGAGTCGCGGATTGAAGCCCGGGATCGTGTGTCGGCAAGCGGCGGGACAGCGCGGGACACTGATAAGTATGATTTTCCCTTACAGGCTGCCGCGCAAGGGGGGGGGGGGTCCGTGGAGCTTGATGGGGGGGCCTGTATACCTCTGGGGCTGCTGCTGTATAGAGCCCCTGGGGCTGCTGCTGTATAGAGCCCCTGGGGCTGCTGCTGTATAGAGCCCCTGGGGCTGCTGCTGCATACAGCCCCTGGGGCTGCTGCTGTATACAGCCCCTGGGGCTGCTGGATACTACCACTGGGGCTGTATATACCTCTGGGGCTGCTGTATACTACCACTGGGGCTATATTTACCTGTGGGGCTGCTGTATACTACCACTGGGGCTGTACATACCTGTGGGGCTGCTGTATACTACCACTGGGGCTATATTTACCTGTGGGGCTGCTGTATACTACCACTGGGGCTATATTTACCTGTGGGGCTGCTGTATACTACCACTGGGGCTCTATATACCTGTGGGGCTGCTGTATACTACCACTGGGGCTGTATATACCTGTGGGGCTGCTGTATACTACCACTGGGGCTGTATATACCTCTGGGGCTGCTGTATACTACACTGGGGCTGTATATACCTCTGGGGCTGCTGTATACTACCACTGGGGCTGTATATACCTCTGGGGCTGCTGGATACTATCACTGGGGCTGCTGTATACTACCACTAGGGCTGCTGTATATACCTCTGGGGCTGCTGTATACCACACTGCTGGGGGCTGTATACCTGTGCTGGGGTCCACCCTCGGCTTATACACGAGTCAATAGGTTTTTTCCAGATTTTTGGGGCAAAAGTAGGGGGGTCGGCTTATACACGGGTCGGCTTATACACGAGTATATACGGTATATAAAAGCCATATTGAGGCTCTCACAAAGTTATATTGATTTGTGACCTTTGTCATGCTCCACTAAACACTGCAGCTGGTGGTAGGTGACAAAGTGCAGGAGACCAACCAGAGTGACACTGGAAACAGATGAAGACATCAGAGGGTGAGTATGAGACAGGAGTAGAAAACATACATTTACAGCACCACTTCAGCTGAATTAAAAAAATAAAACACTAGAGTGGTTTTTATAATGTGGGTCTATGATTAATTTATTATGCTTAGCTTGTAGAGCACCATCTAATTTCACAGCACTTTCCAAGCATTATCATCTCAGCACCTATTGGCACTCATAATCTAATTCCCTATCGGTATGTCTTTGTGGTACTTAGAGTTACACAGCTGCCTCAGCTCATCAGGTCTTCACAACATTCCCCTATGGCTGCTGTCTTTTTCTGTACTCAAAGCCGTGTTTTCAAGTAGCCGAGTGGGCTTCCAAGACATCATCTACCTATGCCTATTTCAGGCCAAGTAAGAAAAATATCTGTGTCTTGGTAGTAAAACTCCTACTTCTGTGTTCTGTTTATTTGCCCTAACAGCTCCTGGTCTGCATCTGCCTTGTGACCCTGCATACCAGCTGCCTTCATTGCTTTAGACTTCCTGCATTCTCCTTGCCCTGTCTTCCTGTGCTCTCCAGTGTTCCAAGGTCTCGCTTACATGTGCTTTCTGCATCAATGCCTAAGGCTAAAAGAAACCCATGCAAACATGGGTAGAACATACAAAACTACTTCCTGATGTTATCCTTGGAGGGATTTGAGCCTAGGACCCCAGCAGTGCAAAGCTGCAATGCTAACTACTTAAAGTGAATCTGTCAGAACGATTTTGCAATGTATGGTAAAGTTGTTGTTATAATGGCACTAAAATACTAATTAAATTGATACCTTTGGTGAAGAAATCTTGAGGTTCTTCTTTAATCAACATTTAAAGTTTTCTGCTAATTAGATATCAGTGCACAGAGGCCGGACTGCACTCTGGGTCTTCCCCTCTTGTCTGTGATTCCCTGGCCCCCCCGACCACTCCAGGCCTTATTCTGGTCTTTGATTGACAGGTTACTGATTTCAAGGAGAGGAGGCAGGTGATTCACAGACAAGAGGCAGCAGAGGGGCCGGAGAATTACAGACAGGGAGGAGAAGACTCATTTTGCAGTCCAACCCTGTGCACTGAAATCGAAATTTCAAATGGTGATTAAAGAAGAATTTAAAAGCAGATTTATTAACCAAAGGTATCAACTTAATCAGTACTACAGCACCATTACAGCTATGTCTTTACTTTTCCTTGAAAAATCATGCTGACAGATTCTCTCTAAGTGTTACAGTGCCTTCTGAAAGTATTTGGCCCCCTTGAACTTTTCAACCTTTTGCCACATTTCAGGCTTCAAACATAAAGATAAAAATTCTAATTTTTTGTGAAGAATCAACAACAAGTGGGACACAATTGTGAAGTGGAACAAATTTTTTGGGATATTTTAAACTTTTTTAACAAATAAAAACTTGAAAAGTGGGGTGTGCAATGTTAATCAGCCTCCTTGAGTTAATACTTTGTAGCGCCACCTTTTGCTGCGATTACAGCTGCAAGTCGCTTGGGGTATGTATTAGTTTTGCACATCGACAGACTGAAATTCTTGCCCATTCTTCCTTGCAAAACAGCTGGAGCTCAGAGAGGTTGGATCGAGAGTGTTTGTGAGCAGCAGTTTTCAGCTCTTTCCACAGATTCTCGATTGGATTCAGGTCTGGACTGTGACTTGGCCATTCTAACACCTGGATACGTTTATTTTTGAACCATTCCATTGTAGATTTTGCTTTATGTTTTGGAACATTCTCTTGTTTGAAGATAAATCTCCGTCCCAGTCTTAGGTCTTTTGCAGACTCCAACAGGTTTTCTTCCAGAATGATCCTGTATTTGGCTCCATCCATCTTCCCATCAATTTTAACCATCTTCACTGTCCCTGCTGAAGAAAAGCAGGCCCAAACCATGATGCTGCCACCACCATGTTTGACAGTGGGGATGGTGTTTTGAGGGTGATCAGTTGTATTGCTTTTATGCCAAACATATCGTATTGCATTGTGACCAAAAAGTTTGATTTTGGTTTAATCTGACCAGAGCACCTTATTCCACATGTTTGGTGTGTCTCCCAGGTGGCTTGTGGCAAACTTCAAACGAGACTTTTTATGGAAATCTTTGAGAAATGGCTTTCTTCTTGCCACTTCCATAAAGGCCAGATTTGTGCAGAGTACGACTGATTGTTGTCCTATGGACAGACTCTCCCACCTCAGCTGTAGATCTCTGCAGTTCATCCAGCCTTTTGGCTGCATCCCTGATCAGTCTTCTCCTTGTTCGAGATGAAAGTTTAGAGGGACGACCGGGTCTTGGTAGATTTGCAGTGGTCTGATACTCCTTCCATTTCAATATGATCGCTGGCACATTGCTCCTTGAGATGTTGAAAACTTGGGAAATCTTTTTGTATCCAAATCCGGCTTTAAATTTGACCACAAAAGTATCTCGGACCTGCCTGGTGTGTTCCTTGGTCTTCATGATGCTCTCTGCACTTGAAACAGAACCTTGAGACTATCACAGAGCAGGTGCATTTATACAGAGACTTGATTACACACAGGTGGATTCTATTTATCATTACTAGTCATTTAGGACAACATTGGATCATTCAGAGATCCTCACTGAACTTCTGGAGTGAGTTTGCTGCACTGAAAGTAAAGGGGCTGAATAATATTGCACGCCTCACTTTTCAGTTTTTTATTTGTTAAAAAAGTATAAAATACGGTATGCAATAAATTTCGTTCCACTTCACGATTGTGTCCCACTTGTTGTTGATTCTTCACTAAAAAAAATTAGAATCTCTATCTTTATATTTGAAGCCTGAAATGTGGCAAAAGGTTGAAAAGTTCAAGGGGGCCAAATACTTTCACAAGGCAATGTATATGTTGCAATGCAAATGGACATCATACAATAGGGTGAAAAATATGACTTGAGACATTTTTATAAATTGGTCTGTGTTTTGATTAAAAAAAGATACATTCCTCATTCAGGGTTTTCACTTCTATCATATGCTATCAGAAAGGGTAGTTTATAATCATTTCAGTGGTAAATTTCTGGCAATCAAAATCTGATATATGGATGACAGTAATTTAGCCAGATTGTTTGGGTTACAAATGTGTTATGAGCTAGTGACATCTCTAAGGAGCCTTTAGGGTGCTTTCACATTACGTTTTTGTTGTATCCGTAGCTGTCCGTTGTAAAATGGACAGCCACGGATCTGATTTGGCCCCCATGTTATCCTATGGGGGTCGGATCGGATCAGATTTGGCCTAATTGCCATCCAATTTTGTCGGATCCGATTTGTGTCTGATTTTTTCTGTACCCATAATAGGAGACTGCTCCGATTTTGGGCACATGAAAAAATCAGATCCCACAAAATCGGATGGCAATTAGGCCAAATCCGATCCCATCTGTGTCCTTTAACATGGAGGACTATGAGCACGGGTCCGAGGAAACAGCTGATCATTCCTCGGACCCGATTTTAGTGTACTGAGCATGCTCAATACACTAAAATTGCTCCTAAACCTCTAATTCCACTTCTGCAATGTCATATTGTATTAGGGTGCATCAGAACTTATAAAATTATTTCATGCTAGTTTGGCTAGGGTCACACATCCAAATCCATTTTTTAAGCCCTTAGAAAAACGGATTCCGTGTTTCTAAGGTTGCCAAAAGTGTCCCCTGAGGTTCAGGACGTTTTTTGGAATTTTTGGGACTAAATATAACGCATGCGTACCATAAATTAACGCATACATCTCTCATAGGGCCCCATGTTAAAAAAAAACACATTAATTTTTTTTACAGGACCCCAAAAACACTGCTAGCAGCGTCTTTTAGAGCCCAGGAATACCGGATTACCGTTTTTGAAAAATGCAGGTGCACCATCTGTTAACGGATTCGTTTTTGGGACTTGAAGCAAAAACGGATGGTATGCGTGACCCTAGCCTATGTCATGACTTTTTAAACTCATACATGGCACCTTTCTATACCAGACACATGCTGGAGATGCAATTTGGATAAAGGACTTTGCTTACACCTTTGGTGGTCATGGCTTTAAAACGGCTCCTGACATACAGCATCAGCAAATATTTGAAAGGAGAGATATTACCATATCAATACCATAGGAAATAGTTTAATAAAACAGATGAACTACATACAATAGAAGCATTTGCTTATTGTACCTTTGAGAAAATCTTCTTTTAAATCTGAAATTCTTTATGAGATTTACACCTAAGAGCCTGAGAGCATAGCAAAACACAAACGTACCTAATATTCCTGAAAATATGATAATGTTTAAAACTTTCTATCCAAAAAATGAAATAAGCATAGGCAGTATAGTGGATCAGTCGGTAGCCTTGTTTGCAGGACTGGGGTGCTGTATTCAAATGCCATTGATAAGGAATTTAGAATAGAATTTAGGGGACGTTGATGATAATGTCTATAAACTACTATAGAATATGATGGTGCTATATAAATAAAATAATAAAAATATTTATTCATAGTAAAGTATTGGTGTTGTGAGGGGTTCCAACAACAGAAAATGTAGCACAAAAAGCAGTCATGTGAGAACCAATATCACTGACGATGGTAGTTGTTAGACTGTACTCCTTGAAAATAAATGACGTCTAGAGCACGAAAAATATGCTTAGGGCTATACACAGTTATTGCACATGAGGATGAACAGCAAAACCGTAAAGTTTCAATTTTTATCCGGAGGTAAGGTTTACAAGCATGCATTGTCTTATTACAGTGGGGATGAAAGACCCTGCTTCATTTCTCATAGCAAAAATGGTGGTCAAGAGGCTTGTCGCACCATACAAGAAATATCTCTTATCTTGCTGATAAGGGTTTCAAATAGTGATTCATGGCTCTCCCTTTCCTTATTTGTTCATTGTTTTCTTCAAAGTAACCTAAACTAATATATGAAAATACTAAAATATGCAAATGAGGATTAATACATATTAATACAACAGGGAAAAAATGTTTTCGTAAAATGGAACTCATAATTATATATAAATGGTATAATAAATTTAGATGAAAAATATAAACACATTGAGATCACAAAGAGACAGTGGAATACCACATATCATCCAGTGCATGATAGTACGATGTACTTCACATCATTCTATTCCACTGTACAGTCAGACACATCCATTACACAGTACATAGCAGGGACACATATATAAGATTATTTCAGCACAGGAGATGTGGTATGATCAGACCATGTCCCTGTACAGCCAGACACAGCCATTACACAGTACATAGCAGGGACACATATATAAGATTATTTCAGCACAGGAGCTGCGGTATGATCAGACCATGTCCCTGTACAGCCAGACACAGCCATTACACAGTACATAGCAGGGACACATATATAAGATTCTCAGCATAGGAGATGTGGTATGATCAGACCATGTCCCTGTACGGTCAGACACATCCACTACATAGTACATAGCAGAGACACATATTTAAGATTATCTCAGCACAGGAGATGTGGTATGATTAGACCATGGCCCTGTACGGTCAAACACATCCACTACATAGTACATAGCAGAGACACATATTTAAGATTATCTCAGCACAGGAGATGTGGTATGATTAGACCATGGCCCTGTACGGTCAGACACATCCACTACATAGTACATAGCAGAGACACATATATAAGATTATCTCAGCACAGGAGATGTGGTATGATCAGACCATGTCCCTGTACGGTCAGACACATCCATTACACAGTACATAGCAGAGACACATATATAAGATTATCTCAGCACAGGAGATGTGGTATGATTAGACCATGTCCCTGTATGATAATGAAGCACAATCAGTAATTATGATGTATGTACTTGGCTAAAAGAAAATGAAGAGTCTGCTGAAGGGAAAGTACTGAATTAGGCACTAGCCAAAAACATCATTTGTCTATGTACTAATGGAATATAGATGGCTCTTGAGCAAACCATACCTGCTCATTTCCCACTGCCCTTATCATTTCACTCTGGTCCTATCAGCATTAGAGATTAGACATTATTGAACCATTGGAAATTCAAACTCGCTCCGTTCACTGAATTTTCTCCCAAAATTTGATTTGTGGCATATTTATTCACCGCAAATCACAATACTGCAAAGCCTCTAACTCCCAGGCATATAAATATCACTCAGGATTGTTTCAAACCCCTTTAGAGCTTTTTATTGCAAACACAATCGTTTGGACAAGAAAACACTTCTGTTTCATTTCAGATTTAATCCAAAATTAGAATGAAAAAAAAATCAATATCAAGACATAGCCAGAGGACAATAACTGAAGTTCTGCATGGGGGCAGTGTTCTGGTTTAAGTTTTAACTTTTAGAACAAGATAAAAAATTGTCTCTCAGTGGAGCCGGATTCATGGGGGCTTTAAGAATTTAAATGGCTATAAAATCATCTGCAGTTTAAAAATAAAGCATAGGTTGTAACTCACTGCAATAGGCTCACAATTGTGGACAAGAGGTACTGTAAGGTAGTGAACAAGCAACAATAAGACTTCTACTCTACACTGGCAATCAAAATTAGGCTGTGGTCACAGTACCATTTTTCACATGCGTTTTTGGAGACCTGCGTTTTCAAAAACGCATGTAAAAAACGCACCCATAGGCCCCCATGTTAAAAAATGCATGCCCTAATAGCCAAAAAGCATGTGTGACAGTCCCATGCGTTTTTGGAGCATATCCAAAAACGCATGCGTTTTTTAATAAGGGGCCTTATGGAAAACGCATGCAAAAACGCATGTACAATTAGTGCCATTCAAAAACGCATGCGTTTCCCATAGGAGCCCATGTTAAAAAAACGCATGCGTTTCCGGAAACGCATGCGTTTTTTTAACCTGGGCTCCTATGGGAAACGCATGCGTTTTTGAATGGCACTAAAATGTACTAATTGTACATGCGTTTTTGCATGCGTTTCCCCTAGGAACCCATGTTATAAAAACGCATGCGTTTTCTACAAAAACGCATGCGTTTTTCAAAACGCTCAAAAAAATACTACAAGCACTATTTTTAGGTGCAGATTCAAAAACGCACCCAAAAACGCAGGGAGCCATCACACACCTTACAAAAGTCATGCTGACATGAAAAAATGCATGAGTTTTGTTAGGGTGCTTTCACATCTGCGTTTTTCGTAATTTGCGGCAGATGCGGTGAAAAAAACGCATCTGCCGCGATTGCCGCATAAGCGTTCCACTTGCGGCGCGGTTGCGGTTTTTTCTATGCAAAGTATAGGCGTACTTGCGGCAGGTGCGGCAAGTGCGGTTTTGCACTTGCGGCAGGTGCGGCCGCGAAAAAAACCGCGGCTTACTGCGGTTTTTTTCGCGGCCGCACCTGCCGCAAGTGCAAAACCGCACTTGCCGCACCTGCCGCAAGTATGCCTATACTTTGCATAGAAAAAACCGCAACCGCGCCGCAAGTGGAACGGTTATGCGGTAAACGCGGCAGATGCGGTTTTTTCACCGCATCTGCCGCGAATTACAAAAAACGCAGATGTGAAAGGGCCCTTAAATCAATAAAAAAAACGCATGGCAACTGTGACCACAGCCTTAGAGAACAATGCATGATCATTTGATTTTTTCAGACAGAATGTAATCTGCATTGATCAACATTTGAAGGTTCTGTGTAAGGGGTACACCATGCCACTAGAACAGTGTTTTTCAAAATAACCAGAGTTTATCAACTTAAAACCTTTACTATACACAAAACGTGATGATCATAATTAGAGAACAGCAATGACTGTAGCATAGCGAAAGATTAAACGAAAACTTTTCAAAGGTTACAACAATCGCCAATCAGTAGTAAGTGTACAGGCTTTTGCTTTAAATGACTTCAGTACATTTGCGGCCACAGGACATCACTAGTCTGTTGCACTGCTCTGGGGTGATTTTGGCCCACTCTTTTTCCAGTCTCTTCTACAGTTCTATGACTGTTGTGGGTTATTTGGCCATAACTTTGTCACCAAGGATTTTCCAATATCCAGAGTTTTTCTATTGGGTTTAGATAAGGACTCTGAGCGGCCATTACAATGGTTCAGTGGTTACCCATTTTGTTGTGTGACAGGGGGCATTGTCCTGCATGAAAATTGCTGGCTGACTGAGTGCTGAACACAAGTAAGGAACCACATGTTGTTGAAGAAGGTTCTGATACACACTTGTATTCACTCTGCCATATAAATACATCATTCAGATGTATGAGAGGTCCAACCTCTGCAGCAGAAAACATTCCCCAAACCATGACACTTCCTCCACCACCTTTCACTGACTTTACACTTTGGTTTCAGTCTTTCTCCAGTTTGTCGACAAAAAATAATGTTTCCCATCAGACCCTAATAAAATAAACTTCCTTTCATCACTCAAATGAACTGGGGACCAATTCTCCTCTGTCCACACGCAATGCTCCAAACCAAAGGTGAAACCTTTTAATTCTTTCTGCTAATGAGAGGTTGGTCACTGCTCAGTGGGCTTTCAGTCCAAATACTCTTAAACGATGTGACACTGTATGGCAAGCCAGATTCTTACCCTATTCAGTGCTGAACTGGTGAGCTATTCAAGCTGCAAGGTTGAAAGAATTAACCATGGAAATTCTCCGCATTATCCAGACCTCTCTTGCATTTCTTTCAAGGGCAACCAGCCTTCTTGGGGAACTTAAAAAAGTTTGTGATGTTGTAAAGATACAAAATTCTGGTAACCACAGACTTTAAATGACCAACTTCTGTTGCTATAGCTGATAGAGTGACCCCTTTGGCCTTCATCTGGACAACCTGCTGCTGGAGGGTTTCAGTCACTTAAGGCCACTTTACACACACCAACTTATCTGTCCAACTTCTGACCAACTTGCTGGTTGCAGTGAAATCATGGACACATAGTTCCATTGTACACAGTCACAAAATGGAGCAATTTGTCCATGATTTCACCGCAACCAGCAAGTTGGTCAGAAGTTGGACAGATAAGTTGGTGTGTGTAAAGTGGCCCTTAGGAATGGCACACCATTTTTGCAAAGTGAGCGCTGTTAGGCTGCCAGTTAAATAGGGTTTGTCAGATAATTAAGGAAATTAGCACCAGGTGCCAGATTAACATCAATACTTGCAGGTATCTGAAAGTGTTCTCTAATTTTGATCAATGTTTTTTTTTTCATTTATCTCATTTACATTTCTATTCTATGTTTAGAATGAATCCAATTATGAAATATGCTTTAAATACTGCTATTTTACTCATGTTAGGATATTTTGACATAGGTCAACACAATGACCTTAACACTAAAGGAATTATGTATTGTTCTCAAATTTTGATTGCCAGTGAAGATCGAGATTGTAAATTATATGATGTCAGGTGTTGGACAGTATTTGTAATGAATGAATAATACTTGAAAGCTAAGTTCACACAATCAGTGTTTAATGCATTTTTGATACTATAATGTATTGTACTTCCAGTAAATTGAATTTATACAAACATCATTCCCAATGCCCCTTTTTACGCAGCATAAACTGAACCAAATTCTACAAACATGTTGATTTGCCTTGCAGTATTTGTGAATTTTCCCAATAGACTTGAATAGGATGTGGAAAATCAGCAGGTAATAAATGCATCCACAGCGAAAACACAAAAAAAATGTAATTACACACAGTTTTATCAAAGCTAAGCAACAGGAAATGTACAAAACAAAAAAGCTTTATTTAAAACGTCACAAACGACTTCCGGTTCCGGCTCTGAGGAGATGGCAGCGTGAAGGAGACGCTCCAGGGACCGCGCCGACTAACCGCCTGATACATCGGGTCAGATGCCCCAGAACGCTCCCAAAAGTCAGGAGGGACACCCTAAAGCTACGGGGACCCTAGACCGCTATATACTAAGGAGTTCGGGACGCGAAGACATAACTTGCACACAGAGCGGGAAAGCGAGCGGGCCCACAGGGAAAATGGCGGCCGCGGGAGGTAAAGCACAAGCAGCGGGACACAGCAGCCGTAATGGAGGACGCAACAATAACAACCCCCCGGAGAAAGGCACGATGGAGAACAAAAGGTCCACACCAGAGGCTGCACGAGGCGACCCGGACAGAGACAAGGAAGCAGAGGAGCAATATCTGGACTCTGCAGAGGTACTGGAGGAGGGCTGGGAGAATGGTAGACAGCCAGGAGAGGCACATCATGAGGAGACATTACAGGAGAAGGAGATGGTGGGCTTGAGAGGCCCCATAGATGTTGCCCAACTGGCTAAAGCAATAGCCCCTTATATAGTGGCCGACATAACTTCAGCCTTAAAGGACACAGTCGCAGAAGCATTGTTTGGGCTCAGACAAACTACTGAACAGCACAGTGAGAGATTGCAGGAGGCAGAGAGGAGACTAGGAGAGGCTGAAGACAGGATTGTGATAATGGAAAGACATATAGCAGCCTTACAAAAGCATTCTGCATATACAGAGGAAAAAGTAGATGATCTGGAAAACCGTTCCAGAAGGAACAATCTCAGGATGGTCGGGCTGCCAGAGTCTATACCACCAGGACAACTTGATGTGATATGGGAGTCTGAGCTGCCTAAAGTTCTAGGATTAAAAAGACAATGCAAAGTGGAAAGAGCTCATAGGATCGGCCCCCCAAAAGACCCAAAAGAGGGTCCACGCCAGATCATAGCCAAATTCCTGGACTATAAAGATAAGGAAGTCATTCTGAGAGAATTTAGATCCAGGAGGATCCCTTTAGTTCTGCAAGGACATAGAGTCAGGCTTTATGAGGACTACTCGGCAGAGGTAGCACGCAGAAGGAAAACGTTTAGCGCAGCATGTACCATCTTGTTTAAGCGAAACATTAGATTCCAACTTGCTTTTCCTGCAGTGCTAAGATTCAGGAATGGCAAGGGAAGGATGATGACATTTGCAAATGCCAGAGCTGCTATGGAGCATCTTCAACAGGAGGCATCATCCCCTCAGGGATCACGGCTGGTCCCTGCATCAAGTGACTCACAGTCGCCCCCATCGCAGAGTACTTATGCGGAAAAGGTGGCGACGCATAAAGAGGGAAAAGGATCAACCTATAAAGACGGCAGAGGACAGAACGGCCAGAATGGACAAAAGCAAGATAGCAATAGATAACTGAGAGAAGACAAATGGATGGTTGAAAGTATTTAATGGAATATGAGTGGGAGAGGAGGTGACAAGGGAGTACAGAGTACGGAGGGGGAATTGATACCTGTGTTCGCGATTCTGTTCTCTGGACCATTTCTGTTTTATACTAGGTCTGATCATAGTGCAATCTGTAGGATGTTCAAGGAAGATAAAGGTAATAAGGGTACAGCCTGGTCTGAAGGGCTTTATATGACAAGAGTTGTGCCAGCCTGGGGTATCTCGGCTCAGGACACCTGAACAGTGTTAAGACATGAAGGTACCCAGTTATGTTAAAGCTTAGTGCAAATTGTTCGGGAGGGAAAGGAGGGGGGTGGATGACACAAATACATAACTTGTGTGGAGGCGCGGGGAGCAGCTATCTTCTTCAGTACAAGGGGAGTCATGAGAAAGAACATGTATCCAAGGAAAGAAGGGAAATATCCCAGCTACTCCTTGAGAATGGAAATAAGAGGGGGGGTGTTATTTGGTTGGAAATTACTGTTAGGTTTTGCATATGTGTTAATGACAACAAAAGGATACGTAATTCAAAGGTCGGCTATTGAGACGGTGGTCGGTGGGCATACAGGGGAGACGCAGCCGACAACATTGTTAAACAAAAAAGTAATGGGAAACGTAGGGACAAGGGAATATAAACAATGCTGCGAATCATCTCATGGAATGTGAAGGGGCTGAGGTCTCCCAATAAGCGCTATATGATTCTACGCCACCTGAAAAAGCTAAAGGCGGATGTAGCTCTTCTTCAGGAGACACACCTCCAATCACATGAACTAAAGTATATGCAAAAATTATGGGTGGGAGCTGGCTGGATATCAGGTGCTAAAGGTAAAAAAGCAGGGGTGATGACATTGCTCAATAAAAATCTTGCACATAATGTACTGTCAATATCACACGACGCGGACGGGAGAAGACTACAGGTGGTGCTCCAGCTACAAGACCAGCACTTGAGTATACACAATATATACGCACCCAATACCTCCAGAACCCAATTCTTTACAGACTTGTCTATTTCTATTCTGGGAGATAGGGAAACCAATATTGTAGTTGGAGGAGACTTCAATGAAGTGGTGATGGAAGACGTTGACAGGAGAAGGGGGGGAGGAGAAACGAACAGACCATGCCGACGAAAAAAAATAGTGACCTCGCAGAGCTCTTGGAGACGACGGGATTGATTGACGTGTGGAGAGTGTTGCACCCCCAGGAATTAGATTATACACATTTCTCTCACCCGCATAGCTCTTGGTCGCGCATTGATATGTTCCTGGCGTCTGAGCAGCTGTGGAGGAGGACAGAAAATGCCACACTGGAGAATATGGTTATATCGGACCATAGTCCAATAACCATAGACTTTACAGAGACTCACCAGAGAGGAACAGATTTCCTGTGGAGATTCCCCTCCTATCTAGCTAAGGATGGAGAATTTAAGGTTCAGCTGAAGGAATGGTGGAGTGGTTTTGCCTCTGATAACATGGAACATAAAACGGATCACCGCCTCTTTTGGGAAACAGGGAAGGCAGTACTAAGAGGCCTCATACTGGCTCATACCTCTAAACTTAAAAAGTCTATAAGGGAGAGATACACTGAGACTAGTAAAAAAGTGTCATCCACCTATAGACGGTTCAAGCAATCACAAGACCCAAGAGACAAAAAGGACTGGGTGGATGCCAAAGCAGAGTTTGAGCTGTGGGCCAGTAGGAGAGAAGAATTAGTGAAAGGTCAGCTGGAAACAGATCTTAATAGATTTGGGGATAAAGCGGGTAGGCTGTTAGCAGGGCTAGCAAAGGGGCGGAGAATACCTAACCCAATCAGGGCTCTGCGGGACAAAGAGGGCCGTATAACAACGAATCCCAAAGAAATAAATTCCATACTTGGTAGATATTATAAAAAGCTGTATGAGGTATCAGAAGTTCCTAACGGGGACGGAAAGGACTGGCTAGCTAGGGTTCCTCTTAATACGATCACGGAGCTTGACTTAGAGGAATTAAATAGACCAGTTACGGAGGAAGAGATAGACTATTCAATTAAAAATTTAGGTAATGGGAAGGCCCCGGGACCAGATGGCTTTACAGGGGAATTCTATAAACTCTTGAGGGAGGAAGTGACACCAACATTGAAAGGCCTATACAATAACATACTCACAGGAGAATCCATATCAGGTGGCATGAACATGGCTTACATTAAATTGCTCCCAAAAGGGGAGGGGGGGGGAGAGGATCCAGCAAATTTTAGACCCATATCATTAATTAACCTAGACCTCAAAATATTGTCCAAACTAATGGCAGACAGGTTAGCGAGGGTACTGCCAGATTTAATTGAAAGTCACCAAACGGGATTTATTAAAGGGAGGTCAGCAGTAACAAACGTGCGCAAAGCACTCCTGGCACTGGATGCGGTCAGATTGGGGAGCAGAGGGAGAACGGGAGACCCAGTCATGGTCACATTGGACGCAGAAAAAGCATTCGACAATGTGAAATGGCCATGGCTGGGTCTGGTATTGGATCGCATTGGGCTACAGGGGAGTTTCAGACAATATCTGAGGTCCCTATACTCTAACCCAACAGCTCGAGTCCATACGCCGGGCTTCCTCTCACCCACATTTCCTCTACAGAAGGGCACGAGACAGGGGTGTCCGCTTTCGCCACTCCTGTTTGACTTGGCCATAGAGCCCCTGGCAAGATACATAAACAATTGCAACTCCTTTGAAGGCATACCAATAGGGGAGCAGGAACTGAAATCTGCTCTATTCGCGGACGACATAATTCTATTTATGCAAAATCCTGAACGGGACCTACCTATGCTCTTGAAAACAATAAAGTGCTATGGAGGGTTCTCGGGCTTCAAGTTAAACAGGACAAAATGTGAATTGTTAAAAATCAGAGGGGGGGAGACCGGAGGGGGAAACTTGGAAAAACTAGGTATCCCGATAGCACCGAAATACGTCAAATATCTGGGGTTAAAATTGGGACGGACTTCGGAACAAATCTATGCCCTTAATTATGGTCCACTTATTGATAAAATTGAAAAAGAACTCAAAAAATGGAGGGATTTACCACTGTCACTGCTGGGCCGAAGTCACTTAGTGAAAATGATCAGCTTTGCTCGACTTTTATATCCCCTACAGACTCTTCCCATGTTGTTGAGGAGGGTGGATATAAACAGATTGAACAAGGCATTCACAAGTTTTCTGTGGAAAGGCAAAAAGGCGAGACTCAGTTTGGGAAATATGACAAGGGGGAAGGAGAGAGGAGGCACAAACTTCCCTGACATCAGAGGGTACAATCTGGCTTGTCTCCTTAGGCATGTAGTGGAGTGGTTGAAAAGTTCAGAAAGATATTCAGACAAAAAACTAGAGAAGGCCTACTGCGAGCCTTGGGAGAGGTGTTCATTACTCCACACGTCAATGTCAAACCTTCCGGTACACATAAAAAAGTCAGCGGTCTTTAGAGACACTATCCTATCTTGGAAGGCGGTTAGGAAAAAAGGAGAACTATCCTGGAAGGTGTCCAAATATCTCAACCCTTGGGCCTTTCCAGACTTCCCAATGGGTAGAGAGAACGCCCTCTTCGATAAATGGAAACAGAGTGGGATACACAAGATGGGTGACCTGATACATCACTCAGAGGCTAGATGGATGACAAAACATGAGGTGCTGGAGACTTACAATCTGGGAGGAGTACAAGACTTACAGTTCCTTCAGTTGAAACATCACATAATGGCCAATCTGAAGGATCTGAACAAAGAGGCTAAAAGAAATATTTGGGACAGGATACTAATGCTAGATGTATGTCAACTTACCATATCAGAATTATATGGGATAATGAGGGAAACGTTACTTCCCAGAGGAATATCGACACCTTTTAAAAAGTGGCACAAATTCTTAGAGGAGGAAATGGTGGAAGATTGTATCCTATCGGGATGGAACAAAGTAAGACACAACGTGCTAAGTGAGCAATGGCGCGACACACATTTTCGCATAATCCACGGGCTGATCTATGGTTTTAATATACCGGCATCAACTAATAACCCAGATAGGAAAAATAGTTGCCCTAAGTGTAACCAAGCTAAGACAGACATGATACATGGTATTTGGTCCTGCCCGAAGGTACAGAAATTCTGGATCTTGATAAGAGACCTGTGTTTTCAGATATGTAAGATTACTTTTGATCTAGTTCCGAAAATATGGATTTTTCAAGACTTGGAGGCACCACTAGGAAAAGGGGGGGGATTGAAAGGGGCACATACTTTGATTTTACTGGCAAAACGCTTGTTACTGACCTATTGGATTCGGCCAGACATGCCTGGGAAAGTAGACGTGATAATGGGTCTAAACAAGGCATTGGAGATAGATAGGAGAGAAGCTTTACGAGATAAAGAATGTTACACCAAAACGTTCATAGGAAAATGGAGGGGTTTTATGGAATCCCAATTGCCAAACGAAAAGATTCGACAATTGATATTCCCGTTACAAGGGACCTCATGGTACCTATTGGAAGAGTTAGGGGGAACTTTAGGTAAACTGAAATTGTGAGGGGCTTCTAAAAGAAGCAGATCAAAGAGGTAATCTTGAATTATGTTATTGTTACCAATGTCCAGTCGGTGAGCGTACTACGTTGAGAAATTGTTTTTCTGATGTACCACCGTTTGAATAGAAGCTGACGGTGTATATATGCAGAAGTATCCACATATGATGTTGTATCAATGTAAAAACCAATGTCTATTATATGTAATGTTATACTATTGGAAAAAACTAATAAAAAGAGGTTTGAAAAAAAAAAAAAAAAAAACGTCACAAACCAAAAGGAGACAAAAACTGCAGTTAAAAACCCTACATTAAAAAGCATTTAATAAAGAAAACTCTAATGGTACATTTACACGCAGCCACAGGAAGGTAGGGACAGGCAGGCATCGGACTCAATTGTGCCTGTTGCCTTGAAAAGACCACGATGTGGCGGCGTGTAATTCAGGACTTTCCTTCCTTCGGTTAAGACACAGGAAGGAAAGTCCTGAATTACACGCAGCCACATCGTGGTCTTTTCAAGGCAACAGCCACAATTTGTGTCCGATGCCTGCCTGTTCCTACCTTCCTGTGGCCGCGTGTAAATGTACCATAAGGGTGCGTGCACACAGTCCGGAGGAGCTGCGTGTTGGACGCAGCTCCTCCAGACCTGAGTGAAGCCGCGGGTGGCCGCAGGGAGACCGCAGCCACCCTGTACTCACCATGTGCGGCGAGTGCAGGGCGGCTTCTCCCTGCAGTCACCGAATGGGAGCCGCTTCCGACTCCGCAGCATGAAATAAACATGCGGAGGAGGAGCGGACTCCCGGCATCCTGCACCACAGCTTCAAACACGCTGCGGGCGGGTTACGCATAGTGAGGATGGGATTTCTTGAAATCCCATGCACTATGCTTGTACTGTACTACGCAGTGTTTTGGACACAGCGGCAAGACGCTGCGTCCAAAATGCTGCGAACATTGATCGTGTGCACGCACCCTTATTTAGCTAAATGGTGCAGAAACGCTACAAAAAAACTGCAACATCAAATACTTATTGTGTGAACTTATAAGAGGCTGAAAGTAAGGTCCTGCGTATCTATCTTCAGTATTTGATGTGATACCAAGTCACTGTATCTTGAAGCACAGTGTATTTTGCCTCCTAAGTACGACGCTGTAGTTCTGCTTTTCACATTATTCTATGAACAACCATTCCCCATTGGGAAACATTTTAGCATATTCTTCATTTTCATCATTAGTTGATATGAGGTACACTGGTCCCTCTGAAAGTAAGCGGAATTTGATTCACTCCAGTGCTTATTTGATTTAAAGAAAACCCATATTCCCAAGCTAAATAATTAGACTTCAATGAAACTAATTAGCTAAAACCCAATCCACACAGATGTCCATGAAGCTGACTTTCCAAACAGTGGTAGAAATGTTGATCAAGACAAGGAGATTAACATTATCCTGAAAATGCCTAATGTGGTTAGAAGGTATTTATTACAGTATTACAATTGACTGTGTTCTATGTCGTCATGTCATCCATATAATACTTTATAGTCAGGAAAATTTGTAAATAGGTTAATGAAGCAGCTTCTGCAAACATAAAAAAGGTTAATAATAAAAATGTTCTACTTAGCCAATTAAGGTATCAATGTATCATTAGTGACACAAATGTATGCTCATTAAGTCACAAGGAAAAATTGGTGTAAAAGACAGTGCAATTTGATCTTAAGACATAAAAGTAGCTCATGGTGTATTATTAGTTCTTTATTTAATGTTCAGAGTTGAGCAAAAATATTTGCAGAACCATAGAACAGCAGCCATGTTGGTAGTCTGTTGACACTTGACCAAAACCTTGTGAACCTCCCTTATTTGTCAGCAACCCCTGATGTCTTTGTTGATTTCTAGAGTTGACATGTAGTCATACGTGGATCATGCCGCAACATGTCACTTTGAATCTACTAATGAGAAGAGGTATTGTGGATTGCGGCATGTAGGGGGAGGAGACCTTGTATGATTTCATGTGCGTATCATGCTGCAATTTTGATCACATCAAGCCTACTAATCAGAAAAGGAACCATGGATGCTGGCAGGTAGGGGGAGGTTCACACAGCTCGGGTCTGACATTCACAGATTATGACTTGACTAGGGTCAGGCAAAACTTTTCATTCAACTGTAATAAGTTGTACTCTATATGCGTTGTTTATAAGTAATCAAGGTTTTAGTTATCTATATGGGAAACTTTAGCTACATGGTCGCAAAATTTTCAGTAGACACAACATGGCATAGTGATGTTTTCCTCCACTGAATTGCACCTGATGGCACTAATAAATAACGTGTATCCATAATACTGCTGAGTATGCAAATAGAGTCTGTAGAGCTTTGTTTAGGAGTCTCAAACATAACACTAGCCAGAAATCCCTCCAGGGAAGGACCTAGCCAAGGGGTGGCTTTTTGGGGAAAACACTATAAGCACTATATTAAATGGCCCGTTCAGGCAATATCCAGCTCTGTATGAGTTTAAAGATATAACAATACTGCCGAGAAAATATTACAGGGCCTGTAGATTCATCAGATTTCTCCCATATTCTTAAACTGTAGTGTGCTGCATGAACAGTAGTGTAAGTAGAAAGGTTTTCTCCTAGTGGAGACTGACACACCAGATCTGGCATGCCAGTAATGAGGAGACTTAAAAGCTGCAATGCTCCTCTGGAAATAAAATATTCAAATTGTTTCTTACTCTTTAGACCCCACTTAGCCTTTCATACAGCCATATCAGATCTTGTACTTTGAACTGATGAGGGGCAATACCCTGAAACACCATGTCTGCAAATTGAGTTTCTGATCTGGTTTGAATTCTAAGTCATATGACAAGGCTCATGAAAGGGTCGTTATTAACTTTTAGGATTGCTAATTTCCAGTTGGTGGCACTAGAGTTCAAGTCTTCTTCCTCTCTGAAGAGACAATTTACATGAATATTAGTTTATAAGACATGGATAGCTGAAAAGAAATGGGTACAGGGAGAGAAACAGAAAGCGGAGAATCTAAGTGTAGCAGTTGAGTCCAATTCGGAATTACAAGGAATGTGGCTGCACTCCCCTACATGGTGTCTTGCGATTTTGCTCATAGATCTACCCTATGGATCATTTGTTACTACTTTCCTCCTCCGGTCTGCAGCATGGCCCTAACAACATGTCAAGGCACCTGGGGTGCTTTTATAGGAACTTGTATGAGAAAATTCTTCCCAGGCGGTATGCGCTCCTGGTAGACAGTGGATACAAAAAATGATGTATTCCTATAACAATTTATATTTTGATCAACATACAATACATTTCAACTCAACAGAACCTTCTTCAGTCACAATATATTGCATTAAATAAAAATCATTTTAGGAATACATCTTTGCCTTGTATCCACCGTCTACTGGGATTGCATACCGCCTGGGATGAATTTTCTCAAGACATGGATAGTGCAATTTGCCCTTAAAGCATCTAACATGCAATTAAAAAGAAAACTAGGAGTTAGTTCATCATCAAATTAGAAGTGCTTTTATATCTTCTTTTCTATTATGTTTACCAAATATATTGATATAAGTTAATAAGATTTCTTGTACCGAGATTAAGTATTGCATGTTTCTTTAAACTTTAGATTTTCCTGCTGCCATCTCAGTCCTTTGCTCCACTTCCTGGGATAGATACAGGAGGCCAGTTTTCTACTAAGACTAAAGTTTAATTTATAAAATATATCTTCTTTTTTGTCAGCAGTGGTTGCCAAGAAGTGATGTTAAGTGGTAAATAGAAAAGATTACAGTAAAACAAGCGCCAGTTCATGATCTCTCATTAGTACCTGCTGTTTTATGCCTCCTCAGGTTCACTTACACTAAGTTCTAATGCCAATTTAACATTATTTCACAGCTTCTGTAGGCTGTGCTGATCTAGAATATCGGTGATTATCTTGGGAGGAGATGAAAAAGAAGGGGGAAAAGATGAAAATCAATACATTAGGGTCGATAGTCTCACCGAGAGAATATTGGCTTATACGACAAGGAAGCATATATCCAAGGAAGATTGCTTGTTCACTGGTAATGAAAGTCTGTTTTAATTAAAATACGACCAAGGCTTAATTGTCCATTCATGTCTGGTATTGTGATAAATTTCCATTGATCTTAAACTGAAATAGCTTATTGGATGTGGGGATATAATATGCTAGAAGCATAAAATGATTTTCAAGCAGATAGAGCTTACTAGCAACTAAGGCGTAAGCTTTCAGAGATATATTTCAACACATATTTATTAGACAAAATACAATTAAATATGAAAATATTACATAAATATTAGAAATTATCCAATCTGTGGCGATAGAGTTCGCCAATTTGTGGGGATTCTGCAGAAAAATTTGATTTACGGTGAAAATTGAATGTTTTTACGTGCAAGAACATAAAAAATGTAAACAGTAAAAATAATGATAATATTCATTTTACAGATCACCGCTCCCGCAGCCCACCATCCAATTTTCTGTGCCTCTTCTTTTTTTCTTCCCCCACCATGCGCATTCTCTTTAGCTGTCTTCGCTTTAGTCTGTAAATTTCGACTCAATGACTAGTTCCTTGACATAACTGTGTGCCAATGAACCGGGCGGCAAATGTAATAAACTCATAATGTCCCGACATATGCTGTGGTGGGATGGCATGCAGTGATTTCAGAAGTCTTGTCATCAAGCTCGAAGCTGCAGTCTGGAATGAATTGTCTGAAGATAAAACACGCAACTGACTAAGGGAAAAAAAGCCAAGAACAACAGGCAGTAGGCTACAGGGTCAGTAGGAATGGTGAGCAGTGAGATTAGTATTATTTTTTCCACTTTTTGTAGGGACTGCTGTGGCTCAGTAAAAAATCAGCCACAGCAGGATTCTCAACAATACCTTTTTTAAAAAAAAAGTCAAGGAGAATTCAATTCCACTAAAATACATTTTCTCATCTCTACTGAACAGGAGTTGCACTCTAGTTAAACTCAGTGTTTGTATGAAAAAATAGACATTTTGTCACCTCCTTGTTTTGCCCCCTCTTACTCAAGTCACTTAAGGCTCAGTCCTAGTACATCCTTTAGTTCTCCTCTTATACCTTTGGCCTGGGACACTAAAATGTATATCACTGATTGAGATGTTACTGCTGTATTATTTAGAAATGAGGAGGGTCAGCTATGTCTTGCTTTTCTCTTCCTGCTTTTACAAAATTAAATTTGTTATTTTGATACTAATTTAGTTGCCCCTTCCCCCCTACAGTTATCTATCACATTTTATAGGTTCAGATTCCACACTTTTGCATATTTATCAAGTCCATTGCTTTAGTGTAAAGCCCCTGTCACACTAAGCGAGATCACTAGCGAGATCGCTGCCAAGTCACAAGTTTTGTGATGCAACAATGACTTCAGCAGTCGACCTCGCAACGTTTGACACGTACAGCAACCAGGCCCCCTCTGTGAGATCGCTGGTCATGTCGAATGGCCTAGAACATTTTTTGATTGTTGGGTCCCCGCTGGGCAGCATGCATCAGTGTGTTTGACCGGGACAATGACCAATGACCTCAATACTACGCCCTAGAGTGACAGGGTCCCAACGCGCCTGTATCATTGCTGCATTGCTGGTGAGATCCGACTGTTTGACATCTCACCAGCGACCACATAGCGAAGCTCCAGTGATCCTTACCAGGTTTTATCGTTGTCGGGATCACTGGAGCATCGCCAAGTGTGACGATACCCTTACATTTGATTCCACCCTGGCATGTCTGAAATCTTAGCACTTCTGTCACCTTACAATGTCTCTAATTGGCTTTTTCCTGATGTTTGAGTCGTCAAAAATGCTGGTGAAGATCTCATTCTTTACTCTACTCTTGTCTACGCTTTAAACTACCATTTCCAAGATATCTCATATGCACCCCAATACTCTAGAGTGCACTACAAAACTATAAAACTCTTGCCCAGTAGTAACCTAAAAATCTAACTATGCAAAAAAGTTTACAATATAAAATGTCTACGCTAACTGAGTCTTTATCCCTGCATTTATAAACTTTAAGCCCTTAATGCCTAGCTCTTATCTGCCAGTTTGTCAGTCATTTAGGCATGTTTGTGGTATTTTTTTATGTTATGTACTTTCATTATGTTATACCTATGCAGTTCTTCTTCCTTTTTATCAATACAGTGCTCAGGGCTGTGAAGTTGGAGTCAGAGTCAATGCCCATTTTGGGTGGAGTACGAGTCAAATTCCAAAAAATTGAGGAGTTGGGGTCGGAGTCGGATGAGTGGCTTTCTGACATCACAGCCATGGTTGTTCTACATTTATGTGCTTGTTTTAGAAGGGCTATTGTGCTATTATTTCTGTGTGAGATAGCGTCAACATCGTCAGTGATAAGGATAAATATATATTTATATCAAATATTAAAGGTTTTATACTTGATCAAAATGTCCATTTATTGCAAGCATTCTAAAGCTATAGATTCAATCTCTGCCACAGCCAAGCTGCATGGTGTGATTAAACCTCTTCTTATATCATAGTGATAATGTCATAATCATTGAAGAAGCTTTATTACATATCCCTTCCAGTCCAATAAAGTTTCAGATCATAATGGGTTTAATAGTTACTATTATTACACATTGATTTTTCTATCTCTTCTTTACGTTCACAGCGCACTTGCCAAGTCTGCATGCTGCAGTAGCTTGCTGTTCCTATTTGTTTTATCTATTTACTTTGGGGGAATGCTTTTTTATGGTTTCATTACATTGCCAAAATCAATATTGTATTAAGTGTGCCACTCAATAAGTGAGCGCATGGTCCCTGACCTGCATCCATTCCCTTTTCTAGGGAGAAGGGACCACACAGTTAAGCTAGATTAACCTTGTCTGTACCAGGTCTCTTTGCACGGTCCACTTAATTTTCTCTTTATATATAATTCCATGATGCCTACCTTTTACGAATTTCATTAAGGTCTCTAATTTCTTAGGATACAAGCTCAATAGATTATCACAACATGATAGCAAAATCTCTTACAGGTTGCATATTAAATCACAGCCACTAAGTGGCTACATAAAATGAACATCATCAAAAATTGTGTGTTTTTTGGAAGGTGGAAGGTTATGAATTGTATTTCATAATTTGACTCAAACTAAGAGAAAAAGTAAGGCCCCTTTCACATCAACGCTTCACTGATGTTTGCGGCCGATCCGGCAGGTGGTGCCACATCTGCCAGATCATCCCCTAGACAATGCAGGGGATTGCCGAATCTGGGGCCGCAAATGCAGTTCTGGCAGATACGGTAAATCTGACGCACATCAGCGAAACGGTGTCGTCGTCCGCCCTCCGTGGTCACCTCCCTGCACCCTGTCATGAATCCTTAAACACGCTGGATTAAATAGACCACTGCTGCACAATACTGGTGAGTGCTTCTCTTTCTTTATATATTTACAGTATTGATGTGTTCAAGGGGTTTTACCTTGACCATTTTATGGACTTAAATAAGTTATTCAGGTTTTAAAACTGATCACTTATCCTTAAAGGGTATATCCAAGATCTTTATATAAAACAAATGTACCCAAGCACTAACAGACAGGTAGTTATTACCTACCTACCTATTGTGCTCATAGACCACTCCTTTGGGGATAAAATGGCTGTGTCAACAGAGGAGTAGCTTCTTTTATGCTATGCTCTGTGGAGGGGACAGGACAGCCAAGACCATGGTGATTGACAACTGGCTCCTTGCTACCTAATTGGGGATCCGGCTGTTAATCACTATGACATTGGCTATAACACTCATCAACAGAGCAAATAAGCCTCCTCACTGTCAATGTCAGGAGAAGCTGCACACTTGCCAACAGGAGTGGTTTTAAATGGCTAGTGCACTCATGTTTTAAATGGCTAGTGCACTCATGTTTCCACCAGTTTTTCCACTGGTTCAAGCTAGCATACACCATTGTTTTCATTGGAATGTGGAAAAGTTACAAAACCTACAAAAGCAGCAACTAAATGAACGAATAATGTAAACCCAATGTAAAAAATGGAGAAGCTGCAGATGATAGAACAAAGGGAGAAGGCCTTTCAAAGAGCTGATTAAGAAGGGTATGAATAATTGGGCCTCCCCGAATCCTAACATTTATGGCCTATCCTAAAGATAAGCTATCAATTTGGAAGACCTGGGTAATAACCCCTTTATATAAATTGTTTAGTTTGAACTACAACTCATGCGACTTGAATCCAATAGTCATGATTCAACAGTGCTTTTCAAACTATCAATTACAACATTATAATGATATATCCGAAAAGTGCAGAAAAGCACTGTAATTGTTTACAATGGGATTGCCTATAAAATCGAGGAATTATTCAAAAAAAGTCTTCAAAATATAAATTGTTCTTGATCAATGTCTTTTCCCAATTCAAAGTCCAATTTATTTCTAAAAAAGAAGCTAATGTTTCCATTTTGCATCCCTTGAAAAACATTGACAACAAATTAACTAGATGTTTGGTTCTATATTTCACATGGAAGGAACTAGTCTTTCTGAATCTGGTCATTTGACTATAACTGCATGATATACAGCAAGCACTCATTTTATGGAAGCTTTTTGATGAAAGACCATCTAAAGTGTATATATTACCTCAAAATACATAGTAAAACCCTTTATAGCTAATGTATGGCACATTGTAGAATGTAGCGTAATTAAATGAGAGACTGTGTACATTATACAGTAAGCAATGATAATGACACAGTTGTGATTAGTTTTCAGCAATCTTGAATATTTTCATAACTATAGGCACTTATCACTGTAAGGTACTTGGCTTTACTGAAGCAAATCTGTCATCAGGTTTCACAATACAGACTGAACACATTTTACATAGACCTAATGAGACGGCAAATTTACTGTGAAAATCCATATCATAGCAGTATAATACTGATATTACAATAACTATTTTGTGAGTCTAGCTATACAATGAAATAACTCATCAGTCCAAATATATTCACTCTCAGGCTCAATGAGCTCTGCAGCTCATACTGAGCAATGTGAGATTTCATTAGCAGGGGGGGCATTAGGGAGCTGTCGAATAGGATAGGTATGTGGAGAAAGAGTTAAACTTTCAGAAAACAAATTGCAGACATTCTGAATTTTTAACCCCTTCCGGACTCAACCTATTTTGACCCTAAAGACCTTGGCATTTTTGTCAATTCAGACCAGTGTCCCTTTATGAGGTAATAACTCTGGAACGCTTCAACGGATCCTAGCGATTCTGAGATTGTTTTTTTTGTGACATATTGGGATTCATGATAGTATTAAATTTAGGTCGATAATTTTTGTGTTTATTAGTGAAAAAATCAAACATTTGGCAAAAATGTTGAAAATGTTCTCAATTTTCAAATTTTTTATTTTTATTCTGCTAAACGAGAGTTATGTGACACAAAATAGTTAATAAATAACATTTCCCACATGTCTACTTTACATGGGCACAATTTTGTAAAAACAATTTTTTTTGGGTAGGAAGTTATAAGGGTTCAAAGTTCATCAGCAATTTTTCATTTTTCCAGCAAAATTTACAAAACCCTTTTTTTTAGTGACCACATCACATTTGAAGTCCCTTTGAGGGGCTACATGACAGAAAACACCCAAAAGTGACACCATTCCAAAAACTGCACCCCTCAAGCTACGCAAAACTTCATTCAAAAAGATTAATAACCCTTCAGGTGCTTCAAAGGAACTAAAGCAACGTGGAAGAAAAAAATGGACATTTTAATTTTTCTAACAAAACTTTTATTTTAGCCTCAATTCTTTCATTTTCACATGGGCAACAGGATAAAATGGTTGGGCAATTTCTTCTGAGTACACCGATACCTCATATGTAGTCATAAACCACTGTTTGGGCGCACGGCAGGGCTCAGAAGGGAAGGAGCACATTTGACTTTTGGAGCTAATTTTCCATTCAAAAAGTGAAATGGTGCTCCTTCACTTCTGAGTCCTGCTGTGCACCCAAACAGTGGTTTATGACCACATATGAGGTATCAGTGTACTCAAAAGAAATTCCCCAACAAATTTTAGGATGCGTTTTATCCTGTTGCCCATGTAAAAAATGAAAAAAGTTAGGCTAAAAGAAAATGTTTGTGTAAAAGAAAGTACTTTTTCCTTATTACGGATCAATTTGTGAAGCACCTGTGGGTTCAAAGTGCTTACTATGCATCTGGATACGTTCCATGGGGGGTCTAGTTTCCAAAATGGGGTTACTTGTGGGGGAGCTGCAATGTTTAGGCACACATGGAGGGACTCTCCATACCTGACATGGTTTCCGCTAACAATTGGAGCTAATTTTCCATTGAAATTGTTAACGGACACCATGTCGCGTATGGAGAACCCGTGTGCCACCAGCACAAGGGCAACTGGTAAAGTTGGGGTACAGCAAACAGAAAATGGCACCTCTAATGAATGCGCTATTTTCTGGGGTGGCTGTGGGTTGGTATTTGCAGCGTGGGGCCTCACGTTTGGGTCTCTCCATGCTGAGGATTCCAGCCCCCAGCTGCCTTGTTGTACCTGGCTGGCAACCAAAATTACAGCGAAGCCCATTTATTTCTAGAACTAATTCTAGAAAAAAAAATGACATGAGGCTCTGCCATATTTTTGTCCTAGCCAGGTACAACTAGGCAGCTGGGGGGCTGGAATCCTCAGCATGGAGAGGCCCAAGCGTTCTGGGCCCCCCATGCTGTGAATTGCAGCCAGCAGCTGCCCCGGAAAATGGTGCATTCATTGAAGCAGCATTTTCTGGCGCTGTACCTAGGCTCTTCCAGTTGCCCTGGTGCTGGTGGCAAACTTGGTAATAAAGGGGTTAATGCCAGCTTTTCATTGGCAGCTGGCACTAAGCCTGAGATTCATAATGTTGGGCCAATGTTAGACCCGGCCATTAGGAATCTCTAGTAAATAGTCAAAAAAATACACCACACAGAGAAAACATTTTTTTATTTGAAAAAAAAACACAAATAAAATTAGGACTCCATCTTTATTATAAATATCCGATGTCGTCAACAACGAAGGTCCTATGATGCTCAATCGCCTCTGCTCAATCCAGAGACTGCAGCAAAGGATCAAGTGTCCTCTTCCTGCAGTCTCTGGGGTCAAAGTTATGGTGCACTCTATGGTCTGTCATGGTATGGTATGGTATGATCTGTCATAACAGTATACCGTGACTATGATCCCAGAGACTACAAAGAGGACACTTGATCCTCTTGTTGCACCCATCCATCCACCCATAGCATCCATCATCCACCCATGCACCCACACATCCATCCATGCACACACATCCAGCACACCATCCATCATGCATCCAGCACCATCCATCCATCATGCCGCACACATACATCATGCACACATCCATCCATGCAACATCCATCCATGCACGCACACATCACACACCCATGCCACATGCACCATCACAGCAATCCATCCATGCATCACACACACATACATCATGCACACATCCATCCATGCACATCCATCCATGCACGCACACATCCACACATCCACGCACACACACACACATCACATGCACCACATCCATCCACGCAGCACATCCATGCACGCACACATGCATGCATGCACACATCCATCCATGCACACATCCATGCATGCACACATCCACGCAAGCACACATCCATCCATGCAATATCATGCATGTCACACATCCATGCACGCACACATCCATGCCACCCATGCATCCACCCATGTACCCAACCATGCACCCACTCACCCATCCATACCATCCACCTGCCCATGCACCCATGCATGCATGCACCCACTCACCCATCATCCACCCATGCACCCATGCATGTATGCATGCACCCACTCATCCATCCATCCATCATTCATTCATTCTTACCTGAGGAGGAGGAGCCCGAGAGAGGAGGAGGGGCCCACACTGGAGCAAAAGAGGCAGGCTGGGGGTGCATCGGCTGGTGCAGCTTTCCGGGAGATGAGGGGGGCTTGGGGGGAGGCCCGGCGGAAGGCCCCAGGGGATGTTACCATCCTCAGCCCCCTCTGTGATTGCACCAGGATGGGGCTGAGGAAGCTGACTGGCAGGTGAACCGGCAGGTACAGCCCGCTGGGAGGTGAGGGGAAACACGGGGCACAGAGGTGGGGGAGCCCGAGGGGGTGTCAGCTTCCTCAGCACCCTCTGTGATTGCACCAGGAGGGGGCTGAGGAAGCTGACAGCAGGTGCACCTGTGGGCAGATGAATGGTACCGCTGGGTGGGGTTGGGGGGGAAGGATCGGGGGGCTGTTGAGCCCTGGAGTGTTAGGGAGCTGCGGAAGGGGAGGGCACCAGCCGACCAGCCCCTTCAGATCTGATTGGAGAACTCCAATCAGATCTGGAGGGGTTACTCGCTCTGATCAGCAGTTTCAATTTCAACTGCCAACTGCCCCTGGGCTAAAGGATGGGTCCTTGCGATACTGCAGCTCCTGTCATAGGTCGGGAACACACCGACTTTCATGACGTCTCTATAACGTCATAGATCGGGAAGGGGTTAAAGTAAATACATCATTTTCATCAGGTTACTAGAGCTGTTTAATAATATATGGAGTTTTTTACTATGAAATTTGGTGATGGATCTGCTTTGAAGACATTATCTGGGACTATTTTATCTGTTTTCTCATATGAAAGAGCTGACAGGTAGGTAGGGGCTGCCTGTTCTGTGTGGTTCCAGCACAAAGTGGTCACGGACCAGTCCTAATGCTGGTCTGCTGTCACATTTAACCTCACATCAATAAAAAAGGTCTTCATCTTCTAGTCTGCTTAGTCGATGGGATTTCACTGCTAACGTTATGCTGATTGACAACTGACTCCCTGCAGTAAGGCATCGGGGAGCCAGCTGCCAATAAGTATGACATTGACAGGACTGCCCTGTTGACAGATGAGAGCATAAAAAAGCAGCTGTTCTGTCGATGTAACATCAAAGTAAAGCCAGAGATACACTGAGCGAGGAGCATGTAAGATATTTGCACAAGTCTCACATGCCATACCCAGCATGGCCACCATTTCTCTGGACTGGAGTGTGGAGCTGCATGTGTTTCTATGCAGCTGATGTGCTCCTGTCTGGAGAGAGTGTGACTATTCAAAGTAAGCCATTCGAGACTCTTGCGAGTATCTCACATGCTCCTCACTCAGAGTGTCTCACAGAATTGCTAGCAAGAGTAGTCTGTGATCCTGCTGAGCTGGATGAGATCATTGTTGAGCTGAACAGTCAGGTAGTTAATAACTATGTGCCTAAAAGTTCCCATGAAAAAGTAATAGTCCTGGATAAGCCCTTTAATATCACAATTTTCATAGTAGTAATTAAGTTAAACTACAGGGTGGGGCATTTATATGGATGCACCTAAATAAAATGGGAATGGTTGGTGATATCGACTTCCTGTTTGTGGCACATTAGTATATGGGGTACAAAGATAGTGGGACCATTCATAATAAATGTAAATCTCAATGCCACTGCATATCTGAATCATGTAGTAATTTCAGGTGTCTAGAGGCATTGAGGTTTCCATTGATGAAGAATGGCCCCACTATCTTTGCACCCCATATACCATACCATACAATCAATTTTTGTGTTCTAACAGTCTTGGAGGGATCTATCCACTGTGGGTTAGTGTCAGACCAATAGCGATGGTTTTGTTTGTTAACTTCACCATTCACAAAATAAATTTTCCTCATCACTCATCTGAAGGCAATTGTCTATGCTGTGAAGATACAAGATGTGCAATATCTGAAACAATGGATACTGAAGCTGTGCTAGCATTTCTTCTGCGGTGTTGCTATCAGAGTGTCAAGAGTGGGAGAGGGTTGTATTGACAATCCATCACAATGGGCAGCACTTTGAACATATTTTATAAGTGGTCATAAGCTTATAAATAACTCATGAAAGAATAAAGTTATGTTAAAACCAAGCACACCATTGTTTTTCCTATGAAATTCTCAATAGGTTTGATGTGTCACATGACCCTCTTCCCATTGAAAAAAAAAGATGGATCCAAAATGGCTGACTTCAAAATGGTCGCCATGGTCACCACCCATCTGGAACTGTTTTCTTGTCCCATATACTAATGTGCCACAAACAGGAAGTTGATATCACCAACTATTCCCATTTTATTTAGGTGCATCCATATAAATGACCCACTCTGTATTTATAAATATAACGAAAAAAGAAGTAATAACAACATCAAGAAAAAAGAAGAAAAAGAATTAACACCAGAAAGCAAAATAAATGTCAAAAAACGAATCTGCCATAATAAAATTTGGCATTTCATTCAGAGTAAATGGATACCAATAGATTTTTACAACACTCGGTTTCTAAAGTTTGATTTGTCATACCAAATTGTGTGGTCATAGAGAGCTGTAACAAATACTATATTACAGAGCAGTGTATTCCTAATGCTCTAACATATATAATGTAGCATTTCTCAATGTATTTTTGCACTATTATGTTCTTGAATATTCCTTCACGGAGCTAGCTAATCCTCCTTAATCTTTATATGCTGTTATAAGGGTTTGCACCCTTGCAAACAAAATTATGTGGGTTACTAAGCCTGTTTACGCATTCCTGGCTTGAGAAGAATTTTTCTTGCTGTTAAATCCAAAAATATATCATGCTCATCATATGGAAAATGTGCATTTTATGATGTGCTTTACATTATGTAAGAGTATCAAAACCCACAGTACAACAGACTCAGACTATGCTTAAAAGTGTTGTCCAGCTTTTTACAAAATTCTGCACTCTGTGCATACTGCAAGTAGTCTTCATTGCCTTAGGCAAAACCAAGTGGTTACAGGATCACAAGTGTGTGATATACATGCTCCTGGTCACATTAAAACTAGATTTGCATGGCCTCTCTTAAAGGGAATCTGCCAGTTCCCCATGGCACCTAGAACCATGAGCAGTTTTGGGTGCATATCTATAGTCCCAGCATACAGTAGTATCCATAAACTGATCTTTAGAAAATATATTTCTAAAGATCGTTTATGAGATGCTACTTAGGGCTTTGACTTGTTGAGGGGGTGTTAGGTTGGGGCCACATTTGGGCTGGAACCCACGTTTCCAGGTAGCGCTAAATTCTTAGCAATTTCTGCCATTGCGGACAGCTTTAACGGCAAGCTCTGCCTGGCAACGGACCCCATAGGCCCTAGCCTTTTTTTGGAGAGAAAAAATATGGCACTCTTATTTTTGGAGAAACACGGTATATAAACTAGTTCATATAACACTTACAGTTTGCAGATTAAAGCCTGCACCACCGCTCTCTCCATGCGTCTGTGTCAGTTCCAGCAGCCCTCCAGGATCCTCTGGGACCTCTCATGCAGGTTCCACATACTGTGAGCTTCTATTTCTGGTGCACACTTCCTCCACAACAGCGATATGTCACTTCCAATTTAGAAAAAAAGAGCAGGGCTGCACACAGGATAAACGTGCTCATTCCATTGAATGCATCACAGGGGTGTTACAGGTGCAGGTACCCGCAGAAGCGCCAGCTGAGCGCGAAACGTTCGTTGTACCATCGGGGCTACCCGGTCCTCCTTCCTTTGTACCCCCACCTGTAACACCCCTGTGATGCATTAAATGGAATGAGCACGTTTATCCTGTGTGCTGACCTGCTCTTTTTTTCTAAATTGGAAGTGGTATATAAACTAGTGCTAACAGTAAAATTGTTTAAACAGTGACCTATTAGACTGCTCTTAGACTATTCTAACCTTCAATGGAAAAATGTGGTCTGAAATCCCACTGATTGCTAAAAGAACTACTACTACTTTGTATGTATGTGGCATTAGCTAGATACAAACTGATGAAAAGCAAAAGTAGAGAAATCATCATAGCAACCAATAGGAATGTTTATTCTGTTTTCACATTGACCTCTGAAAAATGAAATCTAGCATCTGATTGGTTGATAAGGGATACTTTTCCCTTGTATTTATTTTGATATATCACTCCCATAGTCTGTACTAGTTTTAATGCATGTGGTACGATGTGACTAGGCAAAACCCTCATCATCATTATCACAATCACAGACTGGACAATCAGTAAAAGTATATTCCAAAGTAGAAAGTAAAGTGCTGTAAATGACTACCAGCCAAGGAATATTATGCATTTCATTTAGTTTCATGAGGCATCTAAGCGCAAGTTCATTAACACAAAGTTAAAAATGATAAAGGTCAAAATCTCACAGGGTATTTCAGGGTAGAAAACTATTTCCTGCAGAAATTTCTCTGAATATTGGTACAGATAAATGTCAAGAACAGAACTAAGTCCAGCCAAGACATGTATCCTGAGGGAAAACTCATTTAATCTGCCATTTTCTCATACTGGCCAATTTACCAGCTTCCATCTCCCGGGTGCACTTTTAAAACACATCAGGTTTTCTGGTACAACATAAACAAAAGCAATCAGTGTAGTGTTTGTACTTATTTTATACGGTTATGTCTGCGGTATAATTCACTTGAAAAGCCGATGATTACTACACAAAGTTCATTCTTAAATGTGAACTGTAGCACATTTATGTTTCTTTCATGATGTTTCTCTAAGGAATCAATAATAAGGCTGTTTGATGCAGTTATGATTTCTTTCTTTTTTGATAACTAAAGAGATTCTAATAGGAAAAAGGAACTGTATAACACTTAAAGAAAAACTCTAGCAGCATGATAAAATCTCACCTGATAGTACCTGTGGTGGAAACATCTAATCCAAACTTGGAAGTAAAATCTATTCTTTTATTTCCTCATCTCTGGGGATCAAGAGTCATTTCCCTTTTAGAAATGCAGGTCAGAGGTGTGCCAATGTCATGATAAGTATAGTAGTGGATGACCATTCCAACAAAAATTCAACAATGTTTAGGGATCCTCTAAATAAAATAAGCAAGTGAATCCAGTAACTTGCTTAATGTACACTGTGTGCAGAATTATTAGGCAAGTTGTATTGTAGAGGATTATTTTTATTATTGATCAACAACTATGTTCTCAATCAAAGCTTAATATTTTTGGAAGTTGGAGTGTTTTTTTTAGATTTGGCAATCTTAGGAGGATATCTGTTTGTGCGGGTAACTATTACTGTGCAGAATTATTAGGCAACTTAATAAAAACCATATATACTGTATTCCCATCTCACTTGTTTATTTTCACCAGGTAAACTAATATAACTGCACACAATTTAGAAATAAACATTTCTGACATGCAAAAACAAAAACCCCAAAAATTAGTGACCAATATAGCCACCTTTCTTTATGATGACACTCAACAGCCTTCCATCCATAGATTCTGTCAGTTGCTTGATCTGTTTACGATCAACATTGCGTGCAGCAGCCACCACAGCCTCCCAGACTCTGTTCAGAGAGGTGTACTGTTTTCCCTCCCTGTAGATCTCACATTTTATGATGGACCACAGGTTATCTATGGGATTCAGATCAGGTGAACAAGGAGGCCATGTCATTATTTTTTCTTCTTTTAGACCTTTACTGGCCAGCCACGCTGTGGAGTAGTTGGATGCATGTGATGGAGCATTGTCCTGCATGAAAATCATGTTTTTCTTGAACGATACTGACTTCTTCCTGTACCACTGCTTGAAGAAGTTGTTTTCCAGAAACTGGCAGTAGGTCTGGGAGTTGACCTTCACTCCATCCTCAACCCGAAAAGGTCCCAAAAGTTCATCTTTGATGATACCAGCCCATACCAGAACCCCACCTCCACCTTGCTGGCATCTGAGTCAGAGTGGAGCTCTCTGTCCTTTACTGATCCAGCCTCGGCCCATCCATCTGGCCCATCAAGAGTCACTCTCATTTCATCAGTCCATAAAACCTTTGAAAAATCAGTCAAGATATTTCTTGGCCCAGTCTTGACATTTTATCTTATGTTTCTTGTTCAAAGGTGGTCGTTTTTCAGTTTTTCCTACCTTGGCCATGTCCCTGAGAATGGCACACCTTTTGCTTTTTGATACTCCAGTAACATTGCAACTCTGAAATATTGTAAAACTGATGGCAAATGACATCTTGGCAGCTTCACACTTGATTTTCCTAAATTCATGGGCAGTTATTTTGCCCAACACGCTTCTTGCGACCCTGTTGGCTATTTACCATGAAACTTTGATTGTTCGCTTCAAAAGTTTGGCAATTTCAAGACTGCTGCATCCCTCTGCAAGACATCTCACAATTTTGGACTTTTCAGAGCCCGTCAAATCTCTCTTCTGACCCATTTTGCCAAAGGAAATGCATTTGCCTAATAATTAAGCACACCTTATATAGGGTGTTGATGTCATTAGACCACATCCCTCCTCATTACAGAGATGCACATCACCTGATTTACTTAATTGGTAGATGGCTCTCAAGCCTATACAGCTTGGAGTAGGACAACATGTATAAAAAGTATCGTGTGATCAAAATACTCATTTGCCTAATAATTCTGCACACAGTGTATGTTGCTATTGTTAAAGAAGTATAATTGCATTACAAGTTGTGTATTATTAAGCTACGGTGCTGGTTGGTAAGAAGCCACAGAAAATACAAAAAAATGCCTATAATGTATATAAGTACAGTTCAGTGTTTGTTGGTTGTAAGTCACAGATGATACAAAAGGATTTACACTATATATTAGAAATCCACACTACTTGTTGGTTGGAAGTCACAGAAGATTGAAAAAGACTATATTGTATATAAGTACACTTCAATGTTTTTCGGATGGAAGACACAGATGATACAAAAAACTTTATGTTATGTTTGCAATCTACAGAACTTGTTGGTTGGAAGCCACAGATGATAAAAGAGTTTCTATGCTGTATGTTAGTAATCGACAGTACTTGTTGGTTGGCAGTCACAGAAGATACAAAAGAGACTAGATTGTATTGTATACAAGTACACTTTAATTCTAGTTGGTTGGAAAATACAGAGGATTTAAAAGGGTCTACGTTTTATCTTAGTAATGGACTCAATGTTTTGGTTGGACGTTACAGAAGTTACAAAAGACTATAATGTGTATAAGTACACTTCAAAGCTTCTTGATTTGAAGTCACAGATGATACAAAAGGGAATATATTGTATGAAAGTAAGTACAGTGATTGTTGATTGGGAGTCACAGATGAAACAAAAGTGTCTTTGTTGTATGATAGTAAATTGCAATACTTTTTAGTAGCAAGTAACAGAGGATCCAAAAACAACATATATGTAGCATTAAGTAAGAAATTAGGACTTCTTCACTCCAAGACATGATTTAAAACATTTTTTTTAATTAAAAATTTGTTAATCAGAGTAGATATCTACTTTCCAGCTTTAATGTACTGCCTGCATTGACTTAGTGAGTAAACTAACACTTCGTTAACTTCTGATAAAACATTATTGTTTCAATTAGTATCACATCTAGAAGGTCACAATAGAGAAATGTATGAACCGTATTTTCCGGACTATAAGCTGCACCGAGATTTTGGATGAGAAAAATAGGGAAATAAAATTAAGTTAAAAAGTGCTTCTAATGCACTGTTATGGTGGGAAATCTGCTGCAGGCACTGTTATGGGGGTAATGTCCCCATCCTGAGCCCCTTCCAGGATATATATGTGCCCCATCCTGATATGCCCCCCCCCCATTGTATGACATGGCCCTCCCATCCTGGGATATAGCTCCCCCATCCTGGGAAATGGCCCCCATCATGATATATGGCCCCCCATCACCATATATAGCCCCCTGCTGGAGCATACACACTAAATAATTAACGACGTTAACTCACCCTATGTCGCTCCCTGCCTGCAGCATCGCCGCTGTCTTCCTGTCTTTGTGCCCGGCATCCGATCATGTGACCAGCACAGCACAGTGACTTTAGCACTGTGAGCCCCGGTCACATGATCGGTTTCGCCGGGCACAAAGACAGGAAGACAGCAGCGATGCTGCTGGCAGGGAGGGATGGAGCGTGCGTTAACATTGTTTATTATTTTGTGTGTATGGGGCCATATATCATGATGGGGGGCCATATCCAGGATGGAAGGTCAGTATACATTAGGCACATGTAATATGTGCCGCTCCTTGCCCATCTCTCAGCATCAGCTTCAGCACTGAGTTGATGGACAGGGGATGCAGTGCATTTTACATGAGTCTAATGAGCAGGGGCATGTGACCTCCCGCTGCCTCTGCAGCCCACACCAGCCTCATCCAGCCGCTCGAGAGCCACCCTCACCTCCAGCACAGCCCCACAGCCTTCCTATATCTAGACCATAAGATGCACCCCATATGCCCCACAATTTGGGGTAAAAAGTGCGTTTTGTGGTCCGAAAAATACGGTAGTTTATCTATAATATGCTTACCTTCTAAGTAACTATTTTATGCATTATATGTAAAATGTTACCTGGGTGTTTTTTTATTTAAATAAAGAGATCATTGTAAGAAAAAAAAGGAAAGGAAAGCATGACTTTGACCAGTGCCATTGGCCTATACTATCTAATTCGGGTTAATACTGTCGTTTTGCACAGTTTTGCCGTGTCTTCACCCTATATAATATTGCCTGTAGTACAATAAGTACTAATGAGCTCTGCTTAAGAATGTCTTTATACAATAGGTAAAAGAAAAATCCTGATTACTCGTGTAACAACCAGGCTAGAGATAGATGGTCATTTTGTTCCTTTGAAGCACACACTGACATTGTGCCACAATGAGCATTTGAAATATCTATCGTGTTGGCTGCCTACCTGCTGGATTTGGAAAGCTGGCCTCTAAACCCTCCCTCTGAAGAACATTAAAAGTAGACAAAGGCCTTTGTAATTCTTTCTCAGCCAATCATGCATCACATATTTCTTTTCCTCTCTGGTTGCAGCTAAGAAGTTTAGAAAGAAAAAAAGCGAAATCACAGAAAGTGCCTTTCTATGCAGGCTGAAAGTCAACCAAGCTACATGGTTACAAAGACAGAGTGAGATTCTATCTTACTCTCTGTAGACGTCTTGAGTTACCTGAGATCTATTAGCTATAATTCAGAAGACTTTTACTTAGAAAGGTAAACCGAGGGTCAATCAATTACACCCTGGCTAAGTGAATGGATTATTTTGCCTTCTATATCAAGAAAGAGGTGGTTCCAGCTTACCCTCATTATTAAGACGAGGGGGCTTATTACACTTTTTTTTACCTTAAATATGGAAGTAATTTACAGTATGAGGCCATGTAAGATTAAAGAAACTAAACTAAATCTCAAGCACTTACAGGGTTGACAACTTGGTAATCTTTTCTCTGGATACCAAGTTGGTGCTAAGTGCAACCAAATGGTCTACAACCTATTCCAAATCAGAGCTAGATGCCAATATTTGGGTAGTGTTGAGACATTAATTTAAATAAGTTTTATGGTTTCAGTAAGTGAATTGTGCGTTTGGTATAATAAATTACTCAATATAAATTCCTCAGTGTTTGGAAAAATATTAGAATATGAGAGTCCTCAGTGGTTGATACATTTTAATGGCTAACTGAACAGTTAGTAAGAAAAAGCAAAGCAAGCTTTCGAAACACTATGGCCTCTCCATTGGGCTAATAATGACACAAAGTCTGGAAATTGTCAATTCAGTGAGGAAGTGAAAATCTCTAATGCCACCCAATAAAGGTAGCAATCCTTGTAGTCATAATCGACTCTTTAACAATCCTTTTAATATGACTTAGGATTTGTGGCAGATCAGAACCCCAAACTCCAGACACTGCAATTCAGGATGACTGACCCTTTTCAGTGCAGTGTGTGGAAATTCTGATCTGGCTGTATGAGAGGCTGAGACAAGGTCTGGGGGACTAACCATTCTCCTCATGTAGAGGAATCTGCCTGTCGACATAAGGAGACAGATAAGCTGATAAGGAGACTTATAGCTGCAATGCTTCTCTGGGAAATATGCAAATTGTCACTTCAGTGAGGAAGTGAAAAAACGCAGTGTTTGCAGTTTGGGGTTCTGATCTGGCACAAATCCTAAGTCATATTAAAAGGCTTGTTAAAGAGTCGATTATGACTTCAAGGGATTGCTACCCTTATTGGGTGGCATTAAGGTACCTTTACACGCCGCTACTGGAGGATGGATACAACCCGCTTCTTCACGTGCACGAGCACGCCCAAACGGTTACAAACGGGAAACGCACCACCTTTACACGCCGCCACAAGGTGCGCTACGCTACGCTACATCTACAGCTAGATACATCGGCGGGTGTCTCAAGTAGCCATCTGTAGCTCATCTTACCTCATTTACACACCGCTACAACCAGCTAATATGGGCTGACCTGGTGCAGCAGGAACAGCACATAGGCGTGCCACAATTGTGGAGTACGAGACGTCCGTACGCTGATAGGACAAAGCAAGAAACCCATGATTGGCCAGGCATCGCAGGAGGCTGATTAATACATGACGCCCGAGCAATTGTGTAGTGTGACTGGGCAACTCCTTAAATATGCCGCCCTGTGCAGCGACAACCAATTGCAATGCAGGAGCTTCCTCCAATGATCGCTGAAGGGGGCGCGGTAACCCGGAGCCTGTGTCACGCCCCAGCTACATAGCATGGTGTAGAAACAACCCTTCTGTTCCTTCTTTACATGCCGATACAGCTCGCTACAATCGGCTTTGTAGCCACCTGTTTCAGAGCAGTGCTCGGAAACAGATGTATCTGTTGCCGGCTGCCTCCTACCGTCTTCACACGCCGCTACTACGGGCAATATTGACGACGCAAGCTACAACCGTAGCCTGTAGCGGGTTGTATCCATCCTCCAGTAGCGGCGTGTAAAGGTACCTTTAGAGTTTTTGAATTCCTCACTGAAGTGACAATTTGTATATTTCCCAGAGGAGCATTGCGGCTATAAGTCTCCTTATCAGCTTATCTGTCTCCTCATGTCGGCAGGCAGATTCCTCTGCATGAGGAGAATAGCTAGTCCCTCAGACAAATTCTAAAGACACACATAAATACAAATGCAGGTTAGGATGATGCAGTAAATATGACAGGTGACGTAAACCAGAACATGCTCTTCAGTGTTTGGAAGAACTCATCTTGATGTCATCTAATATGTACCAATATTATCTTCATTAATTAACCAGACGTTATTTATTGAGACTTTTTGAACTGCAAGTCTTAGGCCCCGTTCACACACTGCTTTTTTTGCTGCGTATTTTTAAGCACAAGCTCATCACAAACCAGGAGTGGGTGATTAAACATATAAGTGGAGCACTTGTTTCTGTTAGACCTTTCCTCTGAGTGTCCCACTCCCGGTTTTGATTGTTCCACTCCTGGCTTTTTTTGAGCTTGTGCGTAAAAATACGCAGCAAAAAAAAGCAGTGTGTGAATTGGGCCTAAAAAGGTGTTTTCTGATCGCTAAAAAGCCATTTTAAAGTACTCTTTTAGGGAATTCAGATTATAAACGTGGGGAAAGTTTCCCATTTTGGATTTCTATGTACTATTTAGAGTGAAATGTGACTACAAAAAGCATCTGGTGTTCTATAAGACCCTGCATGTCCATGGACTACGTTGACTACTAGAGGTTTCAATGTGAATTGTTTAATGCTTCATTTCTTTGGTTGCAGTGTTCTTCAACAAATTAAGGGAATGGCAGTAAAGTTGCATCCTAAGGTTATCTTATTGTCAGGATCCCTTTCAACATAATTTGATTGTCAAAGAAAACTAATCATCAAAAATATTCAAACATGCAAATGAATTCTGCAGAAACAAAGTCTATTTAGACTTTAGTGAAACGTCTGTTTTTTAATTATTATCAATTCAAGTGTCAATGATTGGCTTCTTCACCACCTTTTCATATAGTAGAGGTTTACTGGCAGCTGCCCTCGGACTCTAGTGCCTATGGGACCATATGTCACAATGTGACATTACAAACCACCACTATCAGAAAAAAACATATTTCGGGGGAGGTGTCCTGTTACAAACTTTGCAGTGGTTACCCAGGAGCCTAACAGTGCAATTAATGATTCATGTTAAAAAATTTTATTATACAATTTTCTCAGATGAAAAGAATTGCTCATAGCCAGAGATCTCGGCAATGGATGTAAGTCTCTGTTAGTAAAAAAGTTTAACCTTCAGTAAGTGCACTCTAGAGAACATTACAAAAGGCCAACACATTTGTTTCAAAGAGAAGATATGTCTGCATATCTCATCAGTCTATATGAACATGAGCAGAATCAATGAATACGAAAAACATGTACTGTCAGAGTAGATCACTTTCTGGCTATCAAAGGGCGATGATAGGGCTGGTAGCCACCCTACATGATAAGGGTTAAATAGATTACAAAGTAAGCTTACCACAAGCTACTATTATACATCTCATGCAGCCCTACACTTCTTTCCATTAGGTTAAACAGCTACCATGGGAGTCTTCAATTAACACTAAAGGGAAGAACAGCAAAGCTTATTCTTCTGCAGACTTACTTCACCTTCTTGCAATCCCTATTAAATTGTCTTATTAAGATGGCGCTGGAAACACATTTTAATTTCACAAGCTTTTACGAGGAATACATATGGCAGCTTTATAGATTCTTATTAATTGCAAAACATTGTCTATTAAACATCATTAAATGTGAAACAATACATGAAAAGTTAAACAAATGCTGTAACTCTGATGAATCGCCATAAGAGTGGAATTAAACTGACTTCCATAAGAAATGCTGGTCAATTTAGTCTTAAAAAAAGATTTAGGAGAATATGAGAATCACAAATTACACTTTTATAGTTAAAGGAACAATCCAGATAAAATGAATGCAAAGTATTGATCCTAGTCCAGGAACCTAATGGAAAGCGGCATAAAAATTAAAAGATTACCAAAACAGAAGTCTTGTTCATAAAGTGTATTTTCTGATCGGCATAATACAGTAGATCAGTTGCCCCCAGCTTGTTCCTTTAGACCAGGGCTGTAAAACTCCAGATTTCCTTAGCATTGAACAAGCATTGGACTTGTCAACTGTGCTGGTTAAATTATCACCTGTGCAATACTAAAGAAATCCTGAAAACCTCCACTATTGGTGGCTTCTGAGGACTGGAGCTGTGCATGCCTGCTCTACATCATTGATATGGATCTGACAACTGCTTCGCTAAGGGAATCTGATGTCAAGGGCAAGTCCATCCTCTATCCCAGTAATATGATGCCATATGATGCACATCATATTCAAGTGACACATCAACTTTAACTTAATAGGGTAGATTTACTATTATATGGGCCACTTGAATTTTGCAGAAAATGTGCAAAATCTTAGTATGTATTGATTCAAATTGTCTCATCTCATTTCAAACTTATACAGTATATCATCTAATTAAAACACTGATAGTATAGAACGAAGTATAACAATTTCTGTGCCAATCCAACTAATAAAAAACAATATATCAATATAAATATAAATGTGAAGCAGCTAAGGGTATAATGCACTCCTGTCTAGAGTGAATGGTTAAAAATATAAAGAGAAAAATATAATGATACCCCAGTACTACCACTATTGATATAAATAATTACCGGAAAAGAATATATATATTAATGCTTAATAGATGAAGAAGGAACTCAAAAGTCCATATAATTCATCAGGATAGCAATACTGCAGTGTGAGCCTTCCAACTCCTGCAGTAAACATGTGTGTGACGTCACATGCCACCTGGAACTAGATTTGGACTGAGCACTGCTCCCTTTGTTTAGCGTGCCGCCGGCTGGAGCCATTTAGCCATTGCACTGCTTTTTTATTATGGAACCATCTGATCACTTGTATTTGAACACTTCCACGCTTAGGACCTAATCATCATGGCTGATCCCAAAATCTGCATGCAATCCAGGATCTGCTTCTTTGATTTTAGTTAGGGCATTTGTATTTTCATAGGAATACATTGGTCAATTCTTATGTTAATGGTCATAAGAATAGGAAACTTGATGATGCCAAATTTAATATATTAAATAAGGTAATTGTAAATTTTGATTGGTCATTCCAACTTGATAAAGATCCAAAACATAAGGCCAAGTCAACCTGGCTTTGGCAGCAGCAGAACAAAATGAAGCTTCTGGAGAGGCCATCTCCATCTCCATCTCCTGACCTCAACATCATTAAGTCACTCTGGGGAGAACTCAAGCATGCAGTTCATGCAAGAAAGTCGAGGAATTTACAGGAACTGGAGGCTTTTTGCCAAGACGAATGGGCAGGTTTACGATCTGAGAAAATAAAGAGCCTCATACACAAATACCACAAAAGTCTTCAAGCTGTCATTGATGTTGGAGGGAGTAATACACGGTGATAAGAACTGGGGTATGTGAACTTTTGACCAGGGTCATTTGGATGTTTTTGGTTGTCATTATGATTTAAAGAGAAAACACGGTAATTTGACAATAAATGGCTTCACCCAACCACTGACCATGAGTGGAAAAAAGTTTTGTGTTATCATTCATATTCTCAGAAAAAAAGGCCAAGAAAGAAAAAAATCTGCAGGGTATGTAAACTTTTTAGCACAACTATAAATATATATATATATATAATGTTGGTGGAAAAAAGGGGCATTGCTTTGCAAACAGTAGACATGGCTGAAGATGTACCAATTGGTAACCAAGGGATAGTATAGAGTTATACAAAAATGTATGAAGAAGCACCAGATTTATCATCCCGCATGAACCACTGTGATAAATGTGCCTAACTTTACCTGACGGGTAAATCTGCTCCTACTTGTCCATGCTTGCATTCTGCTGTTCATATTCTGCCTGTTGCGCGCATATCATTGTTCTATTCTAACACCTTTTAGAGTTATCTGTTCTGTGCCGCATTTATTGTCAACACGACCATTATCTATGAATAATCAAGTCTTGATTGTTTATTTCCAAGAAATGTCAGTTTCATTTGCTTTTCCAGGAAATCATAGTTTCTAGTATTTTTTACATAACTGGGACTATGTACATCATTTATGATAGTAGTACCATAATCTAGACCCATGTAAATCTGTATGTTGGCATGTAAGTGGCATTTATCCTCTTATCACACATTTTTCCTTCATTAGAACACATTATTGATTACTCCTTTTCCACTGCACTCTCTGTTCCTTATTTCTCATTCTTCCCTAGCCAGCCATAACCTTTGTGGTCAGGTTCAGTGATATACTTGTGTCCTTGACGCTCTCCTTCGGCTGCCAGTTGTATGAGACCAAGGCACAGCATCTACTTCATGCCAGCTAATGTTTAGACCTGGCAGTCTCCTGTAAAGCCCATGAGAATTTGGTAGCAGCCAAGCTCCACGATTTCATTTCACACCATCTAAATGATTTATCAGAGTCTTTATATGGGCCCGGACTCAAAACTGCTCTTTAAAGTCCTTAGAAGGGGTTTCGGTTTGGCTAATTGTGATTATTTGTCATTTTTTCGTGCATAAATAAAAAGAATAGCTTTGGCTATAAACATGCAGGAGACATTAGCGTTATTTGGAAATAAAGGACGTGTGCAGCTCAGAGTTTGAGAGGATGTTAGCCAATGCATCTGGAAGGATTAATCATGTAAAATCAGGAATTTCAGTAACGTAATGAATGCTGATTTTCTTTCACTAAAAAGGTGACGATGTCACACTACATATTAGAAGCTAAAAAGAGCAAGGTGACTTTAGAAAGCAGTAAAATTGGACTGGATGATACAACCACATCACCAGAAATGTACGTTTTTTACTTTTAATTCAGAGAGTTGTATTTTATGTTTTTAATCTAATTTGAAGTTTCTCTCTGCTTAAATATGACATATTTGCATATTGCATATGACATATTACATGTCACATTTGCATATTGCATATGACATATTTGCTTTCTATAGTAATTTTTGCTACAACCATGATGCAGAAAATTGTCATCTCCCGGTACAGTTTGCTATTAAAAAACAAACTCACACAATTTTTGAGAAATATTCGAGACTATAGCCATGTTGTACTGGAAGTGGAAATACCATTAGATCCCACAGTGTGGCTGATCCACTTTCTGGGGAACACGAGGCTGGGGAACGAGGAAACTCAGCTATTTCACACAATAGTTTTAGCTGCAAAGAGAATTATATTATGAAATTGGGTGAACATATTTTCCCCTAAAACTACCGAGGTGATGGAGGAAATCACAAGAGCATTGAATACCGAAAAGGTGGAGGCAGAGAGGCAGATGGAAAGGGAGACAGGCAAGTTCTTCAGGAAGTGGAGGAAGTTTATAGTAACTAAATTGCCTATGACAGCTATTCAAAGGATAGTGGCCCCATTTCAAAACTCAAGTTGGTACCTTATGGAAGCTTTGAAAGGCACCTTTGGCATATTGCAGATTATACCTAGGCACCATGACATTTAGTAATAGTGGAACAGACTTATTAGTGTTAGAACATCTGTGTGACGTCACACACCACCTGATCGCTACCGGCCATCTGATTGGCCATCAGATGTTCTAACACATCGATGGCCTGCCAGGACCTTAAGTCTGATGGCCAATCAGATGGCTGCTAGCGATCAGGTGGTGTGTGACATCACACACCACCTGATCGCTACCAGCCATCTGATTTGCCATCAGACGTAAGGTCCTGGCAGGCCAGCGGATGTGTTCTTTTCGGGTCCCGGGACAGCCGTCGGATAGGTGAGTATGTTATTTTTTTATCTTTAACACCTTTTATTAACTTTTATTTCACTTTTGAAATGTGTATATAAATACACTGTGAAAGTGACTGTACTACTCACTACTCCTAACGAGTAATCACAAGGAAACTTGTAGTGAGTAGCCTGAATACCGTACTATTCGGTGAGTACTGTATAGTTACGAGTATACTTGCTCATCCCTAATCATCACATGCTTGAAACAAAGTTGTTTACCCATAAAATTAGAAAGGTGCCAACAATTTTTTCTTATATACAGTATATTCTTTTATATATATATAACATCTGAACTCTCTGTCCAGAAAAGTGTATTAATGGGAACAACTAAGATCCTAAGCAATGCCCTCAAGCTCCCAGTCCTCTGGTAGAGGACCTGAGAATGAGGAAGGACAAACAACCACCCCACCAGGGTGAGAAGCTAGTTAATACGCATATATATACTCTATCTGACCTCCGGAGCTAGCAATGTCTGTTCTATGCTAAGTAATATTAAGTGATTGATTTATAATCCTATCCTGCCTACCTGCATTTTTTATGTAATCACAGAAAAAAACACTTATTGAAGTTCTTTCTGACATTATATTTGCCTTGATAGTTTGTGTAATGTGAATTTAGTAGCAAATAACCAATACCGTAGTCAGTAATCTAATGTTCTGCTGTGCAGTTTTACTTCATAAATGTAGTTTTGCATTTTTGTTCAGAACTGGGGTCACCTGACACCTGTCCCACCAGCCATCATTTGCATCCAAGGAGGATAGTAGATGAAGAAGTTGTCACATATCTTTCTGTCCCATTGATTAATTTCTATGGGGGACAGCCAAGCAAGTTATGAGACTTTTGTAGTATTTTGGGAAACTTGTGGATATGGTATAAATGCATGTCGTAAGAATTTCACTTAATATGGAAATAGAATCCGAAAGGTAGAGAACTGAAATTTTAATGCCACCTATTAGGGTGGCACTACTGACTTTTTAATGCACCTTGTCACATGACTTATAAACTGAGTCTTAAGCAGAATCTCCAATATCCTAAGTCATGTGGCAAGGATCTATATTGACCTTTTAAGATTGATATCCTTAATAGATATCCTTAATAGGCGGCATTAGAGTTCCAGCTTCCTTCCTTAGAGAGGAGGCTATTCACATATGTAAGCTCCAGGAGGAACATTGCATGGTCTATAAGTATCCTTGCGCCAACTTGTTGCTATTCACAAAGAGAAAACACAAAATAAACAACAAATGAGCAAATACCCTAAAACAAAAAAAGTAAAAAAGTAAAAATTCTAAAGTGCAAAAAAAATAATTAGGGTACTTGGTGACGTAGATATGATCATATGAATACATAAGCTGTCCCACCAGCGACAAGGTGACCCTGTCAGGACAGTACCTGCCTGACAGTAGTACTAATACCTTGCCATCCATCAGTGCAGTGACAAGGACAGGATTAAGCAGAACTGGGCCCCAACAGAGCACACCATACCATGGGACGCCACACACTATATCATGTCCAGCTCAAAGGTAGGCCACACCTATGTTTGCATGACTGCAAAAAACATTCAATAAAACCAGAGCTTGTGTGTTGCGTCCAATGGTATGGTGTGCTCTGTTGAGGCCCGGTTCTGCTTAATCCTTTCCTTGTCACTGCACTGACGGATGGCAAGCTATTAGTACTACTGTAATTTATGGTAATATTGTTGTAATTTCTGTTCCCTGCTTTCTGTAAAACGCTGCTCTGTAAACGCTGCAAACCGCGCTTTCTGTGCGCTCTGCAATACCGCATATCCGGAAATTCTATGTGGAGCCGGCGGCTGCGGTAAACATCATGTTGCCATATGGTACCTTTACACGCCGCCACTGCAGGATGGATACCAACGGCTACTTCACGTGCACGAGCACGCCCAAACGGTTACCAACGGGAAACGCACCCTCTTTACACGCCGCCACAAGGTGCGCTACGCTACGCTACATCTACAGCTAGATACATCGCCGGGTGTCTCAAGTAGCCATCTGTACCTCATTTACACACCGCTACAACCAGCTACTATGGGCGGACCTGGTGCAGCAGGGACAGCACATAGGCGTGCTCCGATTGTGGATTACGAGACGTCCGTACGCTGATAGGAGAAAGCAAAAATACCATGATTGGACAGGCATCGCAGGAGGCAGATTAATACTTGACGCTCGAGCAATTGTGTAGTGTGACTCGTCAGCTCCTTAAATATGCCGCCCTGTGCGGCGACAACCAATCGCAACGCAGGAGCTTCCTCCAATGATCGCTGAAGGGGGCGCGGAAACCCGGAGCCTGTGTCACGCCCCAGCTACATAGCATGATGTAGGAACAACCCTTCTGTTCCTTCTTTACACGCCGATACAGCTCGCTACAATCGGCTTTGTTGCCATCTGTTTATGGGCAGTGCACGGATACAGATGTATCTGTAGCCGGCTGTGTCGTCCCGTCTTCAGACGCCGCTACTACGGGCGATATTGGCGCGACAAGCTACATTTGTAGCCTGTAGCGGGTTGTATCCATCCTGCAGTGGCGGCGTGTAAAGGTACCAATAGGGATACATAGGCAGGTTACATGCTGATAACGCTATGCGCTACCATGTTTACCCGAAAATAGGGCGTCCCCCGAAAGTATGGCATGCTTGGGAGGGGGCGCCCTACCTCCTAATATAAGGCACCCCCTGATTATAAGGTGTACCTGCGGTGCACTCCGGTGGCCCCTGCTCTCCGGTGTCCGTGCTCTCCCCGCTCTCCGGTGGTCACCCGCTCTCCAGTGGCCCCCCCGCTCTCCGGCGGCCCCCTGCTCTCCTGATTCCCTCTGTATCTGCTGATCTCCGCCAAGGTCAGGAGCCCTGCGCCAATTACAATGCAGGAACCGTGTGCCAATCACAGCCCAGGAACTGCAAGCCAATCCGCGGCCAGCTGACGTCATGCATGGCCTCTGATTGGCTCGCAGTTCCTGGGCTGTGTTTCGCTCATGGTTCCTGCGCTGTAATTAGCTCAGGGCTTCTGACCTGGGCGGAGTGTCTACATATTTATCCAAATGGGAGTTACGATCAGATTCAGGTGTCCAGTCTGACCTTTACTTGGTTGTCAGGATCCCACTTCCTTCAGCCCAGTTGGGTTGGGAGTACTCTTTGTCGTTGTAAAATTCCCTTTGGCGTAGTCTCCTGAAGTAATCCTCCATGTCGCTGCACAGTTCAATATTATCCAGAGCTTTAGTAGGACAAAATAAGAGTCCCCTAGAAATAACAGCAAGTTCCACTTTGTTGGGTTTGTAATCCGAAAGGTTGATGACACAATTAGATGCTTTTTGACAGGAGTAGTTGTCCAAGTTGCCAGGATTTGTTTTTGTTTTGCTTTTATTGATCCCTGAATTGATGCGTAGTCTATGTAATTTATTTTCCTTGTTATGAATCAGAAGAGTTTGTAATTTATGGTAATATTGTTGTAATTTCTGTTCCATGCTTTCTGTAAAAAAGCTGCAAACAACGTTTAATGTTTGCTCTGCAATACCGCATATCCAGGGATTCTCTGTGGAGCCTGCCGCTGCGGTAAGCATCATGATGCCATAAGGATACATAGGCAGGTGGCACATAGGCTTACATGCTGATAACGCTATGCGCTACGTCTGCTAGAGGCTACGGTTTAAGCGGATCTTGCAGGCTGAGGGCAGACGCAAGTCTGACCCTAGCCTTAGGCAGGTACTGTCCCGATAGGGTCACCTTATTGCTGGTGGGACACTTTAAGCATTCATGTGATCATATATATGTCACCAAGTATCCTAATTTATTTTTTTGCACTTTAGCATTTTTACTTTTATTATTTTAGGGTATTTGCTCATTTGTTCTTTTTTTGTGTTTTCCATTATGAGGCCAATGTGAACTCGTGCTACTGCACAGCATCACTTTAGTTCCAGCCATGGTTTTACTTCATGTTTTTTGGCAGTCATGCAAACATAGGTGTGGCCTACCTTCGAGCTGGACATGATATAATGTGTGGCGTCCCATGGTATGGTGTGCTCTCTTGGGGCCCGCTTCTGCTTAATCCTGTCCTTGTCACTGCACTGACGGATGGCAAGGTATTAGTACTACTGTTAGGCAGGTACTGTCCCGATAGAGTTTTTTACTGTTCCATTACCATTTACTTATCATCCAAGCCTTTCCTTTTTACATTTCATGTTTTCATCACTTTGCAAAGGTAAATACCATGCCATAAGCCAAAATCATTATGTTTTTAGCCAAAATGTATGACTTCATAATTAGTATAAAAAAGTGCAGAATGGATTATGTAAAATGTTATAAAATTTACTGTGTGTACAAATTACTTCTGTTCATGTAAGCCAGCTATTAGGTGTTATACAGTGATATAAATGTGTTTAACATGCCTACTGTGTGTGCCATTTTGATAAACTTTTTTAACATTATCTTTAATATTGATATTTTCCCATTCCCACTGCGAATACATTACAGAATATTATGATATACTGTACAATATTTCCATCTACAGCAGTCAGTGGAGTATAAACCTTTATTAGCTTCATACATCATTTTCAGGATGGAGCAGACAGAATAGTACTTTTACCTGATCTTTATATTAATTAAACGTTTTTTTTTAATTTTGACAAAGGATAAGAGCTGGGACCAAGCAAAAAAACACTAGCTGCTTGGCTACATCCAAAAACACAATTTTGTAGTATTATAAGAGAAAGCAGGGGCATGGTCAGTATTTTCCAAAAAGTGAATTATAGACATATAGATATATCCTCACAAGATAAATACAATATATTGCTCATACCAGACTTAGAAGCCTTAAAGATTAAGGAATTAAAGTAAAAAGGTACCCCCTTCATACTCTAGTTCCCAAGTATAATGTACTATAAAGAAGTCAATACCTTCTGCTGTTTTCTTTCATTAGAGTCAGATTTCCCATTGTAGAGTTAGGACAAGAGTAATGTTGGTGAAAATCAATGACAGCTCCCTGGCATGGAGCCTTCACACAGAGAAGCCTGTATCACAGTTCAAATCAAAGCAGCACAGCCGTCACCAGAATGCCCGCCCTATGCCCTCATCCTGCTGCAAAGGCACATAGGAGCAAATTAATCCAGCAGTCTCTTGAAACCAGGGAAAGGGCTTCAGTGCAAACAGACATAAGGAGTGAGCTCATTGTACTTTGCAGTACAAAAGATAATAGTTTTAGGAGTAGGATTTACTTTTTTTGTGTCCAGATGTCTAGTGTTTCAGGTGCAGGATTTTATGAAAGTCATAGGAAATCTTGTTTCAGCAGTTTATTCAGATGTTTTATTACAGAGGTGTATTTTGACTTTGTTATAAAGAACCAATTCTTGATAATACTCCCTTAAAGAAGAACTCCTATCAAAGATTTTATCATCTTAATACATTGCAATCATCATATTATAAAGAACTATGTACTTACTCAATTCTTTTGTTTTTCATTAGGGCTATTACATTACGTAATAAAAAGAGACTAGATAAATCCATTGAAGCTTTTCAATTGAAGATCTCATGTATGTAAATAAATAACTCTTAGGCCCCTTTCACATCAGGGTTTTTTCGCTGATTGCGGCAGATCCAGCAGATTTACTACATCTGTCACCTAATAGGTGGACTTGTGGCACAGTTGCGGCAAAGCCCATTATTTATGGGGCTTGTAGCAAGTGCGGTAGTACCGCAATCCGGCACTTCCGGCAGTTGCAGCTGCGGAAAAAAATGCGGTCAGCTTGGGTTATTTTGTGCGGCCGCAACTGTCGCAAGTGCCGGATCGCGGCAATACTGCACTTGCCGCACTTGCTGCAAGCCCCATAGACAATGCATGGGGCTTGCCACAAGTGTGCCAAAAGTGCAGCCGCTGATGTCAAAGGGTCCTTAGAAGGATTCAGCAAGTCTAATTTTAATCATTTGAAGTCATAGACCTAATGAAAAACAGAGAACTTAACTGGGTAGAAAGACAAAATGAAAAATTGTAAATGCACAATGCTATATAATATGATGACTGCAATATATTAAGAGGATGAAAACTTTGATGACAATGCTTTTTTAAATGGGTTTTTACTATTTTTTGTTATGCTTATATAGGGCAATGCAAAATTGTAACTTTGTAGATTAACTGTCATGAGGCTTCATAATAAAAGAAAGGGAAGGGGAACAAGAGGCGCAATAGTGCCCTATCACTCAGACACTATGAAAAAGTGGTGTATATGGAAAACACTCACCTATGTCAGTTGTGAAACCCACAACTGGCATGCAGACTTGTAGTAATGATATCCTGTCGGCTGCCGCTGGACCTCCACCAACCACTCGCACGTGGAATCACAGGAAGATGTGGGGGAAAACAGAGGTGTATAACAGTCCGCGCTGCCGAAGTCCACTTACTTCAGAGAACACACGGGTCAGTGATGTTCAGACAGGTTTTCTTTATTGAATCCTACGCGTTTCAGTGCCCTCCTGGCACCTTCCTCAGGGATCCGTAGGGGATCCCTGAGGAAGGTGCCAGGAGGGCACTGAAACGCGTAGGATTCAAAAAAGAAAACCTGTCTGAACATCACTGACCCGTGTGTTCTCTGAAGTAAGTGGACTTCGGCAGCGCGGACTGTTATACACCTCTGTTTTCCCCCACATCTTCCTATGAGGCTTCATAGTTATAGAGCGATTACATGATGCCTTACTCAAGCTTAACTACAGCCATGATATATGTTTGTGAAAACATTAACATCATACCCTATGACAGGTCAGGTGGAAGAGAGCCACTACATAAACCTAAGTTTATGAAAACTGACGTTTTTATGAAAATGCGGCAGATCCAGATCTTGCTGCTGGCCCCATGAGTTGTCTATGGGGCTTACGGTAAGTGTGCGGCAGGTGCGGCAAGTGCAGTTCCGGCAGTTGTGGCAGATGCAGCCGAGAAAAAAAAACGCTGCTGACCGCAGTTTTTTTCGCAGCCGCACCTGCCGCATCTGCCGCAACCACACTTTCCACCCTGCTGCACCTAACCACAAGCCCCATACACAATGCATAGGGTTTGCCGCAAGTGCGGCCATTAGGCAGGACCCTTGGAAGATGCAATTTTTTTGTCCGGACAAAAAAGCTAGTGTGAAAGGGGCCTTAGTGAGATTTATAATCTTTCTGATTGCATAACTTTTAAAACCCTGAAATTAAAGAATGGTCAACCTAAAGGGTGTATTTCCAGTTGCTAAATAGTAAAACTGCTGTTGTTGCCTGCTTTATACGTGACCGTCATGTATTGACTGTCCTTAGGGAGAGTGCAGGAGCTGTTGGGTCATAGGAGACTCAAAGGGATCAGCTTTACAGTCAAGAAGCTACATTTCCCCTGTAACTTTGGCTAGTATACCGGGCAAAAAATATATATCAATATTTGAATGCTAACCTCAAGGTTTTTTATGTTCTTGTAGGAGCACAAGGTGTAAAATAAATTAAAAGAAAGCAATAAAAAAATAGGAAAAACTTTGCCACTTTCAATTTAAGTTGCTGCCCATGAAAAAAAAGTCTAATGTATAAATATAGTTTTTATAGAATCTAGAAAAATTGTAAAGTATTTTAGTAATTCTTTGTAATCATAGAAAACAATGTTAAAGAAACACATTTATGTCCTTTTTATAACATATTTTCCATCGATATATCAGCAAAAAAGCAGATGACAGTGACATAACAATGACTACCCATGTATCATGAAAAAAAATGCAAACAATACTATAATATCTGACTGAAATTTTTTTAAAGCACTTTATATCTTATATACGTAAAAATAAAAGGAAATTTGCCTGGTTGTGAATGGGGCGGTCTTGAACTGCTTAATAACAAAATAATCTCTTTTCCATAGAGAACATGCCAAATCAAATGAAGGTGAAAAGATATTTGGGATATAAAATAAATTTAGTTTTGCTACATCTATTACACTGTTATAAAGTCAAATTGATTCAGAGACGAAAACAGTGCAACTTAACTCATTTTGCAGTGCTGAAAATGAATATGATTCTTTAATTTGCTAATTGGCTCTAAGTTTCAAGATCCAGAGGTGCTTGTAATTACTAATAACAGCTTTTATGCAGGCTTATAGAAAAATTGTGTCTTTGTTATTTCATTATTATTGAATTCTCAGTAGCTAGTCTATTACATCATCTATTTAGTCTATTGAACCTTCAGTATTCTGCCATCTTTGGGTGACCAATCGAAAAATGCCAATTAATCTCTGGTGACCTAATCCTAATTACAGTTGTACCACCTACTTTTATAAATGCTCTCTGTGTAAGGTGTGTTTTAGGATTTCTTAGCATATTGACATATTTATATATATGTTTTCGTAATAAGTCTCATTCTTGCATTAACAGTGGATAGTTTTTTCTACATATGCGGAGAAGTCATTTTTGCACCACAAAGGCAAAACTTGACTTACATGATAAGTAAAGTCTACAACCTGTATTTTTGCTGCACAATAGGAGATCAGGACAAGAGTTGAGCTCCACACATATGCTGAAATAGATGTGCACCTCCTATTACCCCATGGTTGCATTGGAAGAGGCAATCTATGCCTTTTGCAGTCCCAGTGATCTGAAAAAAGTCAACCAAATGCTATGTCTGCATGGTGAACCACGTTACAAAGTGAGTTTCAAGGGAGAAGTGTACTTTACATTATCCAAACATTTTATGTGCAACACGTCCAGTAGCACATAGAGAAGAACTGTGGGTTCTAAAAGCATCAGTTTGCTTGAATCAAGTGAGTAAGAAAGGGGCACTTGGTGTCATGAAGCATCTTTCTCTCATGACCCTGGCTTTCTGTCAGCAACCTCAATTGAACTATAACTAATAACAGAAAGTAAATTGAATGATCTTGTTAGGCATATGGATTTGCCCAAGAGTTAGGCTGAGCTCTTAGGTTCCAGGCTACAGAATTCTAGCAGTAGAATCACCAAGCTGGTGATGTTCGGATTCCTTTGTTCCATAACCATGATAAAGATCTAGTCTAATACTTCATCATGGAGGGCAATTTTTTGGCATGCAACAACATAAACTGTTTAATTGAAACTCTGAAGAAAAGTCATAATCCAGAGGAATGGAGGCTCTTCATTGATTCATCCAAAACAAGCCTAAAGCTATCTTGCTGCATAATGATAATGCACTTCAATCTTCAATTCCAGTTGGTTATGCAATCCACATGAATGAAACCTATGACATTAAACAGCTGTTGAGGTGCCTGAACTATTACCAACATTTGTGACTCCTCTATAGTGACATAAAGCTGTGCCATAAAAGAGACTGGCCTCTGCAGCATTTTCTTCAACCAGTGAGTAAAAATGTCCTGCGTTCAGCACTTGTTGACCCTTATAAGATGCTGTTACCATCATTGCATATCAAGGTGGGCCTTATTATGAACTTTCTAAAGGTAATGGATAAAAGTGTATTTAAGTATCCCATTGATAAATTTCCAAGGTTGAGCAAAGCAAAGCTAAAGGAAGGAGTCTTTATTGGAACCCAGATTCACAAGCATCTTCAAAATGAGAAGTTTCTCCATTTGCTACAGGGCAAGGAAAAGGCTGCATGTAAAACATTCACATTATTGTTATCTAATTTTTGGGGAAACTCAAGCGCAGATAACTATGTGGGAAAATCTCCTCAACATGTGAGGATCTTGGCTGTAATTTGTCCTTAAAGGGGTTGTCCGGGCTTTTGCTATAATTCATATGCGTATCTAGGCTGCAAAATGTTGACAGTTTGTAATATACATGCTGTCAACATTTTGTATTGTTACCTAGATATCACCTATTTGCAGCAGCCAGGGAATGTCCAGAGGGCGTGTTTGTACTGGAGCTGCATGGAAATGGAAAACTGATCATTTCCTCCCAGTTTCCTACAAATACACCCCCTCCCCCACTCTACACTATGGCCAGCCATCCCCAGGGCCTCTACAGGCCCTCCCCCTCCTCAGTCTCAGTATGGCGGGCCACCCCCAGGACTCCTACAGCCCACCCCAGCCCCTAATGATACCACCCAACCCCAATGTACACAGCGGTCCCCACTGCACTGACACACTGTGCCGAATCTGTTGCTGTGAAGGCGATTTGGCACACTGTGTCAGTCAGTGCAGTGTGGACCACTGCATGTGTGTGCGCTCACCCTGTTGCTGTGTGCAGGGGAGCCGAGGTCCGCAGCCCAGGACTCTGTGCAAGGGAGCTGGATGCTTCTCTTCATGCCTCCTGTACCATAGTGGAAAAAGACGGTGGCTGTGGTATAGAGAGGACTGCTCCACCGGCTCTGTGCTCTATGGTAAGGGAGGTATGGAGAGAAGCATGGGTCTCCCCTGCACAGAGACCCAGGCTGTGAAGTGCGGACATCAGCTCCCCTGCACAGAGCCCACAGGGTGAGCGAACACACATGCAGCATTCCCCACTGCACTGACAGTGTGCCGAATCACATTCACAGCAGTGGATTCGGCACAGAGTCTCAGTGCAATGGGGACTGCTGTGTACAATGGACATGGGTAGTGACATTAGGGGCTGAGGAGAGCCTGTAGGATCCCTGGGGGTGGCTGGCCAGAGTGTAGGCTGGGGAAGGGGGTGTGTTTGTAGGATACTGGGAGGAAACAGCCAATTCCCATTTCCATGCAGCTCCAATACAAACATGCCCTCTGAACATTCCCTGGCTGCCGCAAATAGGTGATATCTAGGTCACTATGCAAAATGATGACAGGATGTATATTACAAACTGTTAACATTTTGCAGCCTAGATGCACACGGACAACCCCTTTAAAGATTCATTTCTTACACGTGCATCTAGACTTTTTTTCACCAAACTGCAAAGCAGTGAGCGATGAGCTCGGTGAGAGATTTCACCAAGATATTGCGGTAATGGAGAAAAGATATCAAGGCAAATGGAATCCATCAATGCTTGTAGATTACTGTAGGACAATTGTAAGAGATGATCTGATGTAAGAGTAAAATAGACAAGAAAAACAGAGTTGTCAGTGAACGAGGACCAAATTTTGTAGTGCAATTTCTGTGTGCATAATTTACAATAGTATTTAGAAATGTTTTAGTTAGAATTGTAGCTACGTTTTCTCTAAATGAATAAACAGAAAATTGGTATAACAAAATATTCTGCATCTTTATATTTGCTGAAATAATAATATTTGAAAATACTGAAATCATTTAGCATTAAATATATGTAACAGTAAAAGAAAAAAAACTCTTTCACATCATAAAAAAAAGAATCATCTAAAAAGTTTTATTATCCTTATATATGCTAATATATGTAAAGCGCTGTGGAATTAATAGCGCTATATAATGTCACGTGTTGACAGCTCTGCAGTTCATGTGAAATGCTCCACTGTAGTTTTAATGGGAGTTAATTTTCTGTTTGCTCACATAGTGTTAATGTCAGAATCTGCCATTGTCTATGGTATTATGGCTCTCCAGGCGCAGGGCTGCTGCTGCTGGGTGTGTCAGATGACGCAGTCCACTCACCCAGCCTTTATATATATATATATATATATATATACTAGGGAAAAAAAACTGCAATGCACTCGCTACATTGTGCGAGAGGTGCAAGCTGTGTCGCTGGATCAACAAGAAACAAAAAATTCCAGCGACACAGCTTGCACCTCTCGCACAATGTAGCGAGTGCATTGCAGTTTTTTTTCCCTAGTATATATCAGACAAGGTGGAGTGGCTGGCTCCACCCAGCTGTAGATTGCACCCCCACCGGGCCCAGGTGCTCAGGGATCAGGATGAGGTCAGAAGGACCAGGGAGTCCACGGACAAGGATCTGGCAGGGATGTCAGCGCAGGACCCTCCGGACCCCGGGGCCGCCGAGAAGTGGCCGGAGGGCAGGCATACATTGGCCAATGGGTGTACCAAGAGCCCCGGTTTTTAATAAAAAAGTGAGTATTGAGTTTTTTAGAAAGAAACGGATGTTTCAATTTTTTTCTCAAACCATTTGCTTATTAGCATACACTTTTTGGTTAGATTGAGTGCAGCAGTGAATTTTTTGTTTCTTATATATATATATATATATATATATATATAAAATTCCACTTCCTTTCACTGGGTGTCGCTGAAAGAGTTTTAGCCTCTTCAAGACCGCAAGCTGAGAAGACATGTGTGTTCTTTGTGCTGATGCTTCTTGCTATTTTTCCTTATTTGTGGGAGTTGCTGTATATCCTAATCCATGGGTGGAGGTGAGGGGGTGTTAGCACAGGGCTGGTTGTGGAGAAGGGAAAGGGTGGTGGACCAGACCTCCTCACCATCAGAGGTAGCTCTGGGTACAGGGTAAGCTAGAGACCCCAGTCAATAGGGTAAGTCTACCTACCCAGTTTACCTTGCCCTTTATTGCCATCCTGTTTCCCATCCTCTCATCCACTATACCACTTTCGTGACATATAAATGAATAAGTAGTATTATTATTAATATATAATATTTTTATTATCAGCTTTGAATTCAGGAGGTCAAAATCATTAAGAAATGGCTCATTCCATTACTGAACCTGACATCTCTTAAAAATATGTAGAACAGTGTATTCAATGTAATCATTGGAACAAGTTAAGAAAAATATGTATATTATGATGACAATTTAATTTTGCAAAATGTATTGAAATTAATCATCAAATCAGATTCTGTATTGTATATAACTATAGACTGTGCTGTCCATATGATTGATGGAGAGCTAGCCAAAATAACAAGTTATACGCCACATCCTGAGATGTAAATCTTTGATTGGTCTGTTCGCCTGGTATTGACATTTGTAATTGCTTTCTTAACTCCTAATAAGCCTGTACCTCCACAGGTGAAAGTAATATGGACTTTGGTAACTCTAAGCTATGCTGTTGCATACAGGTTCCAGCTGTGTAACGCAGCTGGCACCAGATGCCAATAGAAGCTTAGCTCTTTTGACAACTCTATATATGTAAAGATGATAACTATTGTACACGTCAGGCCAGGGTTAAAATAGCCTTCTGAAATAATTGCATAATCACCTAAAATCAGGGACACTGGGATTTCAGGTAGTAAGCATAATGTAGTAAAAAAAAAGCAAAGTGTGGCCAAAGTAAAAAATTCCTGTATGTGATAGGACATTAAAATGTATATATATGGGCAGCACGGTGGTTATTGGTTAGAACTCTTGATGTCCTGGACTCAAATCCCACCCAGGACATCTGCAAGTAGTTTGTATGTTCTTCTCATGTTTGCATTGGTTTCCTCCCACACTCCAAAGACATATTTACAATGAGAACCCCAATGGAAACAGTGATGGTACTTCTTGAAGTAACGGATATAAGTGAGTGGAATAAATAAATATATAACATTAAGATGTTATAAGAACGTTGTTAGTATTATTTGACAATTTGTTGGTAATGTTACAGTATATAAGTTGTCTATGACAGTGGGTAGTGATGTCGTATAGATACAGGATAGCAGTATTATGTGGACACTTTGAAGAACAATGTTCTGTATTCTATGACAAATCTGTACCAGGTTAAACTAATTAACAAAACAAACAATAACAATAGTTATTCAATCTGTTTAAAATGTTAAAACTCAAAGACAAATCCCATATTAAGTTACTGTAAACAATATTAATCTATGCCGTGTATTTATAGGAAGACTTTGGACATGAGCAAAAGTCCTCCTAAATCCCTTCAATGATGACTTGTGATAAATGAAACACACTCTTCCCAAGATTTCAGAAACACCTAAATAATGGTTGCGTATATTTTGATTACATACAAGTATTGATATCTAATGAAGAAAACATTAAGAAAGTCATGGCCCCCATAGGTTTAATGCAATAGAACATAATATCTAGACAGGTTGGGCTGTCACTTACGTGTTATGAAGCACACACCAGCCGCAGTGTGGATCTCCAGAACCGAGACAATCACTGCATGTAGTGTACTGGCCACATGACTCCACAGGGACCCTTGTAAGCTGCAGATAAATAGGGAAAAAAGTCATACAAATGTATTATAATGCATGAAAATGTAGTTTTATTTAATAATAATTAATAATATTTTTCCATAAAGCAAATCAAAATATCCATAATAATGTGTAATGTTCAAAAGCAATTTGGAATTAATAAATACGCTTTTAAACAATATGGTCCAGGTAATAATAATATTATCTGAGTAAATTACTGCGCATTGTGGCATAAAAATCTAGATAATTCAATATAGCAAAACCCAAAACTACTTGAACATACTTTATATTCTCACAATAGATGGACCTAGTGAGCGGTGGCTGTATCCACTCCCTCAGTACTGACTGATGGCCAGCTCACTATTGGAACCAGCTGTCAGTCAGTGTGCCTAAGCATAGAGCTGTGAACAAAACTGTTCCAGCAGCCTACCCCAATGACTGAAGGCCTGAAGAGATCTGCCTGGAGAGATGAAGTTAATTACCTCTAAGCGTGGGGGGGCAGTCAGTGCAAGTGTCAGGCAGCATCAGAATGCTCTTAACTTGCAGGATAACCCCATATCTGCAGGTTAATATCATTTTTTCCTGACAGGTTCCTTTAACAATACTATTGGGAATTTTGAATGCCTAAAGTGTAAAAAAGCCCCCAACGGGAATGGGAACTCGACTTGAGTAATATCACTTTTCCATTTTAATGTTTAGAGCATAGAAGGCTCTATTTTAGTCCTAGTTTTCAGACCTGGCTCTGAAAGTAGAAGATTCATGTTTTTAATAGTTAAATAATTGTTTAGTATAGAATTTCTTAGAGTGCAGTGGCCTTATGATCCATCCTACCTTTCCAGGGTTGGTATTTGATATGATTAACTTTCTGCTCCACATCAGAACCTGCCTCTTTGCCATTGATGGAGCCAACACTGGATGATTTTTTTATCTAAAGGGAATGGGATTTCAGCAGGACAGGAGGATACTCATGCACAGACATTTCTTCCTACACCTTTTATCACTCATTTTAAAACCTTCATACATATTACAATTGGCTTAACTTTTAAAAATGGTCTTAAATTGTTGGCCATTTAATTTGTATTGTGGCCTCCTGACTCTCTCCGAAAGATGGTAAGATTAAGCAGTTTGAATTTAAACACTTGATTCTTTTATTTTCAAGGGACATAAGCCACTGCCAAAAGTTTATGGCAACATTTTACTCCACTTTACCCCTTAAAATCATATGAAGGAGATTAGATAGCTGATGTGCGACCCCTTATACCGAAAGCTCTTCTGGTTAGCAGGGTTAGAAGTTATACTGAGGCCATTTTACTTTGGAGAAAGCTTGTTGTAGACTGCATATGTGCATTCACCTCTTTGAGGCATAATACCCTTGTGAGACTCTAAGCACAACTTAGAGTTTCAATAAAAAAAACCTGCACATTTGCCATTACTGTCTATATCTAGGGTAGAGCGAACCTGAACTGTAAAGTTTGGGGTTCATGCCAAACAGCTGGTGTCCAGTGCCGAAAACAAGACACGGAATTCTAACTGGACGTCCGTGTTACTAATCAAGTCAAGCACCCAAATAAAGCATGTTAAAAGACTTTCTATAGTCCATGTTTCCCGGAAGTGAAGGCAGTTGAGCTGTGCTATGGGGCTACAAAAGGAAGCAAAATGTTGATCAAAGTAGTTAACTAATACATATCTAGTGTTTTATGGAAGATAACAACGCTGTTACACTGTTTCCGGGCCTACTCATTAAACCTTATGAATATTTCCTGCCTCCCCCCACCCATCTTCTGTGACAGCGTCTGTTATTTTTTGCAGTCAGACTTGTATACATGACCACCACCCTATGAGCTGGCATCCGTGATTAATTGCAGTTAGTCAACTGTTTGTGTAGTGCAAAAATAAATAATTTTTAAAAATGATGTGGAGTCTCCACTATTTTCTAACCAGCCAAAGTAATACCATCAGATGGGAGCTGATATAAGGCTGTGAAGGAGCCAATATCCATTGCTCTTACTACCCTGATAATACCAGGTCGCTGCTGTGTGCTTTATCTGTGCTGAATATCAAAATAAAGGAGTTCACACACAGATAGCAGACCCACAGCAACCAATCACAAGAGCCAACACAGAGGGTGGGGGGTGTACAGCAGTCTGATTGCAACCAATTACAGATGCTCTCAGAGGGTGAAGCAGGAAATATTCATAAGGTTTAATAAGCAGGTCTGCAAATAGTCTGACAGTGGTGCTATCAGCCAGGGAAACAAAGGTATGTATGATTTAAAGGGATCCTGTCACCCCCAAAACACTTGTAAACCTATTAAAACCTGTCCCTAGAGCATATTAACACTTTCCCTACACTATTTCTACCTCCTAAATGCAATAAGTGACATTGACTAAAAACGTTTTATAAGTACCTGATTAGTGATGATAATGAGTGACTATGCTATTCATAGTCACTCATCAAGACTGCCCCTCTGCTTCATAGCACGCCTCCATAGGCGTGATCGTCCTCCTCGATTCAAATTGCAGCCTCCCCGCTGTGCCCTGTGTCGTAGGAGGCTGCAGTGTGGCTTGTGACGCGATCCGCGTCATTCCCGGCGCCCTGTGACGTATTTACAGCGGCGCCGCGCTGTTAGCTTCAAAATGCGCACTGCGCATGCCCAATGCGCATGCGCAGTGCGCATTTTGAAGCTAACAGCGCGGCGCCGCTGTAAATACGTCACAGGGCGCCGGGAATGACGCGGATCGCGTCACAAGCCACACTGCAGCCTCCTACGACACAGGGCACAGCGGGGAGGCTGCAATTTGAATCGAGGAGGACGATCACGCCTATGGAGGCGTGCTATGAAGCAGAGGGGCAGTCTTGATGAGTGACTATGAATAGCATAGTCACTCATTATCATCACTAATCAGGTACTTATAAAACGTTTTTAGTCAATGTCACTTATTGCATTTAGGAGGTAGAAATAGTGTAGGGAAAGTGTTAATATGCTCTAGGGACAGGTTTTAATAGGTTTACAAGTGTTTTGGGGGTGACAGGATCCCTTTAACTATTTTAATCCCCATTTTTGCTTCCTTTTGCAGCCCTCTAGCCCTTACTACCACCATTTTAGAGTACTTTAGTTTGGGCCCCATTGACTTATTTGGAGTTTGGGTTCAGGGTCAAGTTCATGTTTTTTAAAGACTTGCCAAACCTGTTGAACCTAAACATTCATGGGTCCGTTTATCTCTATCTGTACCCTCTAAATCTCTGAGACTAACATTTTTATACACCACAATAATGCCATATAGGAGCATGGCAAAGATCTACCCATCTGGACTACAAATATTACCAGCATTTGCAAATGATTAAAGTGTATTACAAATAGTCCTTTTAGTTGACAAAAATGAATGTGTTGGTTCAAAATATGACTAAATAATAAACATATACACGTCTTGACAGACTTCTCCAAACAGTAGATGGGTATAGCTGGGTTCCACTAGTTGCTGCCAGTTCTGAGTTGATGGTACTGCTGGACATTTTCCACTTTCAAAGAGTATAAAGCATGATGTATCTGCTGCACTAAGTTTTCTTAGCTGACCGCTGCATCTAACATCCTCACATTTACCTTTTCTTGGTGATTTTTCAAAAGATCTTGAACAGATTATCTTGAAAGCCCATTCTGCTATGAAATATTTACATTGGATAGCCCTTGCTGATGCAGTATAACTACCTTGTGTCTTGTTGCTGTGCTAAGTCTTGCCATGATTAATGACCTACAACTAGAAATGGTCTTCCACAGCCTGATCTGTGTAGCAGAGTTTGTCTGTTCCTCACCCAATTTTAATCCCCCTACACTTCTGTTTCGGCTTTTGTTAATCAATGTGTCTCAATCTACATATAAAAAGTATGATTAGTGATGGGCGAATCCTAAATTACTCGGAATCGCTTGACTCTAGCGAGTCCGAGCACAGGACTCGCTACTCGTTGCGAGTCTAGCGAGTCCAATGTTAATGAATGGGGAAGCGAGTAATAGCGAGTAGTGTGAGATTTACAAATCGCAGATGTGTCTCGGAAGCTTCAGCCTGAAGCAATCCTAGTTTTGTCATTTATTTGCATTGCTCGTTTACTTTGTAAGTAATCGCTGACTCGCACAGATAAGATCCTGTCTCCTCTGTACAGGCTGCCAGCTCCAGGGTCCTAGAGCCCGCCTGCTGCCTGATGTAGCAGAGCTGAGATTGTTCTCAGTCTGCTCATTCCCTGTGTACAGACATGAATGTCTGTGCACAGAGATGATGAAGCAGAGCTGAGATTGTTCTCAGTCTGCTCATTCCCTGTGTACAGACATGAATGTCTGTGCACAGAGATGATGTAGCAGAGCTGAGATTGTTCTCAGTCTGCTTATTCCCTGTGCATAGACATCTATATTTATGCACAGGGGATGTAGCAGAGAGGACATCGCGTTTTGGACTGCGTCGGACGGAAGAGGATTTTTTTAATTAAAGATGGAGTCCCTAATGGCTTTTTTTTTTATTTCTAATAAAAAATTTTCCTTGTGTTGTGTTTTTTTTAAAACAATTTAATAGAAATTCATGGCGGTCATGTCTAATATTGGCGTGACCGCCATAAATTTCGGGCTTAGGGTCAGCTGATAATACAAAGCTGGCCCTAACCTCTATTACCCAGCGTGCCACCGCTACCAGGGCCGCTGGAAGAGCGGGGTTCAGCGCCAGAGGATGGCGCTTCAATGAACGCGCCATCTTCTGGGGCGGCTGCGGGCTGCAATTTGCAGCGGGGGGTGCCCAGAAAGCTCGGGCATCCCTGCGCTGCGGATTCCAGCCCCCAGCTGCTTAGCTGTACCTGGCTAGACATAGAAATTGCGCGGAGCCCCACGCATTTTTTTTTAATTATTTCATGAAATTCTGAGATTCTGACTCTGACTCTGAGACTCTGACTCTGAAATTCATGAAATAATAAAAAAAAAATGCGTGGGGCTCCGCGCAATTTCTATGTTTAGCCAGGTACAGCTAAGCAGCTGGGGGCTGGAATCCGCAGCGCAGGGATGCCCAAGCTTTCTGGGCACCCCCCGCTGCAAATTGCAGCCCGCAGCCGCCCCAGAAGATGGCGCGTTCATTGAAGCGCCATCCTCTGGCGCTGAACCCCGCTCTTCCAGCGGCCCTGGTAGCGGTGGCACGCTGGGTAATAAAGAGGTTAGGGCCAGCTTTGTATTATCAGCTGGCCCTAAGCCCGAAATTTATGGCGGTCACGCCAATATTAGACATGACCGCCATGAATTTCTATTAAATTGTTTTAAAAAAAACACAACACAAGGAAAATTTTTTATTAGAAATAAAAAAAAAAGCCATTAGGGACTCCATCTTTAATTAAAAAAATCCTCTTCCGTCCGACGCAGTCCAAAACGCGATGTCCTCTCTGCTACATCCCCTGTGCATAAATATAGATGTCTATGCACAGGGAATAAGCAGACTGAGAACAATCTCAGCTCTGCTACATCATCTCTGTGCACAGACATTCATGTCTGTACACAGGGAATGAGCAGACTGAGAACAATCTCAGCACTGCTACATCATCTCTGTGCACAGACATTCATGTCTGTACACAGGGAATGAGCAGACTGAGAACAATCTCAGCACTGCTACATCATCTCTGTGCACAGACATTCATGTCTGTACACAGGGAATGAGCAGACTGAGAAGAATCTCAGCACTGCTACATAATGTCTGTGAGCAGGCGGGCTCTAGGACCCTGGAGCTGCACAGAGAAGACAGCTGGACTCGGCTCGCAAAGAAACAGCAGTTATCTGCGAGTTTCCCTGCTATCACTGGCACAGTAGCCAGTGATTACTCGCACGAGTCTAATGCAAACAATGACAATCCTAGTTTTGTCAGCGTTTCTGACAAAACTAGGATTGATATTGATTTGCATTGGACTCGTGCGAGTAATCACTGGGAAACTCGCAGAGTACCGAGTCCTGCGAGTCCCTTACTACTCGCCGAGTAACGAGTCCTAGCGAGTAGATTCGCCCATCCCTAATTATGATAATTATCACATATTTGGTTTACTTGGCCATTCATACACCTGACTAGAACTCTACTATATCCCTGACATTGTATAGGTGTATCTAGAAAAATTGATGCTCTTTTTAAGGTAAATTGTGGTCATATAAAATTATGATTTATATTTCTCCTTTGGTCATTCACTTTGCATTCTGTTATTTGAATAAATGTAACTATTAACACTATTATTTTTTAAATCATTCACTCTTGCAGATTTTTTACACTCCTGTCTAAAACATTTGCACAGCACTGATGATGATGATGGTAATCATCACTGTTATTATAATTATATCTCTATACAAATATCAAGTGACAGATCATGAAGGGATTTTTTTATTATTTGTATCTAACATGACAATGGAATTGATTACTGTATACTTGGGAGCTGGTTGTTCAGCACTATTTCTACTATTGTAATAGAACAAGACTTTAAAGAGTTTTTGTCACTACTGACAAATCCTTTAATTTGTCCTAACTCTTTCCAACTAACACTTTCCTAATATACTTCTACTACCTACCATGCACCTGTAAACTCATCTATCTGCATCTCCTATACACTTCTGTTGTTGTTCTGGCTGTGCTACATCTAATCTACAAAATTAGATAAACAAAGCAGGGCACATCCCTGATGGATGCTGGGCTACCTCTCTATGACTGACAGTAGTCTGGGCACACATGCTCAGGTCAGACTTCACTCTCCTCTTGGCTTGGAGCTTGGTTTGCATTGAGGTACTTTCATCTGACAAAGGCTGTAATGTGCCGATCATTAGATATATCACAGATTGGCAGCTGAAGGCAGGTGAAGGCTTCAGAAGACTCAGTCAGTACCACACATGATCAAGCTCCCATCAGGCTTCTCTCCCCTCTACCTGAATGCTGCAATGAAATGCCATGCTTAAAGGTGACTAGCCCTGTGATATACTATCTAATTATCATCACATTGCAGCGCTTGTCAGATGACAGTACTGCACTACAAACCAAGCTCCAGGTTGAGATGGGAGTGAAGTCTGTCCTGAGCATGCATACCCAGACTGCTGTCACTCACTGAGAGGTAGGCTCGCCCACACCAGTGACATGCACTGTTCAATTTGTCTGATTTCGGTCCTCAGATCTTAAGTAGCACAGCTAGATCATCAACAGAGGAATATAGGGGCCACAGAAAGATGCACTTACAGGAGCAGAGTAGGTAGCGGAAATCTAGGAAAGTGTTAGCTAGAAAGAGTTAGGATAAACATAAGGTTGTAAAATTAGTAGAGGAAAACTCTATTAGGTAAGAGTCAGACTTGGTTTTGGCCCCACGTTTGCCTGGAAACGGGGCCCCATAGAAATCCATTGTGTACCTTAGTTGCAGCTGCACACAGAGCTGCAGGACCGCCGCTTTTCCTTAGCACACTGGAAAACGCTGCAGGCAGCGTTTCCTGTGCGCTCAGCTAAAGCGCACCTCCTGCAGCTCTGTGTGCAACTACAACTAAGGTACACAATGGGTTTCTATGGGGCCCATGGGAAACGTGGGTCCAAATCAAGTCTGACCCCTAGCCTTACCTAGTAATTGACCAGTAATGTACAAGTCAGTAACATGGCCATATACCATATTTTTCATTTTGTGCCTCTCATTCACTATCTCATTATTGTAGACTAAATAATGGAAGTGATTTCATAAAGACAAAGGAGAACATATTTTCAGGTCCTACCTTGTGCTGAAAGAAAATAGCAGGCTTTACCACTGCCTCATTACTTGGCTGCTCTTATTACCGTTGCTTGGTTGTGTCTGTCTCTATTGATTAGATTCCCTTTGGCAAAAGACCTGGAGAGAATGTGGAAGCCTCATCTTATCTACTGTTCTTTGTGGGGAGCTACACTGCGATCTCAGCAAAATCTAATCTATTAGGGATGTTTCCTTTGTCAATATGAACTCTTACATCTGTCCTTCAATACTTTTGCATCTTCTAAGCTTCTGTTTTGTGGTGATAACAGGATAGCAGGTACAATGAGTTTGCATCTAAATAAATATATATATATATATTTACATTAAATTACTTTACAATATATCTTTAACATTAGAAATTCCAGTGACGGAAATTGTATCATACATCACTGTATTTCATAAGTAACAATGGAGTAAAATAATATTCTACAATTACCAACTACTTTTACTATAACTGTTGCAATCATGGAAATAGTTTTTATTGGTTAGAAAAAAATAATGTTAGGTAACAAATCAAATTATTTATAAATGGACCAATCAGTTTAAATATAACTTAATGCTATTTTCCTCTTGTGTAACATCTGTAATAGGTTGTTCTTCTGCTATGACTCGCATCCTATGCGCTTTAGCACCAGCAATAGGGAAAATAAGGATTATAGGAAAATAGGGTGCCTAGAAACGTTTTTTCCCAATAACTAAGTAGTGTAAGTACGCTGCTGATTACCAAACAAATGAGCCAAATCCTTGTTCATTGAGTAAAATCTTAAAAGATCATAGTTCTCGGAAGCACCTCATGCATTGTTCGCTGGACCTATGCTGCCAAGAACCATGGCAGCCTTTGTGCACAAAACAATCTAATACTAATCATTCTGTGTATATTTGAAGCTGAGTCGGGCTATGTAAACAAACTTTTAATCAACCACTGATCAGCAAACCATTATCTGATTGGCCGTTAAGTGCTTCAAGTCGAGAGGTAAACCCACCTTTGCTGGCTCAATAACTTTTCTGAGGCTGTGCAGTAGATAATGGAAACAGGTATGAATATTTACAATCATAGAATGATAGAGTTGGAAGGGACGTCAAGGGCCATCGGGTCCAACTCCCTGTGAGTGCAGGTTTTCCTAAATCATTTCATCCAAATGTTTACCCAGCTTCTGCTTGAAGATTTCCATTGATGGAGATCCTCCCATGGCATCCTGTTCCACTCATTGACTTCCCTCACTATTATAAAGTTTATCTTAATGTCTAATCTGTATCTCCTTCCTTTTCGTTACATCCCATTACTTCTTGTACTTCGTTGTGCTAATGAGAATAAAGTAGTTCTCTCTGCATTGTGACTACCCTTCTAGATTTCTGGATTTACAGTATAGATAACAAAGGAAGTATGTACCAAATTAAACTATTTTGAGGAATTCTGCTTGCCTGTATCATTATTTGTTATGGTATGATTCTATAAGTAACTTGAAACTTATGAACTTAATATAAACTTAATGTAAAATGTTATAATAAATGTAGTATAAGCTTATAATCTTCAATAATTATCCCTTCCAAACTTTGCTGATATCTTCTAGAGTATATACAAGGACAGAACAATTAAGGACTATAAAGACCAACACAAATCTTGAAATCTTTTAGATTACTTATATTTTTTGTAAAAAAAAAATACACAATTTCCAATTTTTAATGCAGTGACTGATGGAATATATTTTATGGAAATGTTCGATTTCAAGAAATAATTTGGTGAAACAGAACACGCAAAGTACACTGGATAAATCCATAAGAGTACATGCTAAATTTATCTATACTTGCAGAACACTGGATTGTCATAAAATATATGTCACGGAAGCCTTGCTGTGTTGGCAGATACAGAATATACTAATTGAATTGGTTGCTAGGAAATTACACTGAGCTAATAATAAACTTGTACATTTATTTAATCTTTAGCAATTAGCTTTTTCCCAGTGAAGAGTTAGAAGAATACTTTTAAGAGACAAGTGGTACAGAAATATGAGCAATCTCATAAAGAACTAGCTCCTGTCTCTAAAGTTTTCTACATCCCAATGTTGTTGCTCATGCCAATGATAAGACCAATGTAGTGACATAACATGACAGTAAAAGATACTCTCTCTCATTATTACTCAATGGAGAATAAACAAATATAATAATACACTATTCCTGCCAGGCTCCTGATGATTGCAAAATACATAGAACTGAAATATAGAACAGACTTCAAATCTGTTTCCTGAACTAGAAAATATATAACATTCAGGTTCACATGTAGCGCTTTTTTTGCACTTTTTTGCGCGGGGGCTTATTACCACATTTCTCACACACCGTTTTATTACGGCCACTCTTCTCCCCCAAAAGCACAAGGGAGAAGTGATGTCACACAAAGAAGGAAAAATCCTGTGTTCCTCCCCAATATGACATCTGTGACAGCCCTTTTTGGGTTTCGTAGTGTATTCATATACACTGCGAAATCTAAATAAAAGTAATCCATATGTCTTAAAAATAATAAAGATTTAATACTTACCCTCCGCCGGCTGTGCGGGTTACCGGGAGCAGAGACATCCACATGTCCTTCCAGGGCCTGGCAAGATCTATGATTGGCCGCTCGCGATCATGTGATATGTGACGTGGATATCACATGATGGCGAGCAGCCAATCACAGATCTTGCCAGGCCCTGGAAGAAAAGAAGATGTGGATATCTTGGCTCTGGATAACTCGAACACCCGGCGGAGGGTAAGTAACTATTCAATTTTTATTATTTTTAATACCATTTAGATAACTTTTATTTAGGTGTCACAGTGTATATTAATACACTACGAAACCCAAAAGGGGCTGTCACACATGTCACAGAGGGGGAGGAACACAGGATTCTTCCTCACCTGTGTGACATCACATCCTGCAGTGCCGGCATTACACGTGCTGGAATTGCGCATTGTCTTAACGGCAATGCATAGTTCAAGTGGGTACAATGGCTCCTATGGTAGAAATCGCGGGCGCAGCTGCACAAAGAATTATCATGTTGATTCTTTTTACGCACACTTTCTACCATAAAAGCACAGCGTATATTTACGCAGCATCTGCACGGCAAAAGTGAATGTCCATTCACTTTGCCGGCAGATGCAGATGCAGGTGCTCTTTTTTGAAAAGCGTGCAAAAAAACGTACAGTGTGAACGTAGCCTTAGGCTACTTTCACTCTGAGGTATTTTCAGTTCAGGTATTTCAATCTTTTCTACTTCAGGTTTTTATAAAGTGCTTTTACATCTGCGTTTGGCAACTCCGGTAGAATTCAGCCTTTTTTGCAACAAAAAAAAACGGATCCATTCTTACCAATGCATTTTGATTGAAGATACAGAAATATGTGGTGACTTGTGGTTTAATCCAGATCCGACAAATCTGGTACTTCAGGTACCAGACAAATACAGCTGCTAAATGCAGTTTGAAAACAAGCTTGAAGAGTCAGATTTCCTGGATCCGGATGAAATTGCAAGCTACCGCAGATTTCCGGAACTCCATTGAAAATGCATTGGTCACAGAAAGCAATGTAGCCGGATCCGTTTTTTTTTTTTCAAAAAGGCAGAATTTTGCCAGATTTGCCAAACGCAGATGTGAAACTACCCTTAGTTTAATAATTTTTCAAGTCCACCTAATTAAAAAAAATTGGCATACCCTACGGCTTATTAGAAATTTCTTTATTGACTAAGTCTACTATGAACAAATATTGGCTCCTTATGGTTACCACACCCCTAGCTACCAGGAGCAAAAGGACTTAATGCCTACTTACCTGGGAGTCTATGTATTATAAAGATAGACAATATAACTTATATAGAGCTTTGGATGAGGTGGGGTATCGCGCTAATTTTAATGGGGAAAACCATTACAGGGCTTTCAAACCCGGAAGAATTTCTGCATAAACAAACATGAATTTATTCAAATGAATATGAATTCTACTCAATTTTACAAAATTCTACTCCACCAAAATGCAAACTTTTTGTAGTTTGCTTCCATGTTAATTTTGAAAATGGTAACTGCTGGCTGTGTTTTTTTCTGAACCATAAAGGGCCATAGAAATGAGAATAAGGAATTTTCTTATTTTTTATATTTTACGTTTATTATGCTGGCATGAATGTGGTGAACCAATAGCATAAAAAGGGAAGAGAATATAATATGTTCTCTGCAAATTGAATTCCCAGGAAAATGTACTGGTATATTTGTATTTAGCCTGATCTGCTGATCTCTAATGAGGGCCTGTATTAATAACCTTTGAAATTGTTTCCTCCTTCTCTATCTCTATAATACCATCAGCTATGAGTATACTGGCAAGTTGTATTACTATCATTTTACTTCTGTAGAGTACCTTGAAAAAGTATAAGTAGATGAGATTATATTTATTAAGATTGTATGTGACATACCAACACAAAATATTATTTGTGAAGTGTAAAGGAAATGATGGTTTCTCAATGCCACTGGATATCTGAATCATGTAGCAATTTCACATATTCAGGGTCATTGAGGTTTCCATTGATGATGAATGGCCCCACCAACTTTGTACCCCATATACCACACCATACCATCAATTTTTGTGTTCTAACAGTCTTGGAGGGATCTATCCACTGTGGGTTAGTGTCAGACCAATAACGGTGGTTTTGTTTGTTAACTTCACCAGTCACAAAAAAGTTTGCCTCATCACTCATCTGAAGGCAATTGTCTATGCTTTGAAGATGCGAGATGTGCAGCATACGAAACAACGGATACTGGAAGCCTGTGCTAGCATTTCTTCTGCAGTGTTGCTATCAGTGTGTCAAGAGTGGTAGAAGAGGGTTGCATTGACAATCCAACACAATGAGCAGCACAATGCCTCTGAAAAGCAGCTCACTTTCAATATACAATGTACACAGAAAGCTGTGAAGTGGGTAGGGTTCACTTTCTGATATTGGCTACAAACAAAGAACTGTGATTGCATCTCAGCTGCTATACTCAGTAAGCTAAATGATACATTGTTGGAATCAGGGTCTACTTTACTACATCATTCTGCAATCAGATGAGGTATGAAAAGCTAGATGAAAAAGTACCCTGTTTTTATAGAATGGCTATGGATTTATTGATGCTTGGCTAGATAGGTTGCATCTAAGAGTCAGACAGCTTAGCAAACAGAGAAAGCCTATTTTAATATGTAAAGAGCACAGTGATCAGCTGATCAGTGCCGGTCACAGTTGTAGGGGTAGGCATGCTGTAGGGGTAATGTTGCATTGCATAGCAGCAATTCAAATAAACGGTTAATGGAAATATGTAAGATAATATGTGCATGTTATCACGAGAATTAGAGCAGTTTCAAGAAAGAGAGAAAAGTCAGACAATTTAGCCTAGGTCAATATCGCCAGCCACAATCTAAATAATAAAATAATAATAATAATAATAATAATAACAATCTTTAAAAAATCTTTAAATCTGTAAAAAATGCATTTTTTTCAAAGATCTTTCCTGGAAGTGGATTTGTTTTTTTACAACTGGAAGATATGTTTGCATTATTTATTAAAGAGAGCCTTTTGACTTCTGTGCATTGAAACTCTTCTACTATATGGTCTGGTGAGCTGGTTCTCTTTCTATATGTTCTCTTAAGACAACCCCCTTTAAAGTGAATCGTGCCTATAGCAGTATTTGCAAAGACTCAAGATGAGCGCCAGATTAGCAATGCAAAGTGTTTTCAAATACATTTAATATCAGAGACTTCAAAAAGCAGCATTATATGATGGGTCTTTGTATTCCTGGCCAATTGAAAGAGAATTTTATTCAAACATCTTCCAGCGAAGGTGTATTCAAGAATAGCATACAGAAAAATCTCCATGGGTTTTAACTGAACAAAGTGTTTTTGTGTTGAGTTATCCACTACTCCCACTCTGCTCTCCTACCTGCTAGAGCATCTCGCTCCTGGAGTTATGTTCAGCTAAACAGCAGGTCTTTCAGCTGGGGAAAACTAGGGTGAGCGGCTGCAATTTTCTTTTCAAAACTCCTACAAAACTTGTTATTTTTTCTGTAAAAGGCACATGAGGAATTTTAAAGTAGAAAAATACCCTAAAGTTATTATGTTCTCTAAATGGCAGCATTATAATAGTAATGTATTAAATGGTACTGAGGCCAATTGTCAGAAATATTTTGTGAACATTTTTGTATCAATGTAATCAATGTGCTGGTCAGGTTTGATGACATTTAAAGAAAAACTGTCAGGTCAAAAATCCATATGTAACTGCTGTCATTTTCTAATTTCTCACTCAAACTCCCTCTATTTATGTATTTCTTTTATTTATACTTCCCTCCTATCTTCTGTAAACTTCAAATAAAAAGATTTATTCCATCTGTCAATCACAGTGCGTGATCGACTTAGTTTTCTGCTGTCCACTCCCCATAGCACGAATATGCATGTCACATATTCACATCAACATCACTGCACAGAAGGTCAGTATGGGGGGGGGGCTATATTCTCCTCTCTGCTCTCTGTATTTCCAGCATCACAAGAGGTCAAATAACACACTGAAACTGTCACAGCAGGGATTCCTGCTTAGAAAAACAACTGGAGTTTAGATAAGGCAGATCTCTAATAGCTCTCTCCCTCCATGTCCTCATCAGAACATACCTCCTGTAAATGAAACCTGGCACTGCGCTGTTAGCAAAGGGAGGAGAGAGCTGCTGAGAGTGATTGCATAATTACATGACAGTTTTACAGCAGACGGACTATTCATGTTTGCTTACAATAGACATGACTAATGCAGGAGCTCACTGCAGGGTCTGACAATGCTGATAACATGGAAACTGCAAATGGTACATGTCACGCTTCCGGGGGAAGGCGCCCTAGAGTGAACCCACTGGGCCGTGGTACCGAACTCCCCTGGGTGAGCTGATCCTAGTTTACCTTACCTCTATACAGTGATTGTCAGGGGTAAGCCCAGGGGGTCTAAGTACCACAACAGCTATTACCAGGGGGGTGGCTCGTAAGGTTAGCCTATACTAAGGAATAGAGGAGTATTCCAGGTAACAGGGTACAAGGCTAGGAGACCAGGAATGGTGCTACCAGGGAAGAGACCACAACAAGGGTTCCAGGAAACAGAGTACAAGGAAGGCCTGACCAACAGTCAGCAAGGCAGAAGCAAACTGACTTAATAATCAGGCACCTCCCATCAGAGGAGGTGGCCTGATATACCATGGGAAGAGCAGCTATTGGTCAAGGGGAGTGTCAGGTTGGACCTTGCGGGCCCCTAGAGTCACAGGGAAGGAGTGCTCTTAGCGTGCCGCTGAGTAGGCTCATGAAAATTACCATAGTAATGTGCTCATGTGCGAACCCGGCGATCAGCTGACAGGAAGGGAACATGGCGACGGCTCCGAGATACAGCACGCCTGGATGCCGGACGCCCGGTCGGCAGAGGAGCAGGAGATGCCGACCCGGGAGAGGTGAGCTGGGAAGCAGTGCCAGGGGGCCTAACAGTACAATAATGATTTTACATGTTTTTAAAAGGTCTGCTCAGGCCCTATTCAAGGGTAATATTAGTATCATACTGAAAAATGACCCTTTAAAAATGACCTAAAGTGTCCCTTTAAGTGTATCTATTTTTAACAAACTTTGAGTGTGGCACTCTGTTCCATATGTGAAATAAACAGCTCTGTAAATGACAGAATTTAGATTTAGCTTTATGAAGCAATTTACTCTTGTCAAGTTACTTTTCAATGCATGTCATTGTCATAAAGCATCAGTGTACCTCTGATAACAATATGTATACGTGCTAGTGCATCTCAATGAATTCGAATATCATAAAAAATCAATGTAATATTGCCATGTTTCAGGGCATGTCTGAAGCCCTGAAAAACATTGACTAATAATAATAATAATAACTTTATTTATATAGCGCCAACATATTCTGCAGCACTTTACAATTCAGAAGGAACATATACAGATAATTTGAGACAATATATAGTAACAAAAAATTCAGAAACCATGAGGCGGTACCTGCTCACAAGCTTACAGTCTATGAGGAAAAAGGGAAGGTGTCAGTGGTGGCAGTATGTTAGGGTATCACGGTGGTGATTGCCCAGCTCCATGGCCCTGACCAGACAAGTTAAAGGGGGATTTAAAGGGGAATTGTCTGCTGTGACGCCATCTGAGGTGTCTGGTCAGGTTGGACCAGCGTTGTTTGTGATGGTCCCCAGGGGATAGGTGGTACGGCAGCTTCATGGAGTAGTCCCCTCAGATGGAGCAGGCTCCTGGGGTGTAGTGATGGTGAAGGTAGTGATGATGATGGTAGTAATTGTAAGTGCAGAAGGGCGCACGAAGGAGTAGAAAAACACAAGGCGGTTGCAGTTCTTACCGGTCACCTTTACTTGTAGTTCAGTGCAGACACAACCCAGCCGGAGTATCGTGTTCACCAATATTACAGCCTGGCCAGCTCACAAGTAGTTTGGGTTCACTCTGCTGAGACACAGGGAATATGGCCTTCCTTTCTACCTTTTACTGTCTGACACTCCACTATTCCTTTCCTTCCTAGTGTCCTTGTGGTTATGAGTCGCAAAGGCAGGTGACTACAGGCCCTGCGAGCGACTGCCTTGCATGTCCTCTTGACCTTCTACAGCTCCTTTGCTCTGGAAGAGCCCACGGTGTATCACTATTAATTCTTCGTTCCAACAACAAAACCTTCAACATATATATGACCATGTTCTAAAAAACGGCGGTTCTGCAGCGGCTGCAAGCAGAATCATGTGCTGCTTCCAGCCGCTGCAGAATCGCCGCCGAGAACCCGCTGGGCAGCCGCCGGATACCGCCCGGCTCCCGCCGCACATACCCGCCAGGAAGCCGGTGGACGGCGCCGGAGCTTCCTGGCGGGTTCCGCAAGCTGCCGCCGACGAAACCGCCGGGTAAGTGTGCACTTACCCTAACTGTGGCCACAGATATTTGTACTAAGTAATTTGGTTACAAATGTGTTTTATAAGAGCTATTTTATTTTTTTTAACCCTTTACTATCCAATTGTTGTGAAACTCTATATCTTATTATACAAAGACTGAAACAACATATTATAAGTTATAGTTGTAATACAGCCTGAGGAGCCACAGGTTGAAATCAGCTGTTTTAAAGTTAAATGGAAATATACAAAATGTCACAGATAATAACATGGAATGAGCCCAAGTGAGAAAGACAGTGGCTTCTAGTAACCACAGTGTACAGAGCCAGAAAATTTGGAGGCCGGGATCCAGCTTCACCTAATTAGCTTGGCTCCAGTAGGGCAGCAACAAAGCCAGAAAGGGAATTGCTACTCCCCCGCATTACAAACAGGCTTCAGCTCTTCAGATTGGTGTCTTCAACACAGTTATCAAATATGAAACAAAACCTAAACACTGTATGACTGGCAGACTACAGCCACATCGACGTGATATTCTACTATAGCATATGTAGCCAGCAGACTCCTGCGCAGAATGCAGAAGAAAATATGATTTCACAATGGGTTAATCTTTGTTTCTGTTCCCTGAGTCCTTTCAGCAAGCTTCATTAATGTTTTATAATGTTAACATATGAGAATAATTGCTTTCCTCCCTAGCAGATATTGGCAATGATTGCCAAGAAAAATAGAGTATATAATGTCCCTTCTAGACTTCCAGACATCGCTTCTTCCTTAAGATAGTAATTCAGAGTTATGGTACCTTTTATTATCCAAATCTCTTCATTATCACCATGAAAACAGCCTGAAGCTCTTCGTGTCAGTGCTGCTGGAACTGCTGCTCCGGTAAGTCAGTCATCTGAGCCCTGTTAGGATAGTATTTACTGGAGCATATTTGGTGCAGCCTGAAAATGCTGCCGGTTGCACTGCCAGCCAGGATTGTATGCTCTGACAGGCGTATCAGTACGGGCCTGTGGTCAAGATCAACCAATTCCTCTATATAGATAATTGAGGATTATGCTGAATACATGCAACACTTTCCAATGGAATACTGAGTGATGTATTGCAAAACGTCGAGAAATACTGAAAGGTAATTGTCTATAAATATTTAAGAATTATAATTGTGGGCTATAGTGTATTAGTCCACATATCATAAGGTTGTTGAAATATTTTCAACCAAAAGTCTCCCAGAAAATTAATATTCTACAGGAAAAAAAAGAGTTATCCTGCACATATATACAATGAAGTAAATATTTATTTGATCTTTTCCTGATCTTGTACATTTGCCCACTGACAAAGGCACAAACAGTTAATTTTAACAGTGAGAGAATATGAAAAATAAAATCCAGAAAATCACATTGTCTAAATTATATAAAGTTATTTGCATGTTGCAGAGATAAATAAGTATTAGATCCCTCTGGCAAACAAGACTTAATACTTGATGGCAAAACCCTTCATGGCAAGCACTGCAGTCAGATGTTTTCTGTAGTTGATGATGAGGTTTGCGCACATGTCACGAAGAATTTTGGTCCACTCCTCTTTTTATATAATCTCTAAATTATTACGATTTTGAGGCTGTCATTTTACAACTCAGAGCTTCAACTTCCTGCATAAATTTTCTTTGGGATTAAGGTCTGGAGACTGGCTAGGCCATCCCATGACCTCAATGTGCTTTCTTTTAGCCACTCTTTTGTTTTGGCTGTATGTTTTGGGTCATTGTCGTGCTGTAAGACCCAGCCATGACCCATTTTTAATGTTCTGACGGAGGGAAAGAGGTTGTCACTCAGGATTGTACAGCACAGGGCTCCAACCATTGCCCCATTGAAGTAGTCCTGTGCCTTTAGTAGAGAAACACCCCCAAAATATAATGTTTCCACCACCATGCTTGACTGTGGAGAAGGTGTTCTTTGGGTCATTGGCAGCATTTCCCTTCCTCCAAATATTGCAAATTGAGTTAATGCTAAGGAGCTCAGTTTTTGTCTGATCTGTCCACAGCAACGTCTCCCAATCACTCTCAGAATCACCAATGTGTTCACTGGCAAACTTCAGGTGGGCCTGAACATGTGTCTTCTTAAGCAGTAGGACTTTGCGGGCACTGCAGGATTTTAATTCATTATGGCATGATGTGTTACCAATGGTTTTCTTGGTGACATTGTTTCCAGCTGCCTTGAGATCATTAACAAGTTCCCCCATGTAGTTTTAGGCTGATCTCTCACCTTCCTCATGATTGTAGATATCCCACGAGGTGAGATTTTGCATGGAGCCTCAGATCAATGTCAATTGACACTCATTTCATATTTCTTCCATTTTCTTACTATTGTGCCAACAGTTGTCTCCTTGTCACCCAGTGTCTTACTTATGGTTTTGTAGCCCTTATGCAGGTCTAGGATCTTTTACCTGACATCCTTAGAGAGCTCTTTTGCACATGTTGTAGAGGTTAGAGTCTGACTGATTAATTAAGTGTGTGGACAGGAGTCAGGTGATAATTTAAGACAGCTGTCTTTAATGCAGGTAACGAGTTGATTATGAATGTCCTATTGGTCTCTAGGAGCCAGAACTCCTAATGGTTGGTAGAGGATCAAATACGTATATCTCTCTTCAAAATGCAAATACCGTATATACTCGAGTATAAGTCAACCCGAGTATAAGCCGAAACCCCTAATTTTAGTTTTTGGGGAAACTTATTGACTCGAGTATAACCCTATGGTAGGAAATGCAGCAGACTCCCATCCTGGTATTTAGCCCCGCTTCACTCTATATAGCCCCTCATCACTATATATAGCCCTCCTCATCATGGTAAATGGCCCCTCATCCGGGTATATAGCCCCCTTATCAGTGGTATATAGAGCCCCATCACTGGTATATAGCACCCCCATCACTGTACATAGCCCTCCATCTCTGGTGTATAGCCCCCCCATCACTGGTATATTGCCCCTCATCCTGGTAATCCTGGTATATAGCCCCCATCGCTGGTATATAGACCCTATTACTGATAGATAGCCCCTTCACTGGTATATACACCCAATCACTGGTATACAGCCTTCATCACTGGTATACAGCCCCTATCACTGTACATAGCCCCCATCACTGGTATACAGCCCCTATCACTGTACATAGCCCCCTTCACTGGTATATTGCCCCCCATCCTGGTATATAGCCCCCATCACCAGTATACCGCCCCATCACAGGTATATAAGTCCCCATCATTGGTGTATAAGCCCCCATTACTGGTATATAGGCCCCTATCACTGGTATAGTGCCCCCATCAGTGGTATACAGGCCTCCATCACTGGTATATAAGACTCAATCACTGGTATATAAGCCCCCAGCACTGGTATACAAGCACCCATCACACTTGCGTCAAACTTGCGTCATGCATCCGCCAAACGGATGTGTTGTTCTTCCATTTTTTGAAAAAACTGATGCATTAACGCACCCACAGACTCCAATGCGAAAAACAGATGGCCAAAGTGGTATGTGTTTGTCACTATGCATTTTTTAGCGCACATCTGGCTGCAGCGTTTTTCCAGCCTTGCTGAAAAACAAATGCGTTAATTTAACATGGGAGTCTATGGGCAACGCATCTTCTAACACATAATGCATATAAACGTTTATTTTAACGGATGCGTTTATGGCTTGGGCATGCATGATATGCAAAATAAGTGATTTCACAGGTCACATGATTGCACGTGTGGTGTAAAGTTGCAAGGAAACAAGGAAATCACACACTGCTGCCTGTTGAGACACCCACAGGTTGACCAACAAGGTATGTACATATAAGCTTGTTTCCTAGCAAAGTTTAACATGCTACACATGCACACTGTAAATTTTAACTGTATGTTTCTGTGTGTCTTCCCCAGATGACTGATAGTGACACCTCAATAGCAGAGACCCTGTCCTCGCAGTCCAGCAGCTCCAATGGCTCAGTGAGTACAGGATTATGTTTACCACAACATATAACATACCAAGTATGATCACAACTGGTCATGTGTTTAGCATAGAGCAAATTTGCACATGTCAGTTTGAAGCATGGTACAGACGGTTGTTAACCTTTGCTGTAATAGTTGTGCTACAGTGGCGTTACAGTTACCTCACACTTACTTGAGACCACATTATGTGTGTATGTCAGTTGCGCCACTTTTTGCATTATTCATCAATCACCCATTGTGAGCGTTGGCTTTTCACACACCCCTGCAACATTTGGCATAATGGTATGTCCTTGCTATTTCACACATGTGTCGCCATCCACATAGGCAATGTTTGTTGCATGGTGCAACTGTGCATCCATATGTATGCAATATTGTTGCAAGTAATTATTTTCTGGACAACATGGTGGTTAGAATGATGGATTTTGAAATATTACCCTTGCAAAGTATATTAAAGATACATCACATGTCTCCCATATGTTAAAATGTCAGCCATCCATACCCAACATATGTAGTAGTGTAGGCGTACATTCTGAATTGTTTAATTACATTTTGCAAACATCATTGTAGATATGCATGTAATTATAGTAACCATGTTCTAATAAACTAATTCAGATACCAGTCGAATAAGTAGCATGTTGCAAAACTAGGTCCACATCATGTGTGTCATGTTTAACTTCTTAAAGGGCAAACATATACCCAGCATGGTACATAACACATTAGGCACATATGGCCTGAGTGATTTCCAATTTCACAAGGGCTCAATGTTGGATTTTGCTTGTTTTTTTTTGAGCCAATGCAGTGCACTATGTTGAACACACACGCCAAACAGACATGGATTGAGTACCAAATATCCTTGGCTGGAAGACATGTTCAATACGTTTCTCAAAACATCAATCAGTAATGCTACCTCCACTGCTGCATAGTCTGCACAATCGACATGCATGCTCTTCTAACAACAGTATGATCAATTTGGGGTTGAAGATGAGTCACTGTCCTTAAAAGAGCAACATGTGTCCACAACATGCATGTTGAGTTCTACTCCGGTGTTACTATCCGCACAAGAAGCCAAAAACACAAAAAGGCAAGGCACCAGTGAGCCGAGGAGGAGCAGTGACCCGTAGTAAAGTAAAGCCCTTCTCATTATGCTGCGTAAACATGGGCATTTAAAAAAAAAAATTTTGTGTACTACCAATCATCTCATGGGTCAAACTTTGCATCACATTTTCAGGTCAAAGAAGCTTCCAAGAGCAGGAAAAAAAACTACGGCACAGAAAAGATCACATGAAAGAACCAACACACCTGTGGTAAGTAGTGCGTTGCTCAATGTGTGTACGTTTTCTATCTCGGTGTAATAAATGATTATTGTAGCGTCCATGGCTTTTTAGCAGGTTAATGTAAGCCTGAGTGAAAACTATGAAATAACAAATATATGTTAGTGAGCAGGTGAAACATTAAAAGCCATGAGACTCAATTTCTGTATCAACTCGTGTTGTCTTCTGCATGTAGGATACATCTAAAAAGGCTAAAAAAACAGTGGTAGCAGTGGAAGGCAAACCAAAAATCAATAATGAAGCCCTCATAAATCTCGTTCAACCACATCCTTCCATATGGAACCAAGGTGACACAGGGCACCAAGATGTGGTAAAAAATAGAAACATTTGGCAGACCATCATTACTCAACTAGTGCCAAATTACAAGCTTATGTCTGCCCAACAACAGCATGACACAGGTAGTGTCTTGTGAGTCACAATTTTGTTGGCCTTGCAATTTCCCTGCGTTTTGTGTGTTCTTTGGCATTGTATTACATGTCATTTGATTAAAGATATGTTTGAAATCACCTTATAGAGAAGTCAGTCCATGTAAGATGGCGCTCAATCAGGGACAGATATGTGTGTGACATAAAAGATATGGATAGGTATCGGAGTGGGGTCGCAGCAAATCCGCTGTATAAACACTTCGACCTATTGACATTTCTTCAAAAGTCTATTGAGGACCGAGTGTAAGTTCCCAAACCTGCTTGTGGCTTATGCATACAACAATAGATGATTATTAACTTACAAATATATGTCTTCTTCAATACATTGACCGTTATACTTTGGATTATCCTGCCTTGCTGAATCATAATTTGACTTTCATCTACCTAGAGCATTCATTTGTCTTAGTCATTCAGTATCTGGAGCACATGTGGAATTAAACTATTGTAATGCCATATCTTCATTTTTATTATCAAGAAAGGTAAAGGTGAATCCCATAATATTCCATTAAGCCATGTAGATGTAGCCTTAGGTATATGATATTAGGTGTGAATCACGTATCACAAATCCACAGGATAGGTAATAAAGATACTATCACTGCGGGTCTGACTACTGGAATGCACACTGATCTTCAAAATGGGAGGTTCAAAGCCATTTGTATGTTTGGAGTGTCAGGGTCCCGTCACATTTGGTGATGTTCCAGCGATCCTGACAACGATACAACCTGGTAAGGATCGCTGGATCGTCACTACGTGGTCGCTGGTGAGATATCAAACAGTCAGACCTACTGGATGACACAGCAACGATACGGCGATCCGTATATTGACCTGGGCGGTTGTTGGGACCCTGTCACACAGCAGCTAGTCTGACAACTCAGACCTACGTGGCTGAGTTCTGAGTCGCTAAGGAGGTCGTTGTTAAGGCATCAAACACACCGATGCATGTTGCCCAGCGGGCAAAAAATAGTCCAGGCCATTTCGACACGATCGCGATCTCACAGCGGGGCCCAGGTCACTGCTACATGTCAAACATAGCGAGATCGCTGGTGAGGTCGCTGTTGCATCACAAAACCTGTGACGTAACAGCAATCTCGCTAGCAATCTTGCTATGTGTGATGGGGGCTATAGTAAGCATGTGCCACCAACATTACTATAAGGTTTAAATAGAGCATTAGTCTCACATGGTAATCACTACTAAATTCACACAGAAAACTTTAGGAACACTGTTCTAGGGATCGGATGAGATCTTTACATTTATAAACTGTCCTGTAGATAGGTGATACATTATGTTTAGGAGACAACCGATTTGTGTTCTGTAAAATAAAAATATGCTTGACGTGCACAAATTGGTACTTGTGATCCTTCTCTAACCACTCTTGACAAAAAAAGCTTGCATTGTTAATCATTAATGCAACTTAGTGATACATACAATAACACTGACTCCTAAATTCCTACATATACAGTTATACAGTGGTTCACTAATTGATGTCTGCTAAAGTTAGTGGTATCAAGGACAGTATATGAGGTGTCACATGTGACACGTATAAACCTAAATATATGCATTTATTAAATTGCTAAAGTGTTACTGTCAGTTTAAAATAGTTTTCAGTCCTTGAAAATGTCAACGGAATTACACTGATTTTTTTCCCAGAAATAGGAAGAGCACCTGCAGATTAATCTGAAATACAAAAGCAAAGGGAGAAGTCACGGAGCTTATATTCAGTGTGGAGCAAAATAATTCAAGATATCAAATTACAAAGGGCAAAATTGCATCCCCACCACATTACTCTGGGGGACAACACAAGCAGAATACAAGCTCCCTGTAGATGCAAAGGTCTCTTCGAAGGGGCTCTCAATGTTCAGCACGGAGAATAATACATTTCTAAAACGCCAAATGTTCTACACTTCTGCTGCTGTAGGTGCATCCCCAAAGCACAATATACATGGATGAAAGATATTACATGCCTTTCACTCTAATGTTTCCATAAACAATTACATTTTGCTTGTTTAAAAAGAACAACTGTGTCCTTCACAAAAGCCTATTACCATGTACATATTATAGCGCTATTCTACTGGGTACGTTTTAAGGACTGCTTTTGTCCCTTCGCTCCCCTAAAGACATAATCTAAGTTGTAGGACATGTATTTTTAAAAGAAAAAAACAAGACTATATCTTTTGTTTTAGATACAGAGTCAATTTACTTTGGAAAACAATGGAAGAAAGCTTGGAAATTAATATGCGTAACGTGGTGACATAACGAGCTATTTAATGAGGATTCAGCGACTTTTTATTATTTATCTGAGACATTATTAAATGCTGCATTTTTATTACTCAATCAGTACCCAACCATTCTAAGATAATCTGCCAGCCTCGTTCTAAGGTTATCCAGAGTTCAGACCCGTTTGTGACATCTTTAAGAACAGCGATTAAGGTGCAAATGGCAGATTTACACTTGTATGGGGGTTTTTCATTCGTGGTCTATAAACCATTTTACATGAATAAAACATTATTAGATATTGGTTTTATTTTACAAATTGTAACAGTTGAGTTTCTAATGAAGAAATAGTTTATAAATACTAATCATATAGGGGAACACGTTCTCCACTATAAAGTCTTGGCTTCCGGTCCCTTATATTTCTGCAGCAGAGTAATATTCTGCCTATGACTCACGGAGATTGTTCTTCTCATTCTTCCCTCACCTACATAAACCTTTAATGTTACATCTCCCACAGCTCTCTTACTTTTTAATGTCTTGATAATAAATCAATGCCAAGCAAATTAATGTACTCCCAGGTGGCACGTAGAGATTGGGGAGTTCCATTTTCTAACAGAAAAACCACAAAGATCGTAAATCATGCTTTTTTTATGAGTGACAGCGATATCAAGAACGATCATGGCAATTATGTGATATATGAGATTATCTACACCCCATTGTGTTGAACAGTATGCCCAGTACATTTGGATTGCAGGTTAATCAAGAGTCAACGTACCTGAGAATTACTATGAAAAGACTGATATGACATTTTATTCTTCATAATTACAATCATGTAATAGTTGATATTTCCGTAACACATGTGAAGAAGTGAACGATCGCCAACTCTTTTCATACAGAAGACACTATACCATAGACCAAAGAATGAATGTCTATTATGAGCTAATTAAACAATAGTGAGTATGATAAAAAATTATAAGTGTAACAAATGAGGTGTCAGAAATCTAACAATTATCAGAGTCTTCAAATGAAAGGATTTTCCGAAGTATACCTTTCACAAGTGCCTCTGTAAAAGCATATATATATATACCTTATAATTTGTAAGCTTTCGAGCAGGGCCATCACCCCTCCTGTAACTGATGAACTATGTTCTACTGTGTATTGTTGTTATTGAAAGTACATTGCCCCTGCTCAATTGTAAAGTGCTGCAGAATATGTTCGGCGCTATATAAATGAAAATGTATTATGTATACAGTATACATTTAATTACATTTCTTACTGGATACTTCTGGATACAGTAAATACTGATATACATGATATATACCAGTATAAAAAAAGGAGAAAAGGAGAAATGACCAGTCTTGGCCTCTATCACATAAAAGGAACCTAGAAGTTGATTTGACAGAAGCGCTGGGTGTGTTACCGCCGCGGCATATGGCAAGCAGACACTACTAAATACAATGTGAAACTAAGATAAGCCTATAATATTTAGCAACAAAATATTTACTACATTCAGCGAACTTTTCATAGTTTGTTTCAGTTTAGGTCGCCGAATTCCCCAGTGTTAAGCAGACCTGTTTGGGTTCCGATTTCGGGCGCTTTACACTTGCAAAGCACTGGAGCGAGCATCGCTGTTGTTGGATACAGTCGGTGTTTGGCCCAGTGCGAGCAGCGTGCAGTGTTTGATCGGCTTGCGCACGGTTTAAAACCAGAGTTTTTCTGTGTAGTTAATTTGAAAAAAGAAACCATGCCCTTCCACCTCTGGAAGTGTTTTACTTATGGCTGGCTGTATGTGGGAGTAAAGCTGACCTCCATTGAGGTTTGGGTCAAGTTTGGGGTCATGAAGAGTGCGCCAAAAAGGTCTGCTACACCACCAGTGCCCAAACTTCAAAAGGTTTACTTATCACTAGTCAACATTCCTGAAAACAACACCATATTGCTGTACAGTTTCTTTAGGTAAATGGACGTACTATTAGAAAGTGACCTTATAAAATGTGGATTAATATGTATTAATGTTCAGTTGAAGGCCATTGAATGCTTAATTTTCTGAATAACTAAAGAAATCAGAAAGTAAATTTATTCTGCTTTTTTACTCACACATAGGACCTGTCAGTTAAAAGCAAATTTGTCAGCAGAATTTTGCTATGTAAGCTGAGTACTGCATTATGTAAGAGTTAAAAAACTGAAAGTACTTGTGCTTTTGTTATCTGTGTGTGAGCTATTGTTTACCTTAACTAAAGGGTTTATTACCCTGTGATTAGTTACACATAATTAGAAACTCATGTGCGGGACAATCAAACACATTCCCTGCTGTAATTGACACCTCTATGTACAATCTTTGTTGAGAGCCTGGAGTAGGTGGTGACAGTTCTCCCAGCACAGCTACATGCTTAGGCAGGCATCACACTACGTTTTTTTTTACCATCCTGTTCTGTTCGTTTTTGAAACAAACAGAACAGGTTCGTCTTTTTCCCCATACATCCCTATGGGGCCGGATTGGCCCTATTTGGCCATCCGGTTTTGTGAATCTGGTGCAGGATTCATTTCTGTCCTGTTTTTCACTGGTCCCAAAAATGATACCTGCATTTACCACGCTGAATATATCTCCCGACAGTTCAAGGACCTTGCATGATGTCACCAGGAGGCGCGGGGCAACTTGATAACATGACCGCATCATGTTTAAATTGTCATGTGATCAGGTTACCCCATCCCTCCCAGTGACATCATGCAAGGTCCTCCAACTGCCAGGAGATGTATTCAGCGTGGGCCACTCAGGGTCGTCGGAAAGGTGAGAATTTATGATTTTTTTTTATCCATTCCTATATTACACAGCGCTGAGATCAGTTGTCACAGGCTCGGCTCCCAGCAGCTCTTTCTGTGTGGACACAGAAATGGCAACTGGAGTTGCCAATCCGGTGCTGTCCGTTCCTGTTCGTTGCAAAAAACAAGATCCAACGAACAGGAACAAACATGTAGTGGGAAGCCAGCCTTAGAACTCAATTGTTTGATAGTGTCAAAATGGCTGTACCCAGTAGTATATGTGATACATAGTTTGATTTAGATTCTATTTGTGAGCATTATGTTGTCAGATGAAGTAGCAAAAACCTGCTGACAGATTTCCTTTAAAGGTGTGGAAAAGGGAGAAGCCATTAAGGTCCTGTCATGGACCAGTCATTTGAGACGTATGGCATAAGCATGTTTTCTCTGAAATGCCGTAACATTTCAAAGTAAATCTCTAATGGCTGCAATCACGTTGCCTGTACTTTGTGCAGAATTAATCAGTTGTCCGTTTCTCTTTAGCAAAATTCTACCAAGAAATACTCTTAGCAGCAATAATTTATCTTTTGTTAGTTTTGGATGATCTATTTTCAGTAGTAAAGAATATGTCTTGTATAAAAAGTTGCACACTTTCTTAATATACATTCACAATATTAATTCCTCCTCGAATTCAATAAACTAGCATGATATATAATTAACAAGACTTTAAACAACACACAACAAGGAAATCCTCAAGGGCAGATAAACCAGACCTAAGAACTATGATGCAGGCTTCTGGTCCCCAAACCATATCAGAAAAAAAGCTTTTCACAATAATTAAATTCCAATTGTTATTTAAGATGCTGTAACACTGTCCTGTCTGCCATCAGCAATTTATTCCTATAAAACAGCCTAATAAAAAAGAGGCTTCTCCCTGGAAAGGTTTATTACAAATCAGTAAATGCTGCAGATATATTGTTCTCTGTTGATTGCGGGGTGGATAAACTGATTTCTGTTCTGAATGTGGGTGAAGCTGCCATATATTCTAGATAAAATTCACCATGTAACAGCACAAAATATATGGCATATATATAATAGATATACCATTTTATTCAGCAGCAATTTGGGAGTGGTCTAGATGTACGATTTATTACAACATTCCCTACATTGGATCCAGTTGGATGAAAACACACTAGTGGGCTGCGCTGCTGCAGGATATGGTTTCTTCAACAATGATAGTAATAAGGTTTTTATTTCCTTTACAGCACATTTTAACGCCATAAAAAACATTTAACATCCAGAGGAATATGAGAAGTGCAGATTTGTCCGAAGAAGAGGGGAGTGACGCCAGCACTGATTGGCCGCATTGGTCACGTGACATAATAATGTCAAGTGATCCACAGGAGACCCATTGCCAACACAGCTGTAGCAGCACAAGGCACCTTTAAGGCTAGAGTCCTATTGAGAGGTTCATTCTGCCATGGTTGTCTTTGGCTAGGGTCACACGTGCCCATCAGTTTTTTTGAAGGTTTTCTATAACAAATCCGTCATTTCTAGGCTGCGTTTTGTGCCCCCTGTGCCCCTGAACGTTTTTTGGTCTTAGTCATTTTTTCTTAAAAAACGCATATTTGTTAACGGATGGTACCTGTATGCACCATGCGTTAATGGCAGCATTTCCCATAGGGCCCCATGTTACAAAAACGCTATGCATTTTTTTGCAGCACCCAAAAATGTTGCATGCAGCGTTTTTGGGGAGCAGGAACATAAGGCATAGCATTTTGGAAAAGCGCAGTGACACCTTCCGTTAACGGAATCCATTTTTGGACTTAGAAAAAAAACTGATGCCAATAACGGATCCAGAGCTAAATGGATGGCATGTATGACCCTAGCCTTTATCAAGTCAAAAAAATGTGACATTCAGAGGAATTTTAAAAGTGCGGATTTGCCCAAAGGAGAGGATAGTGAAGTCAGCACTGTTTGGCTGCAGTGGTGATGTGACATAACAATGTTAAGTAATCCCAAAGAGACCAAGTTCCGACACAGTTGTAGTGGTGCTGCACCTTTTACACAAGGGGCCCATTCAGAGGTTCACTTAGGGCCCCTTTACACGCCACCACATAAGGCTCTTTGCTGTATACATTATTCCTAATGATGCGCATGTTCATGTATTTTAGAATGACTAAAATCAGATAGAACAAAGAAAGCTAAGAAAAAAGATCCCTGAAGTTCATCCTGCAGAGTGCAACAAAAAAGTAAGAAATTACCCATGCTGACATAGTACAAAGAGCGTGGCCCTGATGTTCATAGAGTTATTGGAAGCTGTACGGGTCATTTTAAAAGAGTAACATATAATACTTTCAGGGTTACAGACACCATCTAAAATGATGTCTCACAGAATAAAAATAAACCAGATGAAAAAGTGATCTTGTCTTAATAAAATTTAAAACTTGGATTTTTTGTTGTTTAAAATAATTCCTTCTGCCCTGCATTACATGGAAACATACGCATGACGATGGTAATAAAATATTAAGCTGATATTTTGGCACTATGTTAAAGGGGTTATCTACTATATGGACAATTCCTTCTCATTCCCCATGTGCACCCCCATAAAAATAAAAAAGAAGACTATACTTGCCTCCGCTACCAGTGTTGTTCTAGCGATGCTGAAACTCAGATTCCTCGACCCCATGTGAAATTGGTCAAGGGGCTTGGATGTCATAACAATCTCCACCAGCTTCCTTCTCCACGCCTTTGGACATTTAGGTAATCATCAGAAAGAGAACACTGTGGCTGTCACTCATTTAATGTTAATTGCTTACAGTATATGTCTGAAGACATGGAGTAGGAAGCCAATGGTGATTGGTCACAGGACTCATATATCATACCAATCATACCAATGTCACATGGGCCCCAAGACACATCACTCTGTGTCGGCACACAAGGTGAGTATAAGCTTTTTATTTTTATGGGGGTGCACATGGGGAATGAGTAGTTGTCCAAGTAGTGGACAACCGCTCTAATTCCTTCCCCATATTAATACATTATTGTAAGTATGAACCTACACATAAAGTAATGTGAACCATTACCACTGGCAAACTTTCTATTACCACATTTTATACTGTACCTATAAGCAGGTTTGCCCTCCTAATTATGTTATAATAATAAAATTGCCCTATGGTGCCAATAGGATACATCTGTACAGTTATTTAACCGACTATGTTGCTGTATAGAGAGCCATCATATACTGCCACCCACAAAATAACATATTGAACAGTATTTTAAAAGGTTATTCCCCCAGGAAAAGAATCCTTTATATGTAGCTAGGGAAAACGTGTTGATAGCTGTAGGCCTGACTTCTATATTCCTGCAATCTGTTCACAGAACCCCTAGAGCTGTGTTCTGGAGCTTTGTACTGACTGAGAAGAGGTGCACATGTTCTACCTCCACTCTGTTCATTGTACAGGGACTGCCAACCAAGTGCAGTGCTTGGCTATGTTTTGTAGGCTTGAGCTAATAAAAAGAGCAGAGGTCGAGCATGAGTACCTTTGTTCCATTCAAGACAGGGTTCCAGAGCCCCAATCTTGGGATTCCTGGGGCACTCAGTGGTCAAATCCCAACAATCATAAAGATATCAACTATTCTATGGAAAGGATGCTTTGCTTTTTTGGGTATAACCCTTTAGCATGGTTAAATGGTCAACATTAACAATCATTTAATACAGATCTTAACAATGATTCATGCTTTACAGTGTCTTTCCTTAGCAGCCAAGTAGATGAATCAATAAAAAAATGTTTTTATTCAGCAGTATTGAATGTGATGGCTGTGCCTTGCATACTGACTATAAAACATGTTTATCTACCCCAAGTAAAAATTTTTGCATTTTGCCAATGCTTCCATCTACTTTATCTTTAATAATTGCTCTATTTTTACAGTCTCTATTCAACGTTTAATGAAAAAAAAAGAAAACTATTTATCATTTTTCTTTTCCAGCACTCGGTTGTAAGTGCCGAATAATCAAAAAGTCAATAAAAGCCAGTTCAAGATTTTATTGATTCAAGGTTTTAGACAGGGCAAGCAATATTTTGCAGCAAGTGGTCAATTTCCTGGATTTTATCAGCTCTGCTGCCATTCGGAATATTACAATATCAGTCTACTCAAATTATCAAACAGAAAAGAATGAAAGAGAAAACTGAAGTACTCCTCCAATTTTAAAGCAAAATCTTCAAGACTTTAAAGACTTTTGAGGGTCTCTTAAGTGGAAACAATATCATGAAAAGCTATAACCTTGAGTGCTAACAAGCAAAATGGATCCAATTTTATGTTCTCAAAAATATTTTTAGACTATTTACTTAGATCTTACCTAGATATTATCTATCTGTTCGTATTGAACGAGTACCGTAACATACACACAGATATACAGTACAAACCAAAAGTTTGGACACACCTTCTCATTCAAAGAGTTTTCTTTATTTTCATGACTATGAAAATTGTAGATTCACACTGAAGGCATCAAAACTATGAATTAACACATGTGGAATTATATACTTAACAAAAAAGTGTGAAATAACTGAAAATATGTATTATATTCTAGGTTCTTCAAAGTAACCACCTTTTGCTTTGATTACTGCTCTGCACAGTCTTGGCATTCTCTTGATGATCTTCAAGAGGTAGTCACTGGTAATGGTTTTCACTTCAAAGGTATGCCCTGTCAGGTTTAACAAGTGGCATTTCTTGCCTTATAAATGGGGTTGGGACCATCAGTTGTGTTGTGCAGAAGACTGGTGGATGCACAGCTGATAGTCCTACTGAATAGACTGTTAGAATTTGAATTATGGCAAGAAAAAAAGCAGCTAAGTAAAGAAAAATGAGTGGCCATCATTACTTTAAGAAATGAAGGTCAGTCCAAATAATTGGGAAAACTTTGAAAGTGTCCCCAAGTGCAGTTGCAAAACCATCAAGCGGTACAAAGAAACTGGCTCACATAAGGACTGCCCCAAGAAAAGAAGACCAAGAGTCACCTCTGCTGCAGAGCATAAGTTCTTCCGAGTCACCAGCCTCAGAAATCGCAGGTTACCAGCAGCTCAGATTAGAGACCAGGTCAATGCCACACAGAGTTCTAGCAGCAGACACATCTCTACAACAACTGTTAAGAGGAGACTTCGTGCAGCAGGCCTTCATGGTAAAATAGCTGCTGGGAAACAACTGCTAATGACAGGCAACAAGCAGAAGAGACTTATCTGGACTAAAGAACACAAGGAATGAACATTAGGGCAGTGGAAATCTGTGCTTTGGTCTGATGAGTCCAAATTTTAGATCTTTGGTTCTAACCACCGTGTCTTTGTAGGACGCAGAAAAGTTGAACAGATGGACTCTGCATGCCTGGTTCCCACCATGAAGCATGAAGGAGGAGGTGTGATGGTGTAGGAGTGCTTTACTGGTGACACTGTTGGGGATTTATTCAAAATTGAAGGCATACTGAACCAGCATGGCTACCACAACATCTTGCAACGGCATGCTATTCCATTCAATTTACGTTTAGTTGGACCATCATTTATTTTTCAAAGGGACAATGACCCCAACCACACCTCCAGGCTGTGTAAGGGCTATTTGACCAAGAAGAAGAGTGATGGGGTGCTACAATGGTTTGGGGTGAGCTGGACTGCAGAGTGAAGGCAAAAAGGCCAACAAGTGCTAAGCATCTCTGGGAACTCCTTTAAGACTGTTGGAAGACCGATTCCGGTGAGTACCTCTTGAAATAAATTCGAACAACACTCAGATGTCATTGAAGTACAATCAAATTTTTGCAAACTGACATAATAGAGAAGATGGACAAAGTTTATGTTTAATTCTCCACCTTCAAGAAAAATGGATTCACTCTGATCAGGCTCTGATCAAACTCTGATCATGGAAAATATGGTCGTGTTCCTTAAGCCACACTTTTCTACACACAGGTATTATCTTTCATTGCCAAGTTTAATTCCAAATCTTTGCTCAATGTAATTACTTATGTCCCAAAAAAAGGGAGAACAGTATTCTAGGAGTGACACCTTCTTTCGCTAACCAAATATTAGTAAGCTTTAAAAGCTCAAAAAGCACCTTCATCAGGCTATATACCAATAAAGGTGTCACTCCTTAAATACTTTTCTAATTTTTTGGGAGACATAAGTATTTACATAGATTTTTCTGGTTACCACAATATTATTTTGTATTGTACTTCGTATAAATCTTTGATGAAAAATGGTGTGGACCATCATTTTATTGCGGGCATGTTTTTTTCCGGTTTCAATTCTAGCAAACCTTTCTTAGGAGCTTTTTTCTTATGTTATAGTCTGTTAGAGCTTACTTGAAATTTGCAAGATAATTTATAGCCATCAACGAAAACAACTCTTGAAAAAAAATCAGTATCAAAGTCGTCAATAATAGCCGGATGCCATGGACAGGATATTTACAGCATTTTACATTTATATGAAAGCTGCAGACTCCGTGGCATGTTAGGACTTCATATTAACACTAGACATAGGAATATGTTATGAATAATGATCATCTTTTATTTGCAATCATTTACTGTCTACAACTCATTTCATGTGACAATATTCACACGGGCTTGCTCCAAACAACACCGCATACTGCTTATAGACTGGGAAATCTATAAAATGCAAAACCTTGATGTTTTTATGAATTAGTCTTTTTCATAAGAACATTTATCAGCACTTTAGCTGAATGCTGTAGAGTGGGAGTTTTATATAAATGGGAATCACTTATTGACATAACCACTGAAAATGCATCTTACTATATTGGTTAGAGTGCAAGGGAAAAACTTAAATATGCAGTGTGATTACAATAAGTGCACTGTGACTGAGGATGGAGCATTGGTTATCTGTAAAAGCTTAAAAATTAAAGCAGATGCTTTCAGGGACATATTTTGTGGATTGTTTCATTAGAGGCTGCCTTAATAGAAAAGTCCATACAAAGTGGTTGTCCACAAACAGGTTGGCTGGAGAAAAATAACAGAGCTCTGAAGAAAACAACAGTATCAGCCATTAATATCATGCAGAACTCTATGAAAAAGCTGTTATCATGACACATATTTACTGCAAACTCTCTTTAAACGTACCTTCTACATAGTCTTCATGTGTAGTGACTGTACACTGTGTGGTTTGTGCGCCTACACCATACCTGCCCAAGAGCAACCATTATCATTAATTTAGAAACAAAAGGAGAAAAGTGGACATTTTAATTGCAAAATGAGTCTTGTTTATTTAAGAAAAGTGTACATATTGTATCAAAAATGCTAAAAGGAGAAGATAATTGACAGCACAAAGCTGAAAACTGCAAAGCACTCAGCGGAGGTCACATGTGTGTACTGAAATATTGAGTGATCAATACTAATATTAGGCTGGGGTCACAGTACCATTTTTCACATGCATTTTTGGAGACCTGCGTTTTCAAAAACGCATGTAAAAAACGCACCCATAGGCCCCCATGTTAAAAAACGCATGCCCTAATAGCCAAAAAGCATGTGTGACTGTCCCATGCGTTTTTGAAGCATATCCAAAAACGCATGCGTTTCTGTAGAAAACGCATGCGTTTTTGTAGAAAACGCATGCGTTTTTATAACATGGGTTCCTATGGAAAACGCATGCAAAAACGCATGTACAGTTAGTACCTTTTAGTGCTATTCAAAAACGCATGCGTTTCCCATAGGAGCCCATGTTAACAAAAACGCATGCGTTTCCGGAAACGCATGCGTTTTTGTTAACATGGGCTCCTATGGGAAACGCATGCGTTTTTGAATGGCACTAAAAGGTACTAACTGTACATGCGTTTTTGCATGCGTTTTCCATAGGAACCCATGTTATAAAAACGCATGCGTTTTCTACAAAAACACATGCGTTTTTCAAAACGCTCAAAAAAATACTACAAGCACTATTTTTATGTGCAGATTCAAAAACGCAGCCAAAAACGCAGGGAGCCATCACAGACCTTAAAAAACTCATGCTGACATGAAAAACGCATGTAAAAAAGCATGCGTTTTTAAAAGGCACTAAAAAAACTGTGACCCCAGCCTTACTCCATAATGGGCTGTAAGCCTACATAGACACAATTAAACAGAAGATGAACAATGCAACATACCAATAGAGAAAGTGCAAAGTAAGATGCCAGAAAAGAAATAAAGGTCCCTACACAAGTTTCACATGTTCACATAGTAAACTACTTCAAAAAGGGGAGTGTGACATTATTAGTAATTCTAGCTCTACAGACCTGTTACCCAGTAGGACCTTCTCCCAAACCTTTATCAGTTCTTTCTAATGGTCAATAATTGTGATACAACCCTTCCATCGACATCTTTAATTGGGTGATCAATGAGTGAAACAAGCTGCCACAAGAGGTGTTGAGTTCCCCTCCAATGAAAGTCTTCAAACAAAGGCTGGATAGACATCTATTTGGAATGATTTAGTAAATCCTGCTTTGTGCAGGGGTTACACCAGAAGATCCAGCAGATCCCTTACTTCTCCACCATTCTACACTTGGAACCTGAGGCACAATTTTGAATACCACCCTCAAATACTATATAGCATACGAAACCTGGAAACTATACAAAGTGATGTGCCTAGACCAGAAACAAAGAGGGAAAGAGAGAAGCACAAACTGAGAAGCACCTGGTGGTTCAGTGGGCTAGGGAGAGAAAAGAGGCCACTCACCTCCTAGGTACTACCTGATGAAGGTAGCAAGCCACTACTGAAATGTGTCATGGAGCACAAGAAATCAATAAAGGTTTGTCACCTTATAATCATTAATATTGACCTTAGTCCTCCCCTGGCTTTAGCGCTCCTACAGACCGCTTTGTTTTTTCTCTATGTGCCTAGACCAGGCATGGACTGGCCCACAGAAGAACAAGTGACTTTTGGTAGGCTCCAGTACAGGATAGGGACCCCAGTATGTAGTTGGCACAGAACTCCCAATTCAATATGTACAGAAAAGGGCAACATCTCATGGGCGTACCCAGCGTGGGGCAGGGCAGGGTAGCTGCCTCCCCAAGAGGAAGGGGTGAGCGGCACTGAGCATGTGCCGCGCTCACCTATTATAATGTCTGAGGCTGAGCTGAGGCCAGCTACCGCTACCACCTCCACCTGTGTGTGTGTAGCAAAAGCGATAACGGTTACCTCAGCGCGGAAATCATGGGGCAGCAGGGGTGCAGGGCGGATCTCGCCCTTAGACAGTGTCTGCCGACTGCTGATACTGCAGATCAGCTTGGCGGGCAGTGATGACATGACATCACCACTGAGCGCCTCATCGCTGTGCTGACTCCCTGTGGTGCAGAGCGGCAAAAAAGATGGGGACATTGCTGGTGCTGGAGGCTGGAGCTAAGATAGAAGATACTAAGAGAGGACAGCATTAACAGTTAAAAAAAGATGTAAATATAAACAAAAGTGGCCTGGAAGATAATGTGTGTGTGTGTGTGTGTGTGTGTGGGGGGGGGGGTTGGGAGCCCTATGGGAGGGCTGTATATGGGAGCCTTACGTGGGGGCTGCGCTGTATATGACATGACATGTACTCCCATCTCATATACAGCCCTGCCCCTCATAGGCTCCCATATCATATACAGCAACCCTATAGGGCTCCTATATCGTATATAGGCCCCTAAAGGGCTTCCATTATTGGAGCCCTATGTGGGGGCTGTATATGATATGGGAGCCCTATGGGGGCTGTATATGATGTGGGATATGGGACTCCCATATCATATACAGCCCCCCATAGGGCTCCCATATCATATACAGCCTATATATGATATAGGAGTCCTATGGGGGGATGTTGTATATGATATAAGGACTGTATGGGGTATTGGGGGGCTGTATATGGGATGGGACTCCAATATCAAAAACAGCCCCCCCCATAAGGCTCCCATATCATATACAGCCCACCCCATAGGGCTCCCGTATCATATACAACCCCCCATAGGGCTCTCATGATGGGAGCCCTATGGAAGGGCTGTATATCATACAGAAGCCCTATGAGGGGGCTGAATATGATTTGGGTGCCCTATGGCAGGGTTATATATGATATGGGAGCCCTATGGAGGGCTGTATATGAGATGTGAGCCCTATGGGACATTGGGGGGACTGTATATGAGATGGAACCTTCATCTCATATACAGCCCCCCATAGGGCTCCCATCTCATATACAGCCCCCCATAGGGCTCCCCAGTGGCGTAACGAGTCTGATGGGCCCTGATGCGCAATTTTACCACCTGAATGACCATGGCTTGCCCCCCCTAGTTTTGATCCTGGGTACGCCCATGCAACATCTTATCAATTATTTAACAAACTATCCTACTTAATAGTGTATAACAGTATAGGTAAATGTGTTAAAGAGGGTAATGTAATATTTGTATGTAAGTAAAAACTGGGCTCCCAGAGTCAATGTTACTGGTGGACCCTTGGAAGCCAAGTTCAACAATGGCCTAAACTAATAAAAAGTATGCAAGGGTTCTCAAGGTGAACACAAAGAATTGCCATGCTGTAAGAAGCTGTTAATATTCCTTTTACACTTTTATAGCACCACTTAAATTTCCCTTCTGATGTGTCTGGTCCTCTTTACACTGATTGATGTTCTGAAACGGTCAGTATCTAGGTGTGCAGAGTTTGTAGTGATGCACCCTAAACAACGTGCAGCAGTAATTGCTGTGGTCCTACAAGTTTTGAAACATCACAATTTTCAGACTAATTTTTTTTTTTAAATATTCAGAAAAACATGTATCATTTCCTTTACCCTTCACAAACACTTGCTAGTTGGTGTTGGTAACTCATGAAAAATCCCAATAAATGACATTTAAATTTTTGGGTGTAATATAAAAAAATATGGAAAAGTTCAAGGGGTATGAATACTTTTTCAAGACACTGCATATACTTTTTCCTTTTTAAACCAACATATTCTCACCTCTGGCTATGAGAGTGTGAAATTAATTTTTTTTATTAATAATGCATTTAACATTCTCACTATTTTATTTACGGTAAATGGCAATGTACCATACAGTAGATTATTTTAATCTGATTATTATTCAACAAAAAGATACGATAAGGCCAACATTAAAATGCTGCCTGAAAGCCACATTTCTGCTAAAAAGTTACATCAGAATGGAACAGTATTTGACGGTACATCAAGGATGAGTGTTTATCTCACGCTCATTCGCTTCTTGACTTAGATAACCAAAGCTAACTTGCAAAGCTTGCCATTTCCTTTCTCATTACCTATCATGATAAATCGCAGACTCTCTTCCTACAAAACTGGAGACATCGGGATAAAAAAGAAGTATTGTTATAAGACTGACTGAGAATCAATTATGTCCTACTTCAACTTCCCAGCTATTCAATAACAGTACAATTATGTGGCTCTGCATTCTAACTTGTCATGTGAGGTAGTTATAGTGTGTAGAGGGGTCATGGCTTTCGTAAAACAGGCAAGAAATATTACTGTTTACAGAGTTGTCTAATGAAAACTGCAGGGAACTACTATGCAGATCAAGGAATTTTTATCAATGATGTGAAACGTTTATCCTCATTACAAAATGCTGCAGCACATTGGACGCACAATTCTCGCTCAATTTCTTCTTTATCAGGCTGCCTGAAAATGTCAAGCACGCTCTTTTTTTGTAAAATCTTATTTTTGTTTAACCATATAACATGCACATAAAAATAATAAGGTTAATAGTCAAGTAAGAACATGCAGCCACAGATATTAAAGTAGTAGTGCACTACTTGGCCAACCCCTTATCATTCCCCATGTTTGCCTTGTCAAAATAAAAAAGCTTATACTCACTTCATTTGTCGGTGTTGTTCCAGCAGTGGTGGCATTCGTTCTTCTGGAGCTCAAGTGAGGTTGTTCCATCCCATGTCCGTGTACCAAACCAGTGTAAGCTTAACTCCCTCTGACTTTAGACATACAAGTAATCAAGAGGAAATGAGCAGACAACTGCAAGTTTGACTACCTCTTGATATCTTATTCATCTAAAGGCAGGTACAGTGAAGCTGGCGCAGATGAGACATGGGGTTACAGGATGCAACAATCTCACATGAGCCATGGGAGAGCGAGTGCTGTGATTGCTGCCACTACTAGAACAGTACTGTCCTGTGAAGTGAATATAAGTGTCATGGGTGTGTCAGGAGGCACGGCTGAGACTGTAGAGGCCACTCACAGAAGGTCCCAGCATTTGGATAAAAAGTCCAAATCCTAAAAAAAAGTCTCTGTTGCTTTAAGACGCATTTCCCTTTTAGTGAAAGCTGGAGGTCACAAGAATCCAGCTGATCCCTTACCTTGAGCTGTCTATATATTCCCCTTGACTCCCAGGATGCACTGCTGGTGATAGCTTGGCAGGTGTTTGGAGGAAGCTTATCAGCTCAGCAGTGTATTCTGGAGTTCTGTTGAATTGCTGTGTGGATCTTCTCAAGCTAAGTGTTTCTTCCCTTCCCTCTTTGTTTGTTTCCCTTGTGTTTATCTTTAGTTGGTAGCCGGCTGACTAGTGTTCACCCGCTCTGATCCTTATTTAGTAGCAGTTCAGGGTCAGTCAGGGATAGGCATCCTGGCAGCATCAGTTGTGGAAACTGTATAAGGACGTTAAGGGAGCCAAGTGCCAGCGCTAGTTTATCTAGGGGTCACCATCTCTGCATTTGCTCTTAGCGTCAAGGTCTCCTTCCCCCCCTTCCTGTCGTAGTCCAGTGCTGGGTGTCTCCCCACACCCATCGTGACAATAAACTTTTTTACTCTAAAGGTGGCAAACATGGGAAATTAGAAGGTTAGAATCTTTTATACATTTGCCCATTTTTAATTCAACAAGTTACAGTATAAGAAGCAATTTGAATAAATTTGGAACATATTTGCTGGCATTTAGATGGAAAATTATATCTACGACCATACTAATGCAGAACATGCTTCCTACAATGCAAATCTAATGGTCTCCCATTCTGATCACCTGCCCACTACAGCATTTCATAGGAATCAGCTGCCAGATGATCAAAGAACAGGACATCATTGTGCATTCTCTTACCAGAGACAAGCAAAGTTTACTATGCTGGACCCCGATGTAAGCAGGAGTGAGTATATATTCTTTTATTATCTTATACACGTCTCTTTGTTATTTTTTTTTTATGTTTAACAATCACTAGAAATTTTAAAACAGTGTTCAGTTTTATGGTGCACCTTTTATTTTCATAAGATTTTTCCTTTAAAGTGTACCTTTACTTTTACCAAAACTTCAAAAAGAGCATGAGTTTCAGTCCAACTTCTTCCTCTTTTGACTTGTGAATGAAGTTAATATACCTGATGAACAGATCAAACTTGGCACATGTGCATTTCAAACGATTTTAATACAAATTGCTTTAAAGGCTCGTTGTGATTTGACTTTTACATTTATGGGTGATATCACTTGGGTTAGTCTTAAGGTTAAGGTTACATTAGCATATAAAAAATTGGCCTCATTCCCATCCAGAAAAGTGGGATGATTTTTCTCAAATGTCATCCGTATGCTGTCCATATGTAATCTGTGTTTTAATTTCCCACCCTTCAGAATTGTAATGGATGCCCCCAAAATTGAGTGCTATATTGATGATCAGTGCGGCATCAAATTTTTTTTCGCACCCATACGATTTTGGAGTCAAATCATAGATTTTCAAATACAGCGGAGACAAAAACATCTGCACTGCCTCATTGAGTAACACTGGTCCAAGCACAATCCCTTTTTTCATCAGATTGCACTCGTCTAATTTATACACCCGTGTCCCTAAGCCTGAAGAGCTTTCAGCGAAAGTGTTTCTCATATTGAGTCTCATGGACAACAACAAAGCGTGAACAAAAATTTGGCAACTTTTCAACTCTCAACTCCTGAATATGCTGCATTATGGAGTGTTATCAGTTTTATTGTACAATAATTAGGTGAGGAATAGCTGAATGGTAATTCATAAATAATATGTGTTGAATATTATGTGCTACAATCAAGAATCCAATCTAGTGTTAAGTGGTTATTTGTAGTGAAACATTTATTAATGTTATATCTTGCCCAAAAAGGTTTAATCATTTCACAAAGAAACGCACATGGTCTTAATTGTACTCTTAGGCTAATCTGTATGTCCAGCAGTTTGGGGATTTTGATTTCTGCAAATCTTGTGTTTTCTACAAGATTAATTGGTAACTCTTTTCTGGGATTCAATTCAATATATATATATATATATATATATATATAATATATATATATATATATATAAATAGGACACATCCTTCAGAATCCTTTTCACTTGTGCAAAATCCAGCTGACCTCTTAGCTTTGTCTCCCTTTCTATATACGGTTGTGCCACATCTATGTTATAAATCAGTAAATGATTGGGTTGGTTGGTTTCCACTACCTTTTTTTTTTTAATTAGGGGGAATGCAGGTAAAATTCACATCCCCCAGAACCCCCCGCAATTGACAAACTGGACGCCTCTGCACTGGTATTATCACTGATCAGTCTCACGGATCAATGATAACATCGGTGCAGAAGAAAGTTGCATCTGAATGTGTAACTTTTTTTGCTGGATCTGGTGGAAAATGACATGGTCCTTAAGGGTCGGGTCATTTCAAATTTGGTTCTGGGCATGCTCAGACCAAAAACCTGGATCCAGTGGCATCCAGATTCTGCCAGATCTGAACCTTATAGAGCCCCATTGTAATTTAACATTCATTGTCCCGGATCTAGGTGTTCCCGATTTTTTCATGGACATCAAAATTGCTCCAAAATGCATTTTTAGTCTGTGCAAGAACCGTGAACACCCGGAGGGAGGGCAAAGAGACAACAGAGGGAGGGGCCAGAGAGAAACCACAGGGTGTCAGAAAGACAACACAGGTGGGGCAGATAGCTGCCACAGCGGGGAGAGAGACAACACAGGGGGAGGCCAGAGAGTGACCACAGGGGGGCAAAAAGACATCACAGACGTGAGTAGACAGTGACCACGGGGGGTGACCAGAAATCGACCACAGGACTATGCACAGGGGGTAGAGAGTGCGAGAATGCGCATGAGGTAGGGCGGGTAGCGCACACAGTGTGGTGCCATAGAACATACACAGGGGGAACAGTGTGCACAGGGGAGGCCAGAGAGCATGTACAGAGGAGAGAACAGCACAGTGTGCATGAGAGGCAGAGAGAGCACATCGGGGGTAGACAGTGCACACAGGGGAAAGATGGCTGCTATCCCCAGCACCACCAGAGCCCGCCTCTATTGTCATGTCACTGTTCACCTGATGCGAGAGCATCAGGCTCCCATCTAGTTTTGTATAATCAGCAATTATATTAAAATCCTCTTTTGTGAAGATATTCTTAGTGATTATGGGATATAACTCTTGCTTTTATATAACATTAAGGACTTTCTTTTCTTCATTTTATCCTGGCTCAACATATTCTAAGATGGGATGAAATGACCTGTTAAAAAAAAAAAGATATTGCAAAACTCAGCAGATGTATATGCTATATGTGTCCACCCAGTGGTCACAATATGAGTTGCATTATAAAAGGTTTTCTAGTGATAATATGAATATTTATAGTGAGAAATTTATGAGACGTATTAAAATAATGACTTTTTTTGTATTCTCTTTATGTCTTCGCATGGTCAATCCATGTAGTGCCAAAGTTGTTAATTATATTCTCATTAGCAGTGAACTGGAAAAAAACAGGGAAACCATGAACTGCAATGCTGATAGATACACCTGTCATGAAAGCTGGCTATATTTACATAACCATTGTGGCACCAGTTATGGATTGCCACACTGTATTGTATCACCATGGAGCAAGACTTTATATGAGATTGCCTATTAATCATGGCACAATCTTGACAACTTCAACAAAATGATCAAAAATTAGATCAATAGAAGGTAACGAAACATGTTATGTTTAAATCAATATATAACCACAATAAACCCATACCAGAACAAAACACATGTACATGAGTTTATTCTAGATTATTTAAGATATTAACTAAAGAAATTACAAAAAAAATGAAATAATTATTATTTAAAATGTCAGTTATTCAGCTATTAAGAATCAAAGGAATGTATGTTATTAGGCATGTATGTTATTAGGCAAAATTGCAAAGTGCTTCAAAAATAATCTACCTTGCAGTTTTTTTGATTGTTAATTAAAACCCTTTATGTTCTCAAGAACAAAGTGATTTTTACTTTTATCCATCAAGGCTAGGAGACTTGGTTACTGGCCACTACTGCAGGTTAGTGGTCACCAGTACATTGCAGTAGAGCTTTAAAGTGCTACTTTAAAGTTGCCTGAATAGCTGAAGTGCCAGCTTCACTGCCACTGTGTTTGTCTAATGCTGCAGAGGCAAAGCTGTACCAAAAACAGCACGTAAGATTACTCAGTTTGGGACATGGGTGCAGTGAAACCATTGCTCCAAAATGGGACTCAGGAAGGAGCACACTGCCCGGTCTGATGAAGTTCTTCATCCAACGTCACCTCTTGGCTTGTGATCATCGTCCTCCATCCCTAGTTTGTGTGGATGATGCATACTGTGTCATCCACATAGTCTCCCCCATTCCACTTCTGTGAATGCAGACTTCTCTCTGCCCTATTGAGGGTAGGGTAAAGTACTGTAATGTGCAAAAGGAATGGTCAAATAACACCTGTGCACTACAATACCTTGCACTGCCCTATGAAGGGTAGAGAAATTTGCACATGTGTAGTAGCGCAATGTAGGACACTGTGTGGATGACGTAGAATGTGTCATGGATGTGAAGCAGCAAAGGAGGATGGCGACTGCAAGCAGAGAGGAGTTGCCCGATCAAGGTCAGCAAAACCCATTAGACTGGACCACCCCATAAATAAGTATCTGAAAAGCTCTTTTTTATGTTATACAGATTGGCCTGCAATTTAGAATGCTGCATGTAAGGGCTTACTGGTAGTAACACACTTTATATGGGAAAAACCTTGTGACTGCTTCCATTAAAAGCACCATCCAATATTTTTTTTCTTCAGTGCTGGAGTAGTGCTATTCATCTAAGGTCTCTTGCCCCCAAATTATACCTTTTACCAATGCTGCTTTGATCCTGTGGTGCCATCTTGTACCCACATCTTCTGACTGGCTGGAAGAGTGAAGTTATGTTACAAGCTCTTAATACAAATCTATGAGGGCCAAAACAAGGCCCTCTCAGGCTGGGTTCACATATGTGTGAGCTGGTGCGTTTTGCATGCATTGCACTTGCATTTCATTAGCACATGCAAACACAATGCAAAAGCATGCAAACGCAATTCAAGCGCAATTGAAACGCATGAGTTCGTGCACCCAATATATCCTATGGGTGAACGTATGCAAACGCATTGAAACACAACCCCAAATGCAAGTGCAAAGTAGGGTTGCGTTTGAATGCAGGTGTTTGCTCTAGTGCACAGAAAACGTGTACGAAGACGTTTTCTGTGCGATACAGCAAACGCATGCATTCAAACACACCCCCACTTTGCACTTGTATTTGGGGTTGCGTTTCACTTTTCACGTTTCATCCATAGGATATAATGGGTGCAAAAACGCATGCGTTTTAATTGCGCTTGAATTGCATTTGCATGCTTTTGCTTTTTGTTTGCATGCGCTAATGCAATGCAAGCGCAATGCATGCAAAACACACCAGCGCACAGATATGAAATGGGCATTAGACGTAGACTGACTTGTGATCTTCAGCGCCCTTCATGGACTCATGGAGCTGCCGTCAGGTCAAAAATCGCTTGAAACCGATGGGAGCTACACTTATAATAGATGAAGGCGTAGGAGGGTGAGTGTAAGACTAGCAACAAGGTACTTGAATTTAAAGCACCACTACACCGCTGAAATAAAAAAAAGTGGTGCTTTAAAATGAAACTGTTGTCTTTTAGTAACACATAGGGTAAACATATTTTAGTAGTTGAAGATATTTTTATCTATTTATTCTTAGTTTTAAGTCTTAGTGACTTTTTTAAGGACAAGGCTATGGGGGAGGATCTGCTGCTAATGCTGTAATGGGGTAATGTTCCCAAATTCTGTACCAATGTCCCCATCCTGGGCCCCTTCCAGGTAAATATGTCCCCCGTTCTGGTACACATGGCCTATATCCTGGTATATGTCCTTCATCCTTGTATATGGACCTTATCATAGTATATGATTCCCCATCCTGATATATGATTCCCCATCCTGGTATATATAAAAGAAAGGAGGGGAACAAGAGGCGCAATAGTGCCCTATCACAAGTGACACTAAATATCAAGGTGGTGTAAAGTAGTTTCACTCACCTATGCCAGTTGTGAGACCCACAACTGGTTTGAAGGAATATGGTAATAATGTACTGATGGCTGCTGCTGGACTTCCACCGGCCACTCACTCGTGGAGACACATCAAGATGTTGGGAAAAGGGTGTGTAACAGTCCGCGCTGCCAGGTCCACCGCTACTCCAAAGAACACACGTAGGTGATGTTCAAACAGTTTCCTTTATTCCTCCGACGCGCTTCGGTGCCCTCCTGGCACCTTCCTCAGGGATCAACTGAGGGATCCCTGAGGAAGGTCCCAGGAGGGCACCGAAACGCGTCGGAGGAATAAAGGAAAACTGTTTGAACATCACCTACACGTGTGTTCTTTGGAGTAGCGGTGGACCTGGCAGCGCGGACTGTTACACACCCTTTTCCCAACATCCTGGTATATGTCTCTCAACCTGGTATATATGAACCCCTATCTTGGTATATGATCCCCTCCATCATGGTATATGGCCCTTATCCTGGTATATGTCCCAAAACTTGGTATATGATCCCCCATCCTGGTATATGGCCCATATCATGGCTTTTGTGCCCCATTCTTACTTATGTGCCCTTTCATAGGATATGACCCCCACCCTGGTATGTAGCCCATATCCTGGTATATGATCCTTCATCCTGATATATGGCCCATATCCTGGATTATGTGCCCCATACTCGTATATTTTCCCCTTCATAAGATATAATCCCCATCCTGGTATATGACCTCCATCCTGGTATATGTGCCCGTATCCTAGTATGTCCCTCATCCTGGCATATGGGCCCCATCTCGGCACACACTTAAAAAACTAAACAAATATACTCATTGCCCTCGCTTCCTCATAGCACAACATTATCCTCTGTCTTCTTTTACTAGCAGATGATCAGCATTCGAGTGCACAGTGTTGAGGTCACCGTAATTCACACACACATTCCACACACACTGTCAGCTCCCAGTAAAAGAAAACAGGAGGATGAAATGCAGCATGGGAGAGATGGACGGTGAGTATAATCTTCTGTGCCGGGATATTCACTGTCTCCCATGCCATTGATAATGGGAAGAAGTGAATATCCACACACTATTGCCTGCGACTGCATGGTGATCATGTGAGCCAACTGTTTAACTTAATTTAATAGTCACCTCTCTTCCCACCCATCATCCCGCCCATTGGCTTTTGTGCCGAAAGGTGATGACAGGAGGGTGCAGTGAATATTAAATTACCTTAAACAGCAGGCTCATGTGGTCACTGGCAGTCATCACTCCTACAGCCTGCTACTGCTTCCAGTGACCTGCTCCACTACCGCCTCTCCCCACCAAAACCAAAGCTAGACATCTGTACCATACATCCGGACTACAAGATGCACCCTCCCACTTTTCCCTTAAATTTTGGAATCTCATAGCCCAAAAAATAGGATATGAGTCTGTAACGTATCATATGTGTTATTGGTACAGGTCCATTGCAGTAAATTTAGAAAAACTGAACTGAATAGGTTAATTCTAATACTGTGAATGACACATCGTACATCACTCATCGAGAAAGACCAATGTAGATGGGTTGGGGCAGCAATGCCCTTGTGTCTGTATTACAGTATCACAATTCTACAACAGTAATAGCAGATCAAAAACTTTAGTTATTTGGAAAAGAGAATTTTCATGTAATCACTCAAGTCAAATAGCAAAAACTACAGTTATGCTACAAAAAAGATACATATAACCGAATATAAAAATAATATCTGTTACACAATTGGTATAACATCAAACAGGAAAATACATACAAGAAATCAGTATTTGACATCAGAAAAAAATGATTGCTTTTCAAAGGTAAACAATGCTTGTACCGTGTTAGCCAGTAGATAGAAAAATATATATTAGAATCTGAAAGTCCTCAGTGGTTGATACCTTTTAATGGCTAACTGAAAAGATGGTAAATAATAGCAAGCTTTCCAGACTCTAAGGCCTGAAGAAGAGACCTGTAAAGAATGTGATTATTTACCATTTTTCAGTAAGCTATTAAAAGGTATCAACCACTGAGAACTTTCAGATTACAATATTTTGCTTTTCAAAGCTAATACATCCAATAATCGTTTGACCACCTTATTATCTAACTATACATAAGGTGTCCTAATATACCATAATACGCACGTTTATATTGTATATGCACACAACACCACAAACCCCATGGACACTACACTAAGCAATGTTCTGTAATGTGTAATGTGGCAAACTTTATGTAGAAATAATTTGATCACTGTATGTGTACCAGAGCTGGGCTCATCACATCCTTATATTGAAACGATTATCTTCAATAGAAGCTACTGCTGTTTCCCCCAGGTAAAATGGAAGAGAATAGAACAAAGCCAGAAATAGCACAACCTGTTCCTTATAGTCTGGAGCGACACTGATTGTCCTAATAATGCCACTTTTGTAATGTGTACCTTGATTCACTTATTACTTTCTCCCTATGTATACACGCATGAATCACCTTCCTGAAAATGCATTTAAATAGACAACGCAGTGAATTGTTCCTTCCATTACCGCCATTTCTGTGAATATAGTGCACGGCCGTGCATAACAAAAGAATAAAGCTTTGCTCCTCCATGTAACCTGTGCTAAGCGTGCATGGTATTGTATAGATGTAACAATAGTGTGCGCGAGCTGCCAATGATATCTCCCCCCAGGGCATTTGGCTTATTTTCCAAAACAAAACATTAAAAAACTCTCTCTATTTTGTGGTTCTTTCACATTACATAATGTTAACTGAAAATCAATCAAAATCATACACGATGCATTGGGTGTCTTGCACCTCAGACGTTTACGGGGTTAAATTTCCAATCAATAAAAAGAATGAATTAAGCATCTAGGTTGTGGTGGCAAGGACTTCTAGACACAATACTGGGTTAGTTTTCTGAGATGTCAGCAGGGTATCATGTTTCCAATGTTTCTAAAGCCCAGAGTTAAGATATAAGCAAACAATATGCTTAGATATGAAGAGGTAACATTGTACACAAGAACTAGCAATCTACGTAAAGTGTCTCAGATGGCATGGTGACTTATAATGAATAGCAATACTGATGAGTCCCACTCTGTGCAATGTCAAACGGACAGTGAAATTTGGTAATAAGAAAATGCTCAGTGCACCTGCTCCTGTTCAGATATTAGTAAGTTTAGCAGGAATGTTCACTGACATACATACCCTGTCCGCAATACTCAAATCTCTAGTGTATGGCGGAAAATCTAAGCTATTTCCCACCCAATTCTGTAGAGCTACAGCTCCAGTCCAAACATGTTCTGCTTATTCTTGTCATATTAGAACAAGATGTGCTTTTAGAAGGGTGTACACCTATTAGGGTTTGTTTGCTAAATTTTAGTTGAGATGCTGTTGGACCATACATTGAGAATTAAAGGTCAATAACAGATGATTCTTTAAAGGTGTTGTCCCATCCGGAACTTTTACTACATATTGATAGGTCATGCAAGAAATGTATGATAAATGTATGATAAATGCAGTTCATATCACTGGTACCCTCAGTTATTGAAATGAAAGGGTTTCTACATGATACACAGAGTGAAGAGGTGGCCACATGTCATAAATGTGTCTTCCAGAAGTGGGAAACTATGGTCTTAATGTGCAATAAATATTCAATATGGGATCACCCCTTTCAGAGTGAAATTTTAACTCTCTATAAAAGGTACACCTTTATTATGCTGCTTCTGATTGATATTGAAGAGCATTTACCTTTATATTTCACATTATGTTAGTGAGAGATAATCCCTAAGACTGGTGCAGTAGAAGGTGGCATAGCTACTCATATATGACATAAACTTAACCACATGGACTTACAGCACATAGCAGTTCTTGCAGGCGCTGTTCACTTAATAAGGTGCTGAAACAATTTCTAGTGCAAGGGAACTTGTCATGTGTAAAAGCATTATTTATCGGCAGATATAGTTAATCTGCAAGTAAAAAGAGTTAAAATGTTGCAAAGCCACCTTACTGAAAGTCCAGCTACAGCGAGGAAATTAACTTATATATCCTCCAGTGAGCTGCTTGCTTTCAATAAAAGAGGTGTGCGCACAGACCAATTGCCATCACTGCTCACAATACTGAAAGTCCCTGAGGAAAGTGCAGGGACAGCACTGAAACGCATAGAGAATAAAGGAGCATCTTTGGAAGGAGTCTTGTCTCCCTTGTCTTTCATCTTGACGGCAGCGTGGATCATACAAGCACTAACCCCTTTTGGATTCCTGGATACAACACCACTGTGCACATGGAAGTGTGGATCCAGCGGCAGCTGTCCATGCGAGCATACTGGTTGTGGGTCATCACAACCGAACCAGGTGAGCACATACACCCACGGTGAAACCATCTTATCTAAACGATAGGACCCATTTGCGCCTTTGTGCTTCCTTCTTTTATTTAGACTATACTGAGACCGGCAGCTTTAATCACTCCTAGGAACTTTGATTGACGAACTGCTCTACACAGATGCACTGCAGAGTGAGCTGTCAATCAAAGTCAAGATTATAGCAATTACTCATGATATAGTGAGGCATGACAGTAATTGCTTTGGGAATGCGTTTGACTAAAATCAACTAGATTTCCAGCCACTGGTACACCCACAGATGACAAGATTTGAGGTTCAAATATTACTTGTGTCAGTTTAGAAGTGGTATACAGTATATGCCCGAGTCCCACTCCATTCATTTCTACAGGAATAACGATCCAGCTATCGCAGCCCCATGGAAATAAATACAGCAATGTGCTAGAATATACACAACTTCTAGATGAACCCAGGCGACTTTGTTATCAGAATAGTAGGGATCCAAAAGACCGGACTTTCAATAATCAGGCACTTATCACCTTTCCTCACGACTTTAATATAATGATATTTAATTACACTCAATGTATTGGAGTAGGGTGTCAAATGAGAAGTACTGCAAAAGTTTAAAAAAAATCACTGAGCAAAATATAGAGCAAAAGCTAATAACGCCTTATCCATTAAGTATTTAGCTTTTTTTCATTCTGTATGAAAGTGACATTTTAATCTTTGATTAAATAAAAATACAGAATTGGCAATTAATAACCCATATTAATTCAGGAGACATAGTAATAGTGTTTTAAGTAGCAAGTTATTCCACAAGTGACTTCATTTGTGTTAGCTTTTAGCCATGCCCATTGTCCTAGCCTTTTCATGAAGAAGTGTTCTCATCAATTAAAATTCCATATCCTCGACTTTCAGTGTGCTAATAAAATGAAAAGCCCTGCCTGAAATCAATACGCATTAGAACATTCTTCTGAATGGGATTGAAACGCTGTAGCATAATTATTAGATTTTGCCTCTACAAGATTAATCAGGCATATCTTATCACACCGTGACCATTCAATATGATAAATCAATCCTGCAGGGCCCCTCATGATGGCTCTCCGAGGGCAAATAAAAAAGGTGAAGAGGGGAATTTTCTGCTGAGAATCTGGATTATCTCATCCTAAAACGTGTGAGGAGATAATTGTCTGCCAGGAAAAGAGATATATGGAGGCTTGTGATATACTGGGTTAAAGTCAAATTGGTGCTAAGTAGTTGTGATGTCTATAAAGTTGAAAACAAGCTATAATATCAAGGTTGGCCATCTTTACGTTGTTGGAAAAGCATGACTGGTAATGACTACATGAAGAAAATACATGGCACAGTCAAAGAAGCAAAAAATGTAACATTGGTTGTACAGTTACCAAATAAATTTAATTAAATTAAACGTTGACATTAAATCCAGCCCTAACCTGTTGTCAAATCAAAATCTTCTTTAGTACAATTAAAATGTATTGTATAATAAACCACTGAACCAGTTTCATGGATTCATGGAAAGACCGTGAATCCAACAGATCAAGACAAGCCTGGATGAGTGCCGCTCATTTGCTTCTTGAATAAGAATTGGTTACCATAGACTGTATAACGGAGCGAGCAACACCTATAGAATTGCACAAGCAATATATTCACATAAAGCTTTGCCTACCACACTTCAGTAGTGCCCAGTAACTATCTACAACTCAGTTTATTTATTATTCTTATATTAGTCTTCAGCTTGATCTCAAGCCATGGTAACTTGGTGGGAAAACACTCTATAGGAAGACTGATCTTGTGCGACCCTAGATAGGTTCACCAGGGTGTTCACAGCCATTATCTTGACAGTATCAAGCTATAGAGCTGATAGTCTTCCTATTCACCTTGTATCTTCCATTCTTCCTACCATAAAGTCTTTCTCTAGTGATTTTTCTCTGGTATGATGTGTCCAAAGTAGGCAAGTCGTACTTTGGTGATCATTGCTTCAAGTGACATGTCTGGCTTGATTTGTTCCAAAATGGATTTTTGTTCTTGCCTTCCATGTATTGATAACATTCTTCTCCAACATCACATTTCCATTCTTCTTGTCTTGTTTCTTCATTGTCTATATTTCACTTCAGTATGTTAGTACAGAAAAGACCAGACTATGTACAAGCCGTGTCTTCATTGTCAGTGAAATATTCCTTGATTTGAAGACCTTGTCCAGTTACTTCATTGTTGATTTTCCCATAGCTATTTCTCTAAAGTGAAATTACGGGAACAGAGCAGTTTTAGTGTACTGAGCATGCTCAGTACACTACAACCAGATTCGGGAAATGATCCTGTTTTTACCTGGATCCGGCGCTCATAGACTCCCATGTTATAGATCGCCAAATCGCCAGTCTCCAATTTTGGGGCTGGGAAAAAACAGGATGGAAAAGAATGTGGGGCTGAATCGGCAGAATCAGATGGCCATTTATGGCCAGTCCGGCACCATAGGGATTCATGAGAGGCAAAAACGGATCCTGTTCTGTCATTTTCAAAACAGGCAGAACAGGATCCCAAAAAACATGGTGTGAATCCAGCCTAAAATATTACTGCACAACCCACATAAAATGTAAAATGTTTAATCATCAGGTTATGGCAACACAAGTGTTCTTGAACTGACAACTTTTCCTGATGATCTATGTATGCTCTTCTTCGCTAAGGTGGTAAAACATTTTTGGGAACAATAAGGATCTGCTTCTCTGGCTTGGCATCATGGTAATACCGTCAGTTTACCATAATTTGAACCACAACCTCAGTGATTCCCCATGTGAAACAATGCAAACCACTTTCATCTACAGTAGATGTTAACATATTTACCACAGATAAAAGTTCCATTACAATATTTGTCATGTTAATGATAAGATTTTGCCATAAGACAAGCTAATCCCCTCTATACATATACAATAAAGATGCAATGATTGAACTTTGGCACCACAGAAATCAGAAATTAAGATATAAGGATTGATTAACCAGAGTTCTGGTGTAAAAAACTTTGAAAGGCTGCAAAATTTTGCCAATAAAAACTAAGTAGAAAGACAAATAAATGGTGATGGACATTCCCTTGACTTTTTCTCAGTTGGGGGGGATGAACATCACAATATATATATATATGACAGCACTTTTTGTTACAAAGGTTGGCTGCCTATGAGTTAGATGTGTTAGTATCCAAGTTAAATACTTCAGTATTTCAATATTAAAGAAGCACTCCCAAAGTTTTTATCCTCTTAATATGTTGCAATCAGGATATTATATAGCACTGTGTATTTAAAATTTCTACTTTTGCCCTTTTACCCAGTTAATTCTTCTCTTTTCTATAAAGTCCATTAAGTGATTAAAAATTAATTTGTTTTCTATTATGTGTATGACATAATGTGATTAAAATCAGACTAACAGAATCCTTCTACGCTATATGTAAACACAGGAATTCTCTTTTCCCTGAAAGAATCATCAATAGAACTACAAAAGTAAGTCAATAAAAAGCAGTTTAATGATGACTCATGCAGGGAAAATAAACTACCTGTTTCTACATAGAGCTTAGAAAGATTCATTTAGTCTGATTATTATCATGTTATGTCATAGACATAACAGAAAACAGAAGAATTAACTGGGTAGAAGAGCAAAATGAACACCTGTACACAATGTTATATATGATGACTGAAATACATTAAAGAGGAAAAAACTTTGAGAGTGCTTCTTTAACAATTAAAGGTGAATATTATAGACCTTGTGAAACTTAAAATTATTGCTGCTGTTTTTCCTTGTGGTTTAGCAGTAAATTTTCTCAAAAATAGCTATATATATTTTATTTTTACTTTATAAAACTATCTGGAACATCAACTGATCCTGAGGGCAGAACAAACAATGTCAAAGCTGATTAGTTTCTAGGATTCTGCCGGGGAAATGCCTCCTTATCTTGGACACTTATCTATGACATGAACCAATAACATAACAAGGGAAGAATAGAAATGACAATTCTTGCTGTGTGGCTAGAAATTTGTTTCCAGACAATACAGTTTAATTTCAACATAAAAAACCTCTAAAGATGGGAAAAATGATACGGGGAAGTAGGGTCTTAGTGGGCTACTTATTCAATGCAAGTACTGTATTCTACTGCAACAGTATTAGTGCATGGGACCTACTGTATATTTCTGTACACAGGTTAACCTGTAAGTTTAGTTGTACTCAACATAGTCATGATTTCTCTATCTTGTATTCATAACGCCGATTTAATAACCGGTCACTTGGAGATAATGACATAATGCAAAGTGCTCTCAACAAACAATCAGAGATGCCACAAAGGCTCACATGTACATATGCATCAAATATTAGCTTTTTTTTTTATTTAAGTGGATCTGCCACCAGAATTCACAGTACAAAGTGCATACATTATTAAATAGAGCTTAGATCTGATGAAGCTGGTGTATTTACGTTGACATTCCATGACAGAATGATTGAATAATTCTGATATTAAGATGAACATTTTATAAGGCCAACTATGTAAGGTAAGAGCACCGCCTTCTGTATTTGATGTCAGCTTGCCATTTTAACTTATGTGTGGTTTTTATGTTTTCACTTTTAGTCACTTCTATATATCAGAAGCCCTGCCTTGTATGGACTAGTGAAGATCTATGAACACACCTGGAATGACTAATGCCTTTGGATGGTTGCAATGATTTGAGTTGATATCATGTATATTTGATTACTTTTAGACTGTTATCTATTGCTGTCAACTCTATATACTATCTATTTTTCCAACCATTCTATGCTTAAGGCTATTCCTAAGTCTGGTTTGTCCCCCTGGATAATCATGTTCTATAAAGATTCTCTCCATAGGCACATGTATGAGCTTCACATTGCAGAGCGGGAGGGGTTTTAAAAAAAGTCCTCAATCTTTGCCAGTGCGTATGTGCAGAAGACCCGCGGTCACATGGCGATGATGCGGTCTATTGAAGGACGCGCTCCAGGTCACATGACGTCTATAGAGGATTTCCTCCCTCTGGGACACCACTGGTGACCGTAGCAACCGCCACATCTGATCAGGGGTTTCCTAATTTGTGCATGCGCCATGATTGGCTATGAGGTCTGGAGTGTGCATATAAAGCAGGGCCTGATCTCTCCACATCACACCACAGCCCCCTGAGGAAGACTGGAAACACGTGTCAGAGCTCTTCTCTGACACTAGGGGTACTACTACATGGCTAATGGTATGATACTGACTGCTTGGTGTTTTTAACTAAAGGAGGTTGATGTTGATGATTACTAATTACTTTATGTTGGTTCCATAAGGACTTCTGATTTATTTACCTGACTCTGATGTTCATTCTGTGTCTTTGGACATAGGTATCCCTATGCACTGATTTATAATCTACTATGCAGTCTCTCTAAAGCATGTACTATGTAAATACCATGCTAACGTTATGTAAACTCATTGCCTGTAGTTAATTTAGTGCCCGTGGTGTCTGTGTCTCCCTACACCACCCAATCCTGTCCTGTTTTATGTCATAACAATGTTTGGATCCTCTGTTTCATGTTTTTTGATCTGTATTAAACTTTTATATATTTGCATGAAAATTTGGTCTCCACTCATGTGTTAAAAAGGTACATTAAACAGAAATTTCTGTCGCTGGTAAAATATGTAATGAAAGAGCATGTGAGTCCAAGTGTATTCAGTCTCTGCCTACTCAGCTTGTCCGACAGCTACAACTTGTACTAAGTAGCATGAGATCTCAGCAGCAGGAAGGAGGGACATTGAGATACTGTCAATAAGGCTAGGTGGATTGAAAATGAGTTCAACTTTCATAAAGGATTATACAGCCATTCTGACTTGAAGCTTTCTTAGTACGTCTAAGAGATCTGTATATTAATGTATTAAGCTTTTTTCGTGAAATCTGATGAAAAATCCACTTTAAGGAAAATTTACTGCAATTCAAATTCAATACATTACTGTGACGTGCTGGATAAACACTTCACAGGCTGACATTTACATCCAAATCCCTAAGTGACCACACATACCATATAAATGACCCAACAGAATATTACAAAATCAAGATTTTTTACATTTAAAACTTGGCTATTATAATTATGCCACTTATCTCGAAATGGATCCAACCAAGAGAAAAGGTTAGGGAGGATCTATCTGTCTAAGCTGTATCGTCCTCAGAAATTATGACTTGCCTAGAGAAAGTGCGAGGCCAAGTAAGTGTATTTGTGCAAACATGACAGAATTAGGTGTGCACCCATTAGATTATTATATCTATTAGTACATTTCATCCTATGTTTAAAACAAAAATATACAAGGTACCTATTAATATTATTGTTTAGATAAGTAAATGGAGAACATAATTGATTACTGTCTTTATTTCAACCTCCAAATTTTAATTAATAGATGACATAACAGTGCCCTAAGACCATGAAAAACAAACTTGGGTTTATGAGAAATACTGCAGATGCTATATGGCTGTGACAGATTTTCATAAAGCAAAAAGAATACGCTAGTGGTTAAATGTACCATAAATATGCTAAAAAGGTACCGTATATACTCGTGTATAAGCCGAGTTTTTCAGCCCAAAATTTGGGCTGAAAAGTCTACCCCTCGGCTTATACACGGGTCAATACGGTGGTGGGGGCTGTGGAGGCTGGAGGAGGCGGGGGAGGCTGCTGTATGAGCGGCCCCGTCACGTGGGGCCGCTCATTATATATGCACTGCTTCCCCTGTCAATCAGCGGCAGGGGGAAGCAGTGCACATATGCCCCCAAATGCTGGAACTCTCCCCCCTTGTAAGGGCCCCCCCCCGCTGTGTATCTTATCATCCCGGTCTTCTGCACAGCGCCGCTCCTCGGTGCTCCATTCTTCATGCTCCCGTCCTGCTACATCCGGGATCCCCGGCCGTCGCAGGTGTATGACGTCTTCGTGCGACGGCCGGGGATCCCGGATGCAGAGAGGACGGAGCATGGAGAATGGAGCACCGAGGAGCGGCGCTGTGCAGAAGACCGGGATGGTAAGATAAGCAGCGGGGGGGGGGGGCTCTTACAAGGGGGGCGAGTGCCAGCATTTGGGGGCTGCTATATACCCCCTGGGGGCTGCTGTATACTACCACTGGGGCTGTATATACCTCTGGGGCTGCTGTGTACTACCACTGGGGCTGTATATACCTCTGGGGCTGCTGTATACTACCACTGGGGCTGTATATACCAATTCACCATATACGTTGATAGAATTCGTGGCCTATTCATATGGGCCAACACAAAATGGTAAGGACAGAATGATTAATAACGCAACCCTTCTTACCCTTCTTCAATGTTCTACTGCCACAAATGATTTCCATGGGGACATAAATTATTTGGTCAGCCAACGAGCAAACATTTTGCTCATTCATTGGCATATTGGTGGCATGTTTATGGTGAATCATCATTTTTGGAATATGTTTTTGCTGATTATCATCTCAATTTATCATTTGGGTATTTAGAGTTCCATATCAGAAAAATGTTATGTTGATCACAATAAATATATATTTCAAAATGAATTTTAATGTTTGATCTCAAAAAAAGACATTCACTGCAAAACACCAAGCTCTAAAATATCAGGTTTGATAAATCAGCACCATCAACATTTTACTGACTCACCAACACTCTTTCTCCAAATTACTTGTAACACTCTATAATTTACTATCAATTGAGACATGGCTTTGCAATTTGTGGTAAATTCAGATAATATATTCAAAGTGATCTTCCTAGTTGAATCACACATTCACTTCCTTAATTCACAGTGCATTCAATCTAATTAACAGATTGTCAAATTTCAGTTTTAGAATCTATATTTTTACACCTAGCATGTAGATGAAAACAGTCAACCAAGCAGTTTAGCATTTTCAGGTATAATAACCTCTGAATTGTGAGGTTTAGATAAAATGCCTTTGGAAAAAAATTAGACTGCTTTGCCACCATTGAAACTAAACACAAACTGGCTAGACTCCAAAAATGAATTAAAATCTTACAAATAATGAATTTGCTTTTGCAGTGTTTAATGCTGTATCCAAATCACTAAGAACAATTTTTCCTTGATCATGTGTGGAACGTGCTCACAGTGAGCCATCAGTGCACTTTGTATATCACAGGTAGTAAAGGTCCCTTCATTCTTAATTATCAAGAGAAAACGAAACATAAGCCAGAATACAAAACAGCAATTATTCCGCTCTGAGGTCCTCATTAATTTTAAAATTTCTTTGGATACAACACATACTGCTACATTTCCCTACTGTTCACACCACCGTGTCCTTCCATTCCTGACACCTTATGGTTCCTTTCACCAGACTTCATGTAGTAACCATGGCAATACTTGAAAAGTTGTTGCTCTCATAGGATAATCAGACTATATTGTGCATTGGGTAATAACCTACTGAACATATGCGCTGAAAATCTCATTAGCAATAGTGTCCGACAAAATTCCGAAATACAGTTCTCTATACTGCCAGTACAGGTAGGTCATAGATGTCTTACCAATCAACTTCTATCAAGGGCAACTCTTTTGGTGAGTAGAGATCAGCTGTCATGTTTATTTGAAGATTTAAGCAGATGATGGGAGTAAAACCATGTGTTTATGTCCTGATACAGAAGGCATGACTGGAGTCTTGCCAGCTTTACACTTCCCAGAGCACATGGTGCTATGTTTTGTTTAACCACAGGCATCTGGCAAAGAACAATTTAACTACAAAAGACATGTAAAGGAAACAGGAGGTCTACAGGTCATCACTAAGTAATTTTTCTAATGTTCACTATTCATTTTTAGGTATATAAGTGTGAACATTAAGATATTCTTATTGTAATTAAGTAATAATAATGACAATGGTTATACCTATTTGTTGTCCTACTTGTCCTTCCTAGTAGGTGTTATCCTACTTGTCCTCAATGTTGCTCAACAAGAACCAGAAGCAGTGTTGTACTACTGGCAACGGGTAATGTGCTTGCTGGTTGCTAGGCACTTAATGGCCACAGGTGGACTCAATTTCAAATGCACACAGAATGATCTGTGTTAGATCAGTCAACTGTAATTTTTTGTGAATCACAATATCATTTCCTTGATGAACAAATATTTTGCTCAGTCATGAGATGATCGGTAGCCTGCTTAGACTGCAAGACTGTAGACTGTAAAATAAATGTTGCTAAGAATGCTCATGGGACGGTGCTCATGCAGTATAAATGAACCTACAGTGATGCCACATGACAAAAATAAACCTTCTAGGATGTTAAAAAAAACATAGCTTCCACAAAACCACATTTAAAAGAACCAACCTGCTTATCTGACATGACGAAGAGCTGTTCTTCATTCTTTGTGAAGGCCATATCTCTTAAAACAGGGCCAGAATCCACCACCTGGATGGTTTCATACTGTACTGCTCCAGTGATGGGGCCATCAACTCGAATCTGAAATAGAAAAGACAAACGTACTTTAGTCTAACATGAATGGTAATGATAATAAGCTTAATATGTTAATATTGTTGCTTGGTAGCAAAATGATTTTGTATTCATAGAAAATTATTATGATAATTATTGTAATAATAATCAACACAAAACCCATGACCATTATCAATGGAAAGATAAACTTAACATAAAATATTTTGTTGTTAAGTATCAGATTACAGAATTATTATCACCTAAGGCATGTAATGTTCTTAAAACACTGCATAGGTAACGCTCAATTACAGTGACCAGGGATTGTGCACAGCTTATTCCATATGTTCTTATAAATCATGCGTAAGAAAATAGAATATTTTGTGATTGCTGAGAGGTGACACTGATCCTACTTCATCCTATAGTACATTGTCATTTTCAATATATTATACTAGGTACATAAATTAAACCTGATAACACTTTTAGAATATGCAATAGGTACTGCAATCTGTACTGCATTTCCACTGCACCGAGTCTGGAATGGCTATCGTTGTGCTGAATAATGAAAGTTGCTGTCATATTCATATTGACTTTTAAGAGTTACAGAGGTCACTCAGTTTTTAGCGTTGAAGCCAAAATAAGTTGTCAGCACTTTTAAAAGCTTGACTTGCCAAAAATGTCTCATAGGCCCTGTTCAGTTTATAAAAAGCAAAAACTGAAAGTCATACAAACAGATCACAGCAGGTAAAAAACTGTTTGATTGACAGCAGGTTACACATAGAAATGGCCCATGAAATTCTTGTGGTGAAAGTACAAAGACAGATCCAGGCATAACAAAAAGGTTGGCTTGTCCATTGCTAAATTAAGAACTGTATAAATCAATATGATTATTATTCAGTTGGCTTGGAGTCACATGGAATCCACAAAGTATTTTATTAAGCTAATAAAGTTTTTATAAGGACATATCAGTAAATAGTGAGTACACATACAACATGAACACACAAGCATACATACACGCATACATAAACATTTTCGAGAAAGAAAGAGGTTAGCCATGCACCACACAGCTATCCAAAAGGTGGTCCTGTCACAACCACCAAAAGAACTCCTTGAGGCAGCCGGTATACCGGGGTGCATCTCGGCAGTAAAAGTCCAATAATAAATCAGAAAAAATGAAACTGCACTCACCGGTTCTTCTGTGCTCGCTTTATTTGTTCTGTGCCAGGTTACTTAGGTGCGGGGAGGGAGTATGCGAGAGCCGGACTACGGCTTGCCATTTTGTGCAGATTGCACTACCATGGGTCCTTGATGGAAGTGCAATCTGCACAAATCGGCAAGCCATAGTCCGGCTCTCGCATACCCTCTCCCCGCACCTATGTAACCCAGGACAAAACAAATAAAGCAAGCACAGAAGAACCGGTGAATGCAGATTCATTTTTTCTGATTTATTATTGGACATGCATAAACATACATACACATACATACATACACACATGCACATACATGCACATACATACATACACATACATGCACATACATGCACACTTTTGGATAAATATTTGCTCATGTTCATGTAATCTTTCTCAATCATCATCTCTCTTTTTCGCCCAGGAAACACGGCAAAAAAATCCAAAATAATTTGTATTTGTTTATACATGATCCTTTTTAAAAAAAAAATGGTGTCTCATTTTGGTGCTCATTTTATCCCTGCGTTCAAGACCTCAAGTCATAACATATTTAAAAGCTTAATTCACCAAAAAGGATATTGCTTTTGTAGCATTTTGTGAAGTAGAAGCCAAACAAGCCTTAACTTGAAATGTTATGTGGTTTAAAATTGTGCTGCACATGCAGTAACCCAAATGTGAAATGCTATCTGCAGTGTAATAAGACATGAAAACTACAAGCTATGTTAGCAGGTGAGAAATGCTGTAAGCTTTATCAAAGCAGGACAGACTGTAAGATGCCTATTGAGAGAACATCTGCTGTACGTCTAGCTTTGTGTTCTCAAGTTGCCACTAGTCGACTTGACTTGGGTCTTTAACCCAAAAACCGCTTCACTGCTGCCAGACACAGCTTTGTATTGCGGCTGATCCCAATATCAGATGGACAATAGACAATCGTTCTTTCTGAAGTCTATGATAAAGGTCCCCTTCATAAAAAAGGTACAAAGCTAGAGGTAGAGGGGGTGGTTCCTGTAACCCATTTAGAAGCAGAAGCATAGTTTCCGAGAAAAATACTTAGAAATGACAACCTTCTGCTATATAAAAACTGAGGTCAATGTATGGAAGAATAATCCAAAACTGTTAATTTTAGTTTTACTTCTTCACGTTGTATTATTATGATTTACAGAGTAACCTATTGTATAAAACAACTGACATGCCTGAAAACTTATCTAACTAGTTGTAGAGTCCAAGTAATTAGACCCAACTGATCAATAAAAGTAGCTGACAACTGCTGTCCTCCAGGGCGGGAATGGGGTCAATACAAATTGACAATCTTTCACGTCAGATATCAGTGCCAATACTTTTAGGCAAAAGTGGATGTGGAGAAGGTTGTCTGTCCCTTCCCCATCAAATCTTCTGAGGTTTTTATGACATGTCAAATGTTTTTTTTTGTTACACTTACACTTTTTGGCCTGTTAATTAAGGTTTTTTAATCCTCCAATCCTCCTCACCAGTATTTCTGCATTGGAGAGAAGTTGTATACATTGGTGGTTAAGCATGTTTGCTGCCACTCTATTATAATATTTGGGCGATACAGAGACAACTAACTGTATATGAGAACATGCTCAGAAATATCAGATAGTAAAAAAAAAATTGTTTCCTGACCTATAGGTCAGTTTTTATTTTCTTAAAAACTCAGTAGCTTAAAGTATTTAAGAATTTGTTAGCCATATTATCCAAAAAACTGATATGAAAAAATACCAATTTAGAAATTAGAGCAGAAATGACTGTTCCTCTTGTTTTCAGCTCCTTGGTTCCTGGGGCAGTGCACTCCTGAAGATGGTCAGTTCAGATCAGTGTCATGGTTTCACTGTGGTAAGGAAAAAGCACACCGTGGCTGACTCTTATCAGATCCAGTGTTTGGATCTGTTAGAGAGCAGTGCAAGCAGACTCTAAAGAAAAGATTCTCATTCTCTCTAAACCATGAGAGCCAAATTCAGCTCTAAAAGATGGTTAGTGGACCACATTCAGTAATAAAGATGTGTAAACCACATCCAGCTCTCACCCTTCCTCATAGTAGTAAGGCTAGCGTCACACATAAGCCCTTGATCCGTTTTTGGCTTCATTTTTGGCATTTTTTTTTCTAAGTCCAAAAACTGATAGAAAAACGGATTGGATGCAATAAACACCCTGTCCGTTTTTTTCTGCACTTAAAAACATTGCTAGGTCCGTTTTTGAGCCAAAAACGTTGCTAGCAACGTTTTTGGGGTCCGTTTTTCCAAAAAAAAAAAATTTTTTTAACATGGGTTCTATGGAAAAACGGATCCGTTTTTTTGAGAATTTTGGTAAAAAAATGACTAAGTCCAAAAACGTTCAGGGGTGTAGAAGGCTCAAAAAGCACCCAAAAAAAACGGATTGGTCATGGAAATCACTTCCAAAAAACGGATTTCTATGTGTGACCACAGCGTAACTCCCAAAGTCCCCATTGCCGGTATAATGCCAGCCAAAGCTTTTCCACAAAAATCATGCTGAGGCAGTATACCAAGATCCGAGGTTACCCACAATACCAACATTCAGATCTGCATTACTATGAGGGGTTACTCATAAAAGTCACCATCTAGAGACCTGATTTTCATAGCAGTTTGCTAGACCTGATGTTTATGTACCAAGCTGGAATGCAGCCGCGAGCCACACATGACAGGCCTATGAGCTACTGGTTGGAGACCCCTGATGTAAAGCATGGAGCTTGCAAATGGCACATGCTCCTTACCTATATAACCACTCTGAGGGTACCTTTACACGCGGCTACATTTCTAGGGTGGCTACAGGTAACTTACTGGTTGCAGTGAAATCATGGAGACAAGGTTCTATCTTGTTGCTGTGTACAAATGGAATAATCTCTCCATGATTTCACTGCAACCAGTAAGTTACCTGTAGCCACCCTAGAAATCTAGCCGCGTGTAAAGGTACCCTAAGACTGCATGGTGGCCGGTAACCTACGCAACGAGCACTAATAATACTAATCTTGAGAATGGAGAGGATTTTAATGGGAGTCTTACTGCAAAGTTGCTTGTTTTTAAAGGAACTTTACAATTTTATCCATTTAAGAACTTGAGACAATCCATTTAAGTGACGTGACTCTGTGTCAAGACTGGAGTATAATCTGGTCAGGATAGAAAGAAAATTGGTTCACTCTGCACCACCAAATAAAGACTGATCCAAATGTTTTTATTTTGTTTTTGGTACCTTATTGGAGCAGATACGTTTCGTAGCCTGCTGCTACTTCCTCGGTGGCATCTTACATTTGAACGTCCCTAAGGAAGTAGCAGCAGACTACAAAATGGGATCTGCACCAATCAAATATGTTATTCTAAGTTGGTTGTGACTCCCACAACCAAAGAAGGTGGGTCTAACCATAGACACTTTACATTGCTGTACCACGTATAAAATTCTAAGTGCGCTTCCCTCTCTCCTTTACAGCTGAAGACTGGAGTATAGAACCTCAGGCTATATGATTTCCATCTCAGCACCTATAGTATTTGCTTTTAATCATTTTTAATTAGAATTTGTAAATCTATTCTTCAAAGGTATTTGTAAATATGCTTATAAAGCTACATGTTCATTATTCAAGAACTAATATGGAGGATTGCAGCATTACTTTACTAAAACTGCTTCACTGTACATAAGGAAAAGACAGACAGACTTTACAAAGTTTTCATAAATGAGAATGCCACCTACAAAATCACTTGACTAAGTAGAATTGCTGTTTTATAGCTATTTCAGGCATTGAAAAAAGGTTAATATGCCTGTTAATTAAATGTGTCATGATGGAAAAGGCCACTGAAAAAGTTAACAGTTCTGACTGTCTATTTTCCTGTAATTGAACTCCAGAATTGGAACTGATAGCAGTACTTTAATGTCAATAATTCCCTTTCTTCGTATTTATGCATCAAAGCTCTGTTCTTATCATCTGTCATTCAAGACAAAGATTAGAAGGTATTGTGACATAACAGCGCTCATGCTTCACAATGTTCTTTCAGCAAAAAATGAATGGGTATTTCCACTTTCATTTAATAGTTTGCATGTCAAAGATAAGGTAACAAAAGAAAAATAAAAATGTGTTCAATTAAGTGGACACTTGTTACCAAAGTAGTCGACAGAACAAGCAAATAGATACAAGAGTAGCTCAGTCTTTCTATCCAACAATGGCTGCAAAGTCCAAACTAAAAAATATGCCTTCATCATTTCACATCAGTTCCATTTCTAAAAACATCAGGATAAAACCAACAATGCATATAGTATCAGAAACTAGGCAAACGTCTGAGGTGTATAAAACACCAGACCAAAGTTTAAACTTCATTTTAGAAGTGAAAATCGACATTTACATTTTTCTATAGATACTTAGAGAAAGTCTTTAAAGTAATCAGACCCTCAAAACAGACCCTGAAAGTATTAAACACAAGCACCCTAAAATTATTCAGACATGGGACCAGCTTCAAAATTAATTCAGACATCAGGTGTAATAAATGTTAAAATATATATTGGACATTCACAGGTCCTCTTCACTTCTGGATATGCTGGCCTGAGTCCTCTTGACCTTGTGTGTTGGGTCCTGGTGGTATTACCATTCCTGATGACAGACCTGCCATCATACATTCATTGATCCTGATTTTATTCATCTATAAAATTAAATCTATAGGGTCTGGACAGTTTCTGGCCTTGGCCCAAGAGGATAACGAAATTAACTGTAGTCAAACCTGAAAGTGAGGGTTTTACGATGAGTTAAGCTGAAACCACCACTACCGTGTTTTAGTTTTTTAATCTCGTTCTGGGCTGGCTCTTTAAATGTAATCCCCCTGACCCTAGTCTTAAACTCACCCTCCCGGAGTTTTCATCCTTTTTCATCACCACTCCGGTCCCGCAGAGCCATCTTGTGCCTGTAACTTCTCAATGGCTGGAAGTCAGAAGCTACATCACAATCACTCAATGCATCTCTATGAGAGCCAGAAGGAGGCTTTCATAGAGATTTATTGAAACGTGTTCTCAGGCGCGCTTCATGAAACAATGGAGCTGACAGCAGGCTACAAATCACAGGAGTTGGACCGGAGGACAGTATTCCACAAAGGACCACCACAACAGTGCAATAAAAATAGAAATGCTGGACTAGTGCACTAAGTAGAATGTTGATTTTGACAATTTAAAAAAAGGTCAGAATGGGTAGAAAGCCAGTAGCAGAGGTGGCTCACCAGTGCAGTCAGATGTTACGAGAAATTGCCCCAAGTTTCTCTTATTAAACAGACATCAAACAGTATACAGATGGCATTTGAGTGCTGTCCAATTTTTTCACATGCATTAGTGAATTTGATTAATAAAATTGGACATGTGTGTAGTCATAAGTGAGAGACAGATGTCTGAATGAGTCCTAACTTGGCTCACTACTCACTCTTCAATCTTTTAGCTTGGGGTGGAGTTTATCACTTTCATAAAAATATGCGTTTACCTAATGATATGTCTACTGTCTGGTCACATGTATCAAAGCAGTTGAATACTGGACTAGGAGAAACAAGTGTTTTCCGGTCTAATGTCAGAACATTATTGTTATGATGATAAACTCGTGCTGTTTCATTGAGTTCAGTTCCATTTTCCTTTACTATTGATCCAACAATTATGCCCAATTTTCCTTTTCAGTCTGAGATTGCTATGCAGAAAGTCTGCTAAGATTACTTTGTCCAAAATGTTCTCATATGCAGAAACATGTGAGCAGTATGGGTTCTATTTTGCAACTGTTCATTTCTATGTCTCTAAGAAAGGTGTCAAGAGTATTAACTCATGAAGATTTAGGTGCTATTGCAGTTTTGGTTTCAATATCAGTATTCATTCCTTTCTTCATAACACATCCATACCTCTAAATGATGATACTTCTATTCCCTTATCCTGGCTTTCTATTATGGAAGCATTATTATGCCCATTTAGGATCATTTCAGCTAAAATAAGATTCAGTCAAACTTTATCATCTTATATGGGCAGAATATGGCTCAGCAATAGCAGATTTACCAGGTAGTTGGATCTCCAGCACAGGTGATATTCACAATCTCATGTTAAGTATGACCTTACTTATGGCACTATAGAGCATCGGAGTGTAAAGAATGTACCTTCAGTAGGATGTCATGGAGAGTAAAATACATGTACATTTCTATAATGTTTAGAAAGTATGTTAGTAGAAATAATGACATTCCATGCTGACTGTATTAGATTCCAGCTGCCTTTTCATGATCAGGACTTGATATTCATGGGCTACACATGTTTCATACATATTGTAAAAGGTGACATTTTGAAGAGTCCACAAAGACAAATATATAGAGAAAATTAATATATAGTTGTAGCTATTGTTGGGTATTAAAAGGATGAACAAACCTTTGTTCTACCTCAAATAAAAGAAAGGTTAAATGTGATCCTATCCCCCAAAGCTCCCATAAACTGAAATAACCCGCACAATGTGACCTATTACTATCATTAAATATCAGGTCTTGTGGCAAAAAAAAGATCTCCTGAAGTCTTCCTAACCTTTGTAGTCTATGCTTAACCACTGTTAGCAAAGGCCTTATCTCCTTAGTATTGTCTTTAAGACAAAAAAGACAGTTGCGTGCCAAGGGACCCATGTCAGCAAATGTCCTCTACACCAACTAAGGCTGGCTTCACATTAGCGTTTGTGTCTGCATGCTGATGGCATGCAGACACAAACGCTGTCAGAAGCAGTGTCCAAATGATGTGTCCGCAGCGGATAATGTCCGCCTGTGGACACATCACTATGGAGCCCGGCAGCCAATCGGCGCTGTCCGGGGGCGGGCCGGGGGCGGAGATCAGCGCCGGAGATCTCCGCCCCCCCCGGCCGCCGGTAAGCTCCGGGACTGTCGGCGGGGAGAACAGCTGATGTGAGAGCTGTTTGAATCTTCCCGCGCCGACACTGAGAGGAGATGTCGGCGCGGGAAGATTCAAACAGCTCTCACATCAGCTGTTCTCCCCGCCGACATCGCTAGGAGATTACAGGCGGCGGGGAGAAGGAGGACAGCAGAGGCTGAGCTGATCTCCCGGTGGCCGTCGGTGAGCTCCTGTGACATCACCGGCGGCCACTGGGAGATTTTTCAATGGGTCCGCAGCGTTCTCCTGCGGTGTCATGCAGAGGACACTGCGGACCCATTGAAGCCAATGCATTTTTTGTACGCTTGGGGACGCTTGCTGATTGTCCAAGCTCCCCAAACGCACAAAAAAACCCAACATGCTGCGTCCCGGGTGCGGATGCTGGACACCGGAAGCAGCAGATATCGTCCGCATCCGCACCCGAACGCAGCAAACGCAGGCACCATGCGTTCCTATGTTAAACATAGGAACGCAGTGCGCATGCGTTTGACTGCGTATGGGAACGCAGCAATACGCTGCCTTCCCATACGCAAATGTGAAGGCAGCCTAATGTCAACATCACAAATGAAGTGAAGATGGGGAACGTCTGCCACAGAGTCAATGCTTACCTCGTGTTTATCATATAGCTCATGATACTGCCAGCTATGAGCATCTTCTCATTGCAAGAAGGAAATGTATGTAATTATTGCATGTATTATGTGTAAATGTGATTGCATGATATTATATGATGGAGACAGACACAGGGACTGAAAGAGATACCTTTCCCCTGTATTTGGAATACTCTAACTGGATTGGAAAAAAAGGATGAAAAAATAGACAACTTGTATTCTTCATATCGTATCTAACCAGCAAACAGTATGGAAAATTATAACTATAGACCCCAGTCTAACCTATCATTTGCCAATGAGCTCAGTGGATCCATCAAAGCTTACATCCGAACCCCCACAAAATGGGATCTGGAAATATGCACCAACGGGGCAACTGACTATAATGATGCAGATAGATCTATTTTTCATCTACCCTGGTGCTAAGTAGAAAAATAATCTAGTAGGTAGAATTTTACAGTATTGTATGAGATATAAAGCAAAGGACAACAGATAGATAATAATATTAAATCTTTATTTATATAACACCAACATATTCCGCAGCACTTTACAATACAATGGTTTGTTTACAAGCGGTCATAGGTAACAATAAAAAATATAGATTGATTAACCAAGGAATCAGACTGCAAGTCCAGCTTCTAAAAATATGGTTGAGCTCAGCAGAGCTATTACATGCCAGGAATTTAACTGAATTTCTGATAATGAAAGGCTCTGTGCTCACTGCAGGCAAACCTTCTATGAGAAGGAAGGCTTTCCTGACATATACCACCAAGGGAAGGATCCATTATTATAGGCATACTGTGACATAGTATAGGTTGCAAATCACTTACTAATTTATAACGGATCTGTCACCAGATCAGATGTGAAGAGTTTTTTATCCTATTCTCACTGCCCCTTTGAGTATTCCAGTTTTTGTGTGTTTAAAATCCACCATACAGTTCTGGACATATGGGCTATTGTATTTGGTGTTATATTTTTATAGTCTTTACCAAATGGGAGTTGTTCACAGGGTAATAATATAGAGCAGTCTGACAACACACTCCCAACTAAAAAGACCAATGTCTGCATCTCTAAGGGCCCCATCACACGGGGCGACGGGGCTGGAGATGTCGGCGGCGAATGGCGGGGGTGCGCACGCTCTTGTTGCCCCTGTCAGCGTCGCCGCCCCCTCGTTTACACGGGGCAACATCTCCAGTCCCGCGCCAGCGATCTGTCAGGTGGCATAGCCGCCGGGGTGTCTGGAAACCCCAGCGGCGATACAGGACAATGGGAGCCTATGGCTCCCATCGCCTGACAGGTCGCCGGCGCCTGGTTACATGGGGCGATGTGTGCACATCGCCCCATGATGGTCGCCTGGTTTCAGAGCATTGCTCTGAAACCAGGCGTCCTCCAGCCACCGACGACATTGCCCCTTCACATGAGGCAACGTAGGGGCGATGACGCCAATAATAGGCCATGCCCCCACGTCGCCTCTGTTATGTGCGGCAATGTCGCCCCGTGTAACGGGGGTCCTAAGGAAGATTTAAAAAAATACAAAAAAGTAGATACTCATTGGAGGAGTGGAAATAAATTTAGAGTAAAAAGTGGCCACTTTTGACTTTGTGACTGGTAAATCAGGATCTTCAATTGTAATGTGTGGTATACTTTTTTGATAGTGAGCGGCCAACAATATATGAAGCAGTAGCCTATGATACTTTATGATATAGAAGAAAGTTGGTATAATAATGCATAATGCCACAACATAGACTATTAGAGCACTATTTGGATGATCTAAATGGAGCTCAACAAAATGCGTTCAACATACATGTGGGAAGTGGATTGTTGCAAACTGTACCTTAGATATAAGGGCTCTGATGCAGGGTGTACAAAGCATAATGAATTACTGCAAGCTGGAATAAGAGCTGCACTTTTCAAACAGCTCCCTGCTGTGGAATACGGAGTAACTTTCTCAGTACTCACCTCTACTAAGCCAGGTATAAATAGGGCATGATCAGTGCTGGATTAAACCATGTGGCATTCCCTAGGCAGGTGAAATCTTTGGTGCCCTCTAGCAAATTTTATTTTCTAATTTCTTTTTAAGTTACTGTAAATTTTAATATGCAAATTAAATGTTATTAGGTGCAAAAAAATTAAATTAATCAGACTTCATTATAAACAAGAAAAAGTAATTAACTAACATGAACATCGGGTGTAGGACCATATATGCTCAACTGTATTCCTGAAGCTTCCACTCATAACTGTCCTATTATGATCCAGAGTCATCGAGTATTTGCAGTCACTTACTTCCCCTCCACTCCCATTTACCTCTAATCCATTCCAGCTTACCTCTCATCCACTCCCACTTAGCTCTCATCCACTCCCACTTACCTCTCATCCATTCCAGCTTACCTCTAATCCACTCCCTCTTAGCTCTCATGCACTCCCACTTACCTCTCATCCATTCCAGCTTACCTCTAATCCACTCCCACTTTGCTCTCCTCCACTCCCACTTACCTCTCATCCATTCCAGCTTACCTCTCATCCACTCCCACTCAGCTCTCCTCCACTCCCACTTACCTCTCATCCATTCCAGCTTACATCTCATCCACTCCCACTCAGCTCTCCTCCACTCCCACTTACCTCTCATCCATTCCAGCTTACCTGTCATCCACTCCCACTCAGCTCTCCTCCACTCCCACTTACCTCTCATCCATTCCAGCTTACCTCTCATCCATTCCCACTTATCTCTACTCCACTCCCACTCTACTATCATGTATCTCTCCTCCACTCCTAATTACCTCCTCTCCACTGCTACTTACTTCTCTTCCACTCCCGCTTACCTCTCCCATCTCTCCTCCAATACCACTTATCTCTCCTCCACTCCCATGTACCTCTCCTCCACTCCCACATATCTCTTCTTCACTCCCACCTACCTCTGTTCCATTCCCAGTTATCTCTCCTCCACTCCACACCCACTCTCTGGATAATCACACAGTTGCCATATCCAATCGCATAGATGCCACTTCTCTACTACTCATGAATTCTTGAATATAACCGATAATAACCGAAACATCATTTTACTTTTGGTTAGGTCTTTCACTTCAGTGTTTCTGTCTAGATCCGGCAGAAATACCGCATCTGTACTTGCGGTACACTTGCGGCAAGCCCCCATTCTTTCTCTATGGGGCTTGCGGCAGTTGCGGCCGTGAAAAAAAAATGCTGCGATTATTTTATAATCAGCTGCGATTATTTTGTGTGGCCGCAAGTGCCGGATCCCGGCAATACCGCACTTGCCGCAAGCCCCGTAGAGATTGAATGGGGGCTTGATGCAAGTGTAATGCAAGTCGGTTGTTAGGCGGCAGTTGCGGTATTTCTGCTGGATCTGCCGCAATTCAGCGAAAATCCTGACGTGAAAGGGGCCTTATTGCAATGTTCACATCAGAGCTCTATTGCTCTAGCTAGTCTTCAACATCAGACAACTGGGCTGCCAGGCTGATTGTGCATTTCTTTCAGTATCAGATCAATAACATTTGTCATCCATTGCGTATGGCCCTCAAAATATGCAGGATCCATATACCAGTGCCTGCTTTATTCAATTGGTAATCTGGCATCGGGTGTCATCAGAGAACCCCTTTAATCAACATATTTTTACTTTTTTTAAATTTCTGCAACAGAACCTTACTACTATTTTCGTAAATATGTCATTAGAGATTTTGGGTCCCGTGTGTGAATAAACATAAATATTATATATATAGCAACCAAAGCAAAGATGGCCTAAATTTTCTAACTTCAGCATCTCAATCAATCCAGTGGACAGCTTAGTCGCTTGAACTAGATTTTAGAAATAAGATCCAATTTGTCTGGTAGCGAGTAAACAGAATTGGATATAACAATGTAGTTGTATCTTAAATAAATCCTATGTCAATCACAATATTGAAGTAACACTGAGTTGTCTTACGACTGTCTGTGCCATTGGCATATACTTATACAGAATCCCGTTTCTCTATATAATGGCTACAAGCTTAATACATTACCTTTGTGTATTCAGTTTGTTTTGGTCTTAGCATTTGATTCCTGAGCAGCATTTTCCCTGCAGGTCACAGGCGAGAGAACACTGGGCATTACTTCACTTTATTTACAGAAGACAGGAAAAGCTTCTGTGCTCCACACTTTAATTGATACCATAGGGGTTAATTAGAAAATGTCACCTGGCTACAAAATTGGGACAAAGCTCCTCATACACTTTCTAGAAAAGGTACTCCTATTGCTTAGTTTAAGGCACATCATTTTTTTAGAGTGAATGTGAAAACTTTTACAAAAGTTCTTTACAGCAGATATACAGTAGCTGGAGGGCAATGTCAGCAAATGTACTATTGCAGAAGTTAGGAAATATAGTGTGCTGATAAACTGCATTTACCATGGAAGCACAGTAGGTATGGGCTTTGGCATGGGAGTATGGTATAATGTAGCACTGATGAGCATATAGAGATATAAAATACACAATCACATAAAGAATCATGCATACTATATTGTAAGACTTGTAGATAATTCTACAACATACCCTCAAACCCATTATGATGTGTGGATTGATTGCTCCCCAATTGTGCTAACACATATAGCCATATAATGGCTAAAACAACATTGGAATATAGCCAAGCAGTCCACACATTTACACAGCTACTTACATATTGCTCCTTTGCTTTGCAAAAATGCACTGCTATATACAATTATCTTGTGTAAAATGTGCATATTTTATGCATTAATTATGTGTATAACTAATATATAGAGACCTAATAGCTGCCATGTCCTTTCCTAAGTGTTCTCAGGCTGCGGTGATACTTTTATGCGGTACAGTGAGATTGGGATCATGTTTCAGTCACTCAATCCAAATCTCAAAACAAAAGACGTCTTCAGAGTCGGGCCAGCAGACTAGAGTAATGTTTCCCCCTCATTGCCCTTGTCTTTGGAAATTTATACTACGAGGAAAATGTGATGTCACAATCTAGTCTGGGCTAATTAATGGTGGCACAGACCTGAATGAGAAACAAAAAGAATCTCACTCTACTGACATCTTACTTTACATTATACGACTTTACATTTAACTCCTAACTGACTTGTGACTACCACGATGTATTGATTTTAAGTGGTTTAGACAGACGGATAGGTAGATAATAGATAGATAGATAGATAGATAGATAGATAGATAGATAGATAGATAGATAGATAGATAGATCCTTAAGAAAGGTTGCAGCACTCCAATATGATGTAGCCAAGTTTTTTAATCCAGCATAAGGCACAGGAAATGGCAACGTTTCGGGCACACACGCCCTTGGTCCAGCTATTTCCTGTGCCTTATACTGGATTAAACAACTTGGCTACATTATATTGGAGTGCTGTGACCTTTCATAAGGAACTATATGTATTATTGGTGTCTTCAAAGGGATCACCTGGATTGCTGTGCACCCATTTCAATACCAGCGTGCAGTGCTGCTCCGTTTTGGATTAGATAGATAGATAGATAGATAGATAGATAGATAGATAGATAGATAGATAGATTGATTGATTTTAGGCCACGTGCACACGTTCAGTATTTGATGAGTTTTTTACCTCAGGATTTGTAGCCAAAACCAGGAGTGGATGATAAATACAGAAGTGGTGCAGGTGTTTCTATTAGACTTTTCCTCTGATTGCTCCACTCCTGGTTTTGACTACAAATCCTGAGGTAAAAAAAAACTCATCAAAAGCTGAACGGGTGCACTTGGCCTAAAGCCCCCGTCACACATAACGACGCACCAGCGATACCGATAACGATACAACCTGCCGAGGATCGCTGGTGTGTCATTTTCACATCGCTGGTAAGATGTCAAACAGGCATCTCACCAGCGATGTCACCAACGACTTCAGCAATGATCCAGAATTATACCGAGGTCGTTGGGAATTGTCACTCCATAGTGTAGCATTGAGATCGTTGGTCATTGACCCTTTCAAACACAGCGATACAGCGCTCCCAGCGGGAGTGCAACGACATAGAAATTACCCAGAGCAGTGTGTAACGATCAAACGATCTCACAGCAGGGGCCAGATCGTTGGTGCGTGTCACACATAACGACATCGTTAGCGGGATCGTTGTTACATCACAAAATCTGTGACGTTTAAAACGATCTCGTTAACGATCTCATTATGTGTGACAGGACCTTAAACCTTATTTTTCTAAGCCTATACAACATTTTCAAGAATTAAACCATTCTGCAGTCTTTGCTAGCTGTAGAAAACATTCTTTGGTGATTTACATATAGTGTAACTTTTACACCAGATGTTGGTAAAACGGATTGAGCTAAGGGTCCTTTAACATCACACAAGGTGCAACATTAAACAGCTACTGACCGGCAACATATTTTCCATTTGGCAGTGATTTAAAGGGGTAGTCCATGACTCGGACAACCCCTCCTCAATCAGCCTATTTGCCCTCAATAAAAATGGCAATCCCTTCACCCAATCAGTGCTGGCTTCACTGTCTGTGAAATCAAGCGGAAGTGAGTGGGCAGACATATCTTTGTCTTTTTTTATGTTTGATTCTTCTGATGTCGGGGACAGTGAAGTCAGCACTGATTGGGTGCAGGGATCGCATGAAGTAACAATGTAATGTGAACCCCAACACCGCTCGAACAGGGTTGGCACTGGAGGTGAGTACAAGTGTTGTTATTTTACCGGCAAAAAACATGTTGAGTGAGAAGAGGTTGTCTGATTACTGGACAATCCTCTTAACAGCCTTTGCCTCCCTTAATTTTCAGTTTTCTAAACAGTCTGTAAAGCCCCCGTCACACTAAGCGAGATCACTAGTGAGATTGCTGTGGAGTCACAAGTTTTGTGATGCAACAATGACCTCAGCAGCGTTCTCGCTATGTTTGACATGTAGCAGCGACCATGCCCCTGCTGTGAGATGGCTGGTCATGTCGGAATGGCCTGGACCATTTTTTGATCATCGGTCTCCCGCTGGCCAGCATGCATCGGTGTGTTTGACAGGGACAACGACCAACGACCTCAATACTACAGGTCTGAGAGACAGGGTCCCAACGACCGCTGTATCGTTCCGTATCATTGCTGCGTCTCTGGTGAGATCTGACTGACATCTCACCAGCGCCCATATAGCAACGCACCAGCAATCCCTACCAGGTCGTATCGTTGTCGGGATCGCTGGAGCGTCGCCAAGTGTGAAGGTACCCTAAGAAATATAAGCTGTAGTAGTAATAATAATATTAATAACAATTCATTTTAACAAGACATTTCTTGCAGCTTCAGTACTTAATTTTCATCTGCCAAATGATGGCAAATGATGTAATGATATCCACTCATTAAATGGTCATCTCCATTGTACAGCAATATCAACAACAAGCAATGTATGTTGTCTACATTTCATAGTTAATGTATAATTCTGCTAATAGCAATGTGACATTTTACACTTGCATCAATTAACTCTGCAGGAGAAAGTGTTAAATATCCTGATGCTTTCACCTTATTGCCAGAGAAGTATATGTTACAAAGTGAACTCTGGCTGAGGCAGAGATCCTCTATCAGGGAGCTGCAGTAACCCGGTCAGAGTAACTGGAGACAAAGCGGTTTCAACAGGAGGTCAGAGACAGACAAGGCAAGGTCAGAAGTTCAGAGACAATACAAGTGTCTATTGTACAAAGGCTGGAGATTGAATACACCTATCGGATGGATCCGGTGAGTAAAAAGTTTCTTACACCTAATGGCTCATTGTTGACATAAGAGACTTTTGAAGAAATTCATAGATTCATTGATTAAATTTCCAAAAATGCATGCAGCCATCTAATTAAAGAACTGGTTGCTGGTTGTTTTGCCTCCACCGCACATCTACCCTCTTGCTATCTGTAATAAACACACAGATACTTTGTAACTATAAGGCTGGGTGTAGATGAGAATATGAAGAATCATTCTATTTTCAACCAGAAAACGCAGATGATATTCATCCGTATTATCATCCGCATTATCAGCATCATCTGTAATTTTCCGTGTGCCACACATGTTTACAAATGTTATGTTCATGTGTCATTCATCATTACACATCAACAATTTAAAATGTCCATCGTCAAATATATTTTCCTACATTAATATGGCAATGTATCCATAGACATTGAGTGCAATATGGATGTTGAGCATGGGATCTGGCTTTTTTTTGGCACCAATAAACTTCAATGAGTGACTCTCATCGCTACTCCAAAGAGAAAAGTGCATGCTGTGATTTTTTTTATCACACGAACACTCGGTCTTTGTGAAAAATAAAGTATTTTCGTTAACCCTATTAAATTATATTGGTCTGTATTATACTCTCATGAAGCCCTTAAATGCAATGGGTTGTCCAATACTCAGATAGCTCCTTCTCAAACTCTATGTTTTCTTCTCCCAGCAAAATAACAACATGTATACTCACCTCTAGTGCTGTTCCAGCAGTGTCAGCACTGCGTTTGCTGGGTCTCATGTGACATTGTCATGTCTGCAATCCCTGCTGCCCATCAGTGCTGACTACACTCTTTCTCCTATGGACGCATTCAGACATCTGGAGAAAGAGAGAGCTGTAGCTTCTCTCTCCCTTCCTCTAGATGTCTTGATTTGTCTGTATGATTACGGCTAGGGTCAGACTTGTGTCTGACCCTAACCTGGCGCATCCGTTAAAAACTTAGTCCCAAGCAGGCATGGCATTTTTGGCCTGTGCATTGCTATGGGTACCTTATTCTTACCGCACCACTGGCTCCACTGACAAAACCCGGATATGCGCTTTTGATCAGCGCACAGGAAACGCAGTCTGTGGCTCTGTTGAAGCTTATGACTGAAGTCCTGAATAACAGGGCAAATGACTGTAATGATGCGGACAGAATAAATACCTGCTTTGGATATCATTTATGGTCATATACACCTATCTGAGAAGGTCACTACGACTTACCTTACTGCATCTTGGAGCCTGAATCAAATAGGCATTAAGGGCCAAAAATAATTTCCAACACAGCACACAGTGACTTCATCTTCATCATTGCACCCCATGGCCTCACCAGAACAAACGTCTGAATCTCGTTTTCCAGGGATCCAGATAAAGGCTCCAACAGAGTGACTCACCATATGCTAAAATGCATAATGGACATACATTTAATTCTTTAATGACCCAGTGCTGCTGAACCATGATCCACCACAGTGCTTTAACTTTTCATCATGTAAAGAGGTGGCATGATATACAGACCTACAGTATTTAGCTGCTGCAATGGATATACAGTACTGCCATGTTGTAGTTTGCTAATTATTCTATTCACTATTTGCAATTGTGCCAATCAGATGCAGCCATTTTTTATATAAAATATGACAAAAAAACTGAAAAATTAATGATTGATCTAGTATTAAAGGATTTTTAACACGGTTTGATTTTTGGGAGTCTGACAAATGGGACCTCCATTGAAGCCTAGAAGGGAGGTATAAGGCTACGTTCACATGCTGTGCTTTTTCAGTGTTTTTTTGAGGATCGATAATAAAGATGCACTTTTCAAAAAAAGCATCACCATTCACACATTGCGCTTTTCAGAATGTGCTTTTTTTGAGCCCATTCTACAATGGGGGCAATGGAAAAGCGCTTCCTCAAAAGCACCAAAGAATTGACATGTTCACTCTTTTTGAGGATGCGCTTTCCAATGAAAATGGATCCTCAAGAAGATGGAGCGTTTGAACTTTAAATTTGGAAATGCTTTCACTTGGCTGGGATCCTTAAAAAAATGCTGCAAAAACGCAGCATATGGACGTATCCTTAGGGTGCCTTCACATTGCGATTTTATGCCATCCGTGGCTGACCGTTGTAAAAGATTGTCTTCACAAAGCTACCAAAGCTTTAAGTTTCTAGATATCCATAACATTAAAATACAGAGGAAGCACCAGATCAAGACCAGTAACGCCCATCAGACCGTACCGCCCCATAGGTGAGCATAATAAAGAGTCTTTTTATTATACAGATCAGCCTTGGGACTTATATACTGTATATAAGGGCTTACTGGTGGGGGCTGCAGCTTATATGGGAAAAACCTGATGACAGGTTCTTTACCTACATTACACATAGTCTTCCTGTGATGTGTTTCATACTCACTGCACTGCTCTTTGCCATTAACCATTAATTACAGCGGTATAGTATGGATTTTACAACACATTCGTGAATGCTTGTAAATGACATCCATTGTAACCCTGTCTTTTTATCACATAAAGATATAAGGCTTACTATGTCAGTGTTGTTGTACTAACACCATGGAACACATTTTAACACAAAAGAAGACTGGAATTCAAAAAAGAAGAATAAATGAAGAAATAAATTATAGGCGTAAACAGGAAATAACATTATCTACTTTATATCAATCTGCAGAATTATCTGTATTTTCCAGAAACAAACAGTCCTGTAGAAATCATGCATAAAACGGAAGGGTTAATTTGCAGGACAATTTGTAATATATGTTGTGTTCTTCTGTGGGGGGAGGCTTCTACTGCAAGAAGTTGTCTGATAGACAGACAAAAGATTGGCATTAGAAGGAAATGGCAAGTGGATGATCTACTGAGAAGAACTTCTCATAGATTGCCGCATGGAGTCAGGAAGGAATTTTATTCCCCAATGTGGAGCTTAGTGTTGCCACATGGGTTTTTTTTGCCTTCCTCTGGATCAACATGTTAAGCTATGGGTTGAACTAGATGGACTTAAAGTCCTCCTTCAATCTTAAAAACTATGAAATTATATATTTTACAGTATTCATTTTATTTACTAGACAAAGTAGAATTAAAAAAATAGAAATTAAGGTAGGACATTTGGATATTTTTTGTATATTTTCTGTTTAATTTTTCAGTAACAAAAATATTATCAAGTGGACACCGAGTTTCCCTCAAGGCCACATCACACGCTTTAATATAGTTAACAATCGCACGAGCGAACTCCCATGAATGAGATTGTTCGATCAATCTTTCGAGACCGTTGGTGAGATGTCACACGTCTAGATATTGTCAACGAGGCGCCAACGATGTAGGGAGCAGCTATCGTTCGCACAACCCAGGAACGATACTTGTTCAATGTTCTGAATAGGCGAAGTTGTTCACAAAATCGTTATCGCGGTGTCACACACAACGATGCAGCAGGTTGAATGTTGCTTAATTGAACAACGCACGATGGATTTGAGGTCAGGATCTCAAATCTGTGATGAGCGATCAAACAATTTTTCGAGAAAAGATCATTCTGTTACACGTAACGACGCACAAACTATATCGTTTCAACGTTTAAAAACCAGTGACGTTTCAGTGCTATCGTTAACGATATTGAAGCGTGTGACGTGGTCTTTAATCTTCTTTAATTTTAGCACCTAAATAGAATAAATAATTAACGTCTTTGCTGAAGGCGGGTGGCTTCCGGACTCCACTGACTTAGATGGTAAATGGAAAGGGCTCAGATCCGAAATGTTTATGCAAATTTCTGTGAAAAAAGCCAAAGTCCCAGGGACGTCTCCAGTATGGTTATAATTTAAAGAATATATCCCTAAAAGGGGTATGGGTAATAATTTCTCTCTGACTTTATTTGATTGAGGAATTTATCTAAATATAGCATCTGACATGCCTAATAGGTCATAACAGTTTTGTAATTTTGATAACTGGGAACATTTTCCAAATATATACCCATTTTCCTGCTCCTAAGAGATTACAGGATTTCTGACACTAGTGCAGCGAAGGCTCAAACATCAATATTGTGCCATAAAAATACTGTAGAATTGCATCTCTTCTGAAATATAGAGGCCTATTGCTTTGAAAATCAATAAATACCCATGGATATAATCTAAGACACAAACAGTTAAGGTATGTGCTTTATATTGAAAGTACCACTACAGGGTTTTCTTTTATTGCTCTGCTGTAGAGGTACTTTAAATGTAAGTCCCCCGAGCCCTGTTCTATACTCACACTCATCCTTTTCCATTAGTGCTCTGGTTGGTCTGCGGCAAAATGTGACCTGCTGGCAGCTCCAGTGTTTCATGGAGCGTGTTGGAGGTAAGTTTTCAACACATCTCCATTGGAGCCACATTCTAACCTTGTTCCGACATTGTTCTGGCTCTCATAGATATTCATTGAGTGCCTGTGATGTAACCCCTGATTTCCAGCCAGTCAGAAGTTACATACATAACGCCACAGATCCTGAACGGTTCCAGTAAAGTTCTGAACACTCCGGAAGGTGAGTGTATGACTGGGGGTAGGGGACTTAGATCTATAGCACCACTGCACGAGTAAAAAACAAACACTGTAGTGGTGCTTTAAAGTTTTTAAGGATCAAGGATCACTTCAAGATTATTGATGCAGTCTAATCAAGATTCCGATCACCCAATAAATAAGCAAACTGCTTGTTCGTTGGGTGAAATGATATTTTGTGCTGTAATACATATAATTATTTTCAGCAGTGCATTATCTTGTATAAAGAGGACTCGTGGTGTAGAGAATAATGACAGCTCGTGTACTATGACTTTACGTTTACAGAAACGCTCTTGTGTAAAGAGGCACTGCCATTGATTAGCAAAAAGGTTAGGCCACGTATGTAGACCATTAGATACCTTAAAGAGATCCTGTCACCTCCAGAACACCTCCTAAGCTACCAAAACATGTCCCTGCAGCATAGTATCACTAAACTCACATTCCTTTTGTCTCCTAAAAGCATCCTGTGAAAGTGCATAAAACGTTTTAATACTTACTCATTAGGGATTATAATTAGTAGGGGCTATATTCTTTAGCCCTTAGGGTGTGTTGTTTTGCAGGCTCCAGGATCCAGCCCCTCTCTGTCTGTGTGTTCTGCTTGTGCAGGCTTTACCCTCCCCCTCTCTTTCACTCACAGAATGCAAATTATTAGTCCTGCCTTCAGCTCCACATCACAGCAGCACAGACAGAGAGAGGGTGGATCATTCGGGGCGTGAAAATGAGCACCTAGGGAGGGCTTAGAGTCTCACAGGGGACGCCCTGTGAGACTTATTCAGAGACAATAAGTCTCAGATTTGTAAGTGTGTATTGTTGATTATTCTAATGTTACGGAGTGCTTTTTTTATAGAAAAGGAGTACTAATACTGATATGTTAGGGTGCAGGGACAGGTATTAATAAGGTTGGGGGTGATTTGGAGGGGTCAGGTTCCCTTTAAACCTTCTTTAGCTGATCATAGACATGGGGTAGCCACCTGACAGCTATCTCTGATCTTCTCATTACACGTTAGTGCTCAGATCAATCAAGATTTCATGTGTTTTTAGAAAATAAGAGATGCAAAACACTTCTGGCAGTAGCTTATATCCCTTAAAACAAAAGGATTGGCCATTAACATTCCAACACCCCGATACATCAATACTCCAAAACCATATGTCTATGAAGGTATATTTTTTTTATTGATGTACAATACATTCAAAATGAGATGTTCGTTCACAAAGGATAAGAGTTTTCGTGAACAAAACATCCTGTCTCTCCACAAAACACAAAAGTTAAATTATGTTCAAACAAGACAGTATAGAGGGATCTCGCGTTAACCAATTTGCATCCCATTTGCGACATTTGTAAGTCCAGATAGTACTGGAATATAGGAATTAGAAAGATAAATATTGCCTAGTTGTGTACTGTTGATCCTAGGGTGTAGACATGGACGTCCTGAAGGTTCAGTATAGGGTTAGAGTTCACACACTGCCCCATCCACACCCTATATGTAAATATGTCTATAATTTCAGCAGAACCCTAGAGCTTCTCTGTGATATAGAAAAACACTATCAATTCGTTATGAATAACATACCGCATAGAAATTTTTATCATCTAGAAAATCATCTGCTGAAACTATTATTCTGAATTATTTTTCTAATTATTTCCTAAACAATGCATCTTCTATATTACAGCATTCTCTGTCCTGGAAGTTTATGAATACCTTTAATATTGCTTTATAATTGTTTTTTAATAACACAGGAGATAAACACATCTAGAAAAGCAAAGGCTGTTTAATAAACATGTTGATTATTGAATGATCTACAATGATTTAAATAAAATATTTTAGGAAAGATGATCCTGTATCTAACTGGGTGTTCATGTGATGCCCATGAGGCCATGGTCCCACTAACGTGAGACTTGCCAAGTCTCGCATCAGTCTGCATGGCCGCCCACTCCCAAGACAGGAGCGTGCAGTTCCATAGAAAGCTCCATACATGCAGCTGACACGCTCCTGTCCGGAGAGAGGGCGGTTGGGTCGGGTGATGTGATGCGAGACTCGGCAAGTCTCACACTAGTGGGACCCCAGCCTTTAGTCTCAATGAGTATCTGGTACAATTTTGATGTCTGCATCATTTTTTAACCTATTAGCTAAGTTACTTGTGTTTTTTTATCATTGCATTTTCAGTGTGGTTTTTTTTTTGCATAATTTCTTATCGTTTTTTTCCTTTTTATTATCTCATTTTAGTGTCATGTTTTAAATAAAGCTGCTTTGTTTTTGATACTTCTAGGTATTTAGTTTGATAAAACTTTATTGATAAAGTAATATGTGGATTTCATGGGGGTTTTACAGCATTGCAAGAATACACTAAAAATGCAAATGTGTTTTTTTTTTAATTGCGTGTTTTTCTTATCTTATTCAAGTCTTTGGGGAAAATCTGCAAATAAAGAGCATGTTTACTGAAAGAGACACTGACACAGTATGGATTTTAAAAACTCAAAGCAGATCATAGCTTAGTTCTATGCCCTATTTCCTCAAGATGCCTGGACCATCAGTGCAATTAGCCCCTGTACCTTGTGCAACCCTTATCCCATTGTAGATTGTAAGCTCTTCTGAGCAGGGTCACCTTCATTTCTTGCTTTATTTATTGTATTATCTTTTGTACATTGATTCTTTGTCTATTGTTTGGTATTCAATTATTGCACTGTATTTGTTCTCTACTGTAATTACCGTATATACTCGCGTATAAGCCGAGTTTTTCAGCCCAAAAATTGGGCTGAAAAGTCCCCCCCTCGGCTTATACGCGAGTCAATACGGTCCCCCTCAAAGTTTGGCGCCCCCACCTAACTTGCTGGGCCCCCCCGCATGCAGCGCTGCGCTCATACATTACCTGTCTAGCAGTTGTCACCCTCCGGTGGCGGATCGCGGCTCCCGGCTCCGGCTTCCATCTTCCTCTCTGTCTTCCTGCTTGTCACGTGACCGGCCGGCGTCGCGATGACGTCATCGCGATGAGCCCCGGCCACAAAGCAGGAAGACAGAGATGAAGATGGAAGCCGGAGCCGGGAGCCGCGATCCGCCACCGGGGGTGACAGCTGCTAGACAGGTAATGTATGAGCGCAGCGCTGCATGCGGGGGAGCCCAGCAAGTTAGGTGGGGGCGCCAAACTATGAGGGGGGCCCTGCTGGGGCCCTATATACTACCACTGGGGCTGTATGTATACTACCACTGGGGCTGTATATACTCCTGTGGCTGCTGGATACTACCACTGGGGCTGTATATACTACTGGGGCTGCTGGGGATGCTATATACTACCACTGGGGCTGCTATATACTACCACTGGGGCTGTATATACCACTGGGGCTGTATGTATACTACCACTGGGGCTGTATATACTACTGGGGCTGCTGGATACTACCACTGGGGCTGTATATACTACTGGGGCTGCTGGATACTACCACTGGGGCTGTATATACTACTGGGGCTGTATATACCTCTGGGGCTGCTGTATACTGATGGGGGGGCTGTATACTACCTCTGGGGCTGCTGGATACTACCACTGGGGCTGTATATACCACTGGGGCTGCTGTATACTACCACTGGGGCTGTATATACCTCTGGGGCTGTATATTCTACTGGGGCTGCGTGTATACTACCACTGGGGCTGTATATACCACTGGGGCTGCTGTATACTACCACTGGGGCTGTATATACCTCTGGGCTGCGTGTATATTACCACTGGGGCTGTATATACCACCGGGGCTGTATATACTACTGGGGCTGCGTGTATACTACCACTGGGGCTGTATATACTACTGGGGCTGCGTGTATACTACCACTGGGGCTGCTGCTGTATACTACCACTGGGGCTGCTGTATATACCTCTGGGGCTGCTGTATACTACCACTTGGGCTGCTGCTGTATATACCACTGGGGCTGCTGCTGTAACACTGCTGGGGCCTGTATATACCACTGGGGAGGCTGCTGTATACCACACTGCTGGGGGCTGTATACCTGTGCTGGGGTCCACCCTCGGCTTATACACGAGTCAATAGATTTTCCCAAGTTTTGGGGGCAAAAGTAGGGGGGTCGGCTTATACACGGGTCGGCTTATACACGAGTATATACGGTACTTACTGTATTATATTTTCTGTACTCTAACCCTACATTGTAAAGCGCTGCGGAATATGTTGCCGCTATATGAATAAAGCTTTATTATTATTATTATTATTATTATTAAACATAGGAACGCAGTGTGCATGCATTTGGCTCCGCTCGGTACGCTGCGTTCAAATACGCAAATGTGAAACCAGCCTTAAGGATATTATGTAAAATAGACATAGTCTGGGATTAAATTTAACTGCTACTTTATTGTTAGTTTAATATGATGCTAACTATCTTCCCGTTTTCAAATCTAGCCTCTTGTGTCATCTGTCTGCACCTGCAGACTGTCTGTTTATCTGTGCCCCATGCATACTATAGCACTTTATCTGTACTTGTACAGATCCCAACCGGTGACTGGTTCAAGCAGCATTATGTGAATCCCCTATTTATGATATTGATGGCTGGACCATATATGATGGCACTTTTTAACATTTACCTTTTGTGCCTCCCCTATTTCTTCTAGACTGTAAGCTTGCGAGCAGGGTCCTCATTCCTCATGTTTTTTGAATTTTTGTTACTCTGTATTGTCTCATACTGTTTGCGTAATGTATAACTAAAGTGTTCAAACCTACATCTCCTCATTAACCTCCTAGTCCACACTGATTACAATGATGAAATATGGGTCTATGTATGTGCTGTACATTTATATACAAATAGAATACTTTCAAAGTGGACCATTACTGGAGATTGTTTTCTATGACATATTTTCCTTTCTTTGACCACTAGAGGTCTCACACAAGCCAGATGTACAGCTAAAGCAAAATGAAAGCTTTCAGCAGTGTGAGAATTTATGGGTTTCACTTTTCATTGTATTTTACCATTTGTAAATAGGTTTGTTACAAAATGTAATAAAAGTAAGTTTCAATAGTTGCTTTTCTCATTGGCTCTATCTCTAATCTATCTGGGTTTGTTGTGCCTGCAAAGTTTACAAAATACTAATTGACTGTGATGGGCACCAAACATACTTTTTGAGACAGTTTGGGGAGTTTAGGATGATTTTGCTTTTCTATATTTAGTTATTAATCTTTGACCTTTAATGAGGTTGATCGTAATTTACAATGATTCCTAGGATGTCTAGCTTCTTTCCATAAATGTACATTTCAGAACACAAAACAATGGGGCATTGTGGGGTTTTATTCAGTGTACCCAGTGTATAGGAACAACTTTGAATGAACTGCTTAACTGTCGGCTATATACACAACGGGGTGGGGGGTGGGCATACAATGCGTGACATCATAAATTTTCACTTTTATGTAATGGGCCCCGTGCAAATCTTATGGAGAAACTCACATAAATAATTTTTACAAGTTTAGTTCAAAATTGCAAAATAAGATATGAATAATGCACAACATATTAATTATAATTTTTTGTAGAAGACACCAAAAATATTTTTTTCCAAAATTCAAGCAAATATATGAAAAACACACAATAGTATATAACTCTGGAGTAAACTAGCTGCAGCTTACATTTCTTTAATAACCTTTTATTGGTGTTCCAAACTATTTTCACATGTTATTTTTTCTGAAGATGTTCTTTACAGACATTTTCCCCACAAGTGGTACAATATCGCTCAGTTTTCCTCTCTAAGTTTCTTGGACAAATGAAACGCTTTTTTGTTTTTTTCACCTGGCCCTGGAATATCCTGAAACTGTACGCCACACCATTTCATAGCTTCTCTAGTTTGCTTTGGCAAGCATTTCATGTTGCTTTGCTACATCATGTGAGGCATTACAAGTTCATGGCAAAGTCCTTCAAGAATAGGCATCTCCTGTCCTTTCTCCTTGCATGGAATTCTGGATAAGTTTCTGCATAAATAATGAATGAATTCAGAGCTACTACATCAAGCATATTTTAAAAATTTAGTACAGGCCAAAGTCTTGCTTGCCTCTTGCATGAATACTCTCCCACCATTTCTTCCATTTTGTCTACACCTCCTTTAGTTTTATTGTAATACAGGATGATTTCTGGTTTCAATTTCCTGTCATTGCTGTCAATACTGCAATCATGATGCATGGTACTGAGTAATTTAACGGATTTCTCCTTCTTCGCTTTGTAAGATACCAGTGTCGCTTTGTTGTTGAAACCAAATACACTCCAATAAAGTGCTTGCTATGGATTGTGTTTCATTGCTTGAGGAATTTCTTGTCGGTTTGGCTTTAGAGTACCATCAAGTGTAACAGCTTTTACAAGCAGAAAATCGCCCAGTGCAACATTGGTAAGATAATTTTCCATAGTAATTTTTCTACTTGAATTGTATATTGGTACAGCAAGTGTTTTCACAATCACAGACCCTAGATCTTTCTGTACAGGTGCATGAACTTCTTTGCCACAGTAGATAAGACCATATATGCCATAATAATTTGCAGAATCACACATCCAGATGATTTTCATTCCATACTTGGTTGGTTTACTGGGCATGTATTGTATGAATTTGCAACGTCCTCTGAAGGGTACAAGTTGCTCATCTACTGTAACATCAGTACTAGGATTGTAAAGTTTGGTGCAATTTTTGATAAATGTTTCAGATATAACTGAACATCTTCACATGACATCCACTCCCTGGCCCCTCCACCAGCAACCCTGACTACAAATAAAGTAACTTGAGACACAAACACTGCTGAGTACAATCATGGCCAAAAGTTTTGAGAATGGTACAAATATTAATTTTAACAAAGTCTACTGCTTCAGTTTTTCTAACGGCAATTTGCATATACTCCAGAATGTCATAAAGAGTGATTAGATTAACAGCAATTACTTGCTAAGTCAATATTTGCCTAGAAAATGAACTTTAACCCCCAAAACACATTTTAACATCACTGCAGTCCTGCCTTAAAAGGAGCAGCTAACATCGTTTTAGTGATTGTTCCATTAACACAGGTGTGGGTGTTGATGAGGACAGGGCTGGCGATCAGTCAGTCATTAAGTAAGAATGACACCACTGGACACTTTAAAAGGAGGCTGGTGCTTGGTATCATTGTTTCTCTTCAGTTAACCATGGTTATCTCTAAAGAAGCACGTGCAGCCATCATTGCAGTGAACAAAAATGGCCTAACAGGGAAGAGTATCGCAGCTAGAAAGATTGCACCTCAGTCAACAATCTATCGCATAATCAAGAACTTCAAGGAGAGAGCTTCCATTGTTGTCAAAAAGGCTCCAGGGAACCCAAGAAAGACCAGCAAACACCAGGACCGTATCTTAAACTGTTTCAGCTGCGGGATCGGACTACCACCAGTGCTGAGCTTGCTCAGGAATGGCAGCAGACTGGTGTGAGTGCTTCTGCAGGCACTGTGAGGCGGAGACTCTTTGAGCAAGGCCTGGTTTCAAGGAGGGCAGCAAAGAAGCCACTTCCCTCCAGAAAAAACATCATGGACCGACTGATATTCTGCAAAAGGTACAGGGAGTGGACTGCTGAGGAATGGGGTAAAGTCATTTTCTCTGATGAATCCCCTTTTCGATTGTTTGGAACATCTGGAAAACAGCTTATTCGGAGAAGACGAGGTGAGCGCTACCACCAGTCTTGTCTCATGCCAACTGTAAAGCATCCTGAAACCATTCATGTGTGGGGTTGCTTCTCAGCCAAGGGAATCGGCTCACTCACAGTCTTGCCTAAAAACACAGCCATGAATAAAGAATGGTACCAGAATGTCCTCCAAGAGCAACTTCTCCCAACCGTCCAAGAGCAGTTTGGCGCCCAACAATGCCTTTTCCAGCATGATGGAGCACCTTACCATAAAGCAAAGGTGATAACTAAATGGCTCAGGGAACAAAACATAGAGATTTTGTGTCCATGGCCTGGAAACTCCCCAGATCTTAATCCCATTGAGAACTTGTGGTCAATCATCAAGAGACGGGTGGACAAACAAAACCCAAGAAATTCTGGCAAAATGCAAGCATTGATTATGCAAGAATTGACTGCTATCAGTCAGGATTTGGTCCAGAAGTTGATTGAGAGCATGCCAGAGAGAATTGCAGAGGTCCTGAATTAGAAGGGTCAACACTGCAAATATTGACTTGCTGCATTAACTCATTCTAACTGTCAATATAACCTTTTGGTACTCATAATATGATTGAAATTATATTTCTGTATGTGATATAAACTTCAGACAAACACAAATAAAAACCAGAGGGTAGCAGATCATGTGAAAATATAATTTTGGTGTCATTCTCAAAACTTTTGGCCATGACTGTACATGATAAAAATAGCAGGGGTCTAAAAGGCCACCGTTCCGTACAGAAGTGGTTTTCCCCAAAAAAGCATTGTTACGCCAAAATGCCTATCTAAAAATTATATGAACAACTGGATATTACCAACAACAACATACTTGAGGAATACCTAGAGTTTCAAAATTCTGACTAAAGTAATTTTGCAGATAATAGCAAAAAAGTAAGCACAGAGGCCTAAAAGGCCCCTGATATGCATTATAGGGTTAAAAAGGAAGATGCAAAAGAAAATGAGAGTTACAGCATACGCTGATTAAAAAAGTAGGATTTCATATAGCGCTTTATACAACACTGCAACACTGTCCCGATTGGGGCTTACACTCTAAACATCCTATTAGTATGTATTTTCAGTGTGGGAGGAAACCAGAGAACCCAAAGAAACCCACATAAACAAGGGGAGAACATACAAAGTCCTTGTACATGTTGTCCTTGGTGAGAATTGAACCCACGACTCCACTACTGCAAGGCAAACGACTGAGCCACCGTGCTGTTCCAGTATATACAGGAAACACTACATTACCAGACAGTAAATCCTGCAAAGTCGCATGTCAGCAATTTAAGACTCTGGACATTATTACCATGTTTCAACAATCATGTAAAGTTGTTTGATTTGGAAAACACCTATGTACACGTCCAGTAATGCAGACTTTGTTGATAGAGGGTTAATTGTTAATTGGAACTCTACAATATTTCTGAGTCTTTCATGAAGAGGTTTCCCTGGCCATGTTGTAGTCTCATCGCACCTGCACCCAACTCACCCCAGGTGAGCACCACCTTGTTATCTAATATAAGTGTGCTTTGCGGTGTAAGGCCGGGTTCACACATGATGTATTTGCCATGTATTCCTGCATTTACGCAGTGTTTTTGAGTACTAGCGTAAATGAAGTGAAAGACAACACTGGAAACGCATTCCAGCAAAAGCTATGGCTTTTGATGAAATGAGTTCAGATGCTGCACATTCTGGCGTCATTTTTGCGGACGAATGCACAAATAACCATGTCAATCATTTGTGCCTTTTTTGGTGCGCTTTACCCATAGGCCACATCATAAAATGGGCTTGGGAAAAGCACGCTGGAGAAAGTGTTGTGTCTGAATGCAGTTGCGTGTTTTTGTGCAAAACAAACACAAAAAAACGCCACTGCATAAATATGCAGCGAAAATGCCACGTGTGAACCCAGCCTAAATCCGATTGCACTTTCTCTGTCCATACATTTCTTACAGTGAACATACAGATACACATATGTGAAAAATATGTATGCTTTCTAATTGAGGGCTTACAATGTGGAATATTTTTTAAATTTAAACTTGGCCATTTTTCCTGGGACATTAGTGTTCGCTCAATGAAAGCAGCTCTCTCACACTAAAAGCCGAATGTGTGAGCAGGGATATCAGAGTCGAGTTCATCTGGCTGTGACCTCAGATGAACTCTCTGACATCACCAGTCTGACAACCAAGGCTTTTGGTGCAGCCAGTGTGAACACTGCTTGTGATGAGCGCACACTGTAATGTCTCCACTCACCGCAACATATCAGAGCCAGAAGGCTTCACTTGATATTGTGCTGTGGATTAAAATCGGAGCTGGGTATGTTTGGGGTTAACAAATGTGTTAAAAAGGGTTGTGTTTGTGTTTTATTTCAAATATAGGATTTGTATCTGTATCTGTTTTTTAACTATTTACTTATACAATTAGTAATGTGCAGGTCTCATAGAGACCTGAGCATTACCAATCTAGGGCTTGATGACAGCCGTCAGTATTCAGCTGTCAATAACCTCTTGTATTACACAGATTGCCCCTGCATCAGTGCATTGGGAAGAGCTGAGTTAAGAGGCATGATTTGGTGCTTCTAATGAATAAGCCCATTTCTGGGGCAGCTGGCGAGCTGCTATTCTTATAAAGCGCACAGCTGGGAGCTAAAGGCCACAGCTGTCTGTTTTATCTACACTAAGTTATCAATACACAGGGAACCTCTGTGCAACTGGTTTTTCAACTATTTATTTATTTTTACACACATATGACGGCAGGTTTTTGCCAATGGTAACCAATCACAGATGCTGGCACAATGGATGGAGGCACAGTCTTGCTGAATAGCCAATCACATACACTGTCACAGAAAGTGGGCATCTGTGGTTGGCTGTTGAGTCTTTGCAGTGAATATAGATGAGGTTAAAGAGCGGACCCGGAAGCACGTGTGACCGTTGTGGGAGTCTGCTACATGAAACCCTAGAGCTGCTGGTAGGTCACAAATCGCTGGAGCCCGACAAACACTGCAGTGATAACAGATGCAGATGAGGTGAGCATAAGACTGAGGGCATGGGAAGTAGATTTAATACACCTATCCAGTGGTGCAATAAAAAAATGCTGGAGTAGTGCTTTAAATCATTACAAGCAAGCAAACATTTATTTGCTTTATTTATTTTTGTATTTATTATAGCAAAAGTCATGAACAAAATGCAAATATTAATTGTAGCAAAATAATAAAACTATCAAGTGGTATTTATCACGGGACAGGTTTGTGGTTATATCCAAACTAAAGGGCTGCAATTTGTTTACTTAGACACCAGCTTCACAAAGCCCGGGTAATGCTGCCATACTATTAATTGCAGACAAAAAGGTCTAAATTGCCTCAGCTTTTCTTTGATTCAAATTAATTGATCAAAGGCTTTGTAATTAAATTTCTTTGAAAAAGCTTCTTCTAGCAAACAAAAGGAATGTTAGTTATGGAAAGAGCGTCTTTGGCTGCATTGTCGCTCTCTTGCAATATTTCTACAGTGTTTGCAGCATTGCGGAAGATGATGTTGGACTAAATAAACTGGAATTTGGTCTACATATAACACTTAGGACCTGGACTTGTCATGTTGGCTTAAAATAAATGTAACTTTATTATAGATACAATATTCATACATACATATATAATTTTCTATTAGCGATATAATGCCAGAATATTCTTGCTTCAACCTCATATTGATCCGGTGAAAGTACCCTGCAGCTCTGTGTTTTCTGCTGTCAAGGTCTAGTTTCTGATGTTGAGGAGCCAATAAGACTCTTTTTGAATATGATCAAATGTTACAATGGACCATACAACTATAAAGTAGAAACTGAAGTTTAAAATGCACACATCATTCTTATCATGATGGGGGCCTATTAAGGCTTGCCACGCGAAACGACAGTTGTCGGATTGCCCCCTGTGCACTGAACCTGTCTTGCATGGATGTTTTAAAGCAGTTGTGAGGAACCACAGGCCCTCAATGACCCTTTCTGCAGCCCCCGGGCACATTCCTGGGGACCGCTGTGCTTGGGTTGGCAGCCGCGTCTTGCCCACTTCCTGTCTTTAAATTCAGCTCCCCATCCTCGGCCTACCCAGTGACATATATTCCCCCAGCCTTTCCAGTGATGTCTATGACACTAGCAAACCTGGAGAAGCAGTTGAGAAGCAATGTAATCAATATAATCTGATATGACCACCATACTAAAGAAAAGCAGCTTCAGCCACCACAGTAGGGTGAGTTGAATGTTTATGAGATAATCCACAGATTTGATGCCTGAGAATGCATGTATTACCTAAATTAAGTACAGGAGTAGAAACAGTAATTAAGCTAGGTCTTTCTATAAGAAAAAATACAGTACATTCAATTTTTTCCACAACTGACTATATTTACCAAAACAAATTGCCAAATGACACTCAAGTCCACTTATTCAGGAGTTGCAATTTTATTGGAAGCTATAGAAAACAGCTGACAAACATCTTGACAGACATAACTCTCATAGTTCAGTGACTTGATTCACAGACTGCCCGTACATGTAGGAGGCTGTTGAGTTTGAGTGAGGATATCTGCAGCTAGTCAGTGCATTGTGGTCTGGGTGCAAATTGTGAAGCATGGACTGTGAATTCTACATGAGGCACAGATAGGCACAAACATACTTTAGTATTACTAAGATTTTATCTGGTACATTTACTATCAGAATGAAGAGTAAATCCATATCTCTGAATTGAGGTTAAATTGCAAACAAGTACCATATGCATATTAAAGGGTTTTTCCTTGTGTACTACTTAGGGTGCCTTCACATGGCGGCGTGATCCAGTCCGGGGCTGTCCGGGATGACCCTGACAGCCGCGGACTGGATCAGCACACAGGACTGGAGGGCTAATATGCCCTCCGGTCCGGTGTGCAGAGCACGCAGCTGAAGCCGCTGACAGGTCAGGACTGTGGCGCCGCGGTCCTGACTTATCAGCAGTGGGAACTGCGTGCGCTGCACACCAGACCGGAGGGCATATTAGCCCTCCAGTCCTGTGTGCTGATCCAGTCCGCGGCTGTTAGGGTCATCCCAGACAGCCCTGGAACGGATCACGCCGCAGTGTGAAGGCACTCTCAGTAAGGCTAGGGTCACATTTGCCCAATTCTAAGTTCCCTGCGTGTTTTGCATAGAACTTTAGAAATTAGAATTTTTTTCTCCCTCTGCAGCCTTCACGCAGGCTGCAGAGCGGAGAACGCGGCCCCTAGCAACCAACTGTGTATAACGGATACCAGCTACACAGCGGGCTGCTGGAAGTGTGATTTTCACCACGCAAAGGGAAAAGCATCATGCTGCGTTTCCCTGTGCATGGTGAAAATCGCACTCCCCCCAGCCCGCTGTGAAGCTGGTATCCAGGAAACACAGCAGGCTGCTAGGGGCCGCGTTCTCCGCTCTGCAGCCTGCGTGAAGACTGCAGAGGGAGAAAAAAATTCTAAGTTCTCTGCAAAACATGCAGGAAACTTAGAATTGGACAAGTGTGACCCTAGCCTAACATAGATGACCCTCTCTTTTGTTTCATACCCTTTTGATTAAAATCACACAAGTGGAGGCAGATATATGTATTTTTAGTATGGTTTAGTATATGTGTGCACATACAGGTATTTGTACAAGCTGAATTATATAGTCAACTTGTCCATAAACTTAGTGTGGACCTGTAGAAGAGCCGGCTTGGTGCGAAACTGCTGTGGCTCACACTACTTGTACCCACAAAATGTGTACTGCCTGCCTCCTTTTAATTTGATGGAATAAAAGTCTTGTTTTTACTGACGTTGGCGTCACCATTTACTACTTCAATGTTCTGGATATTTATAGACTATTTCTATATATCGGCTGAACACCACATGTAGGTATCTGAGCTAATTCACTCTCAGATTTTCTGAGATTTTTTTTTACCAGACCTCTTGTTATCTTTGGTGCATAACCTACCGTATATTCTCGTGTATAAGCCGACCCGTGTATAAGCCGACCCCCCTACTTTTGCCCCAAAAATATGGAAAAACCTATTGACTCGTGTATAAGCCGAGGGTGGACCCCAGCACAGGTATACAGCCCCCAGCAGTGTGGTATACAGGCCCCCCCAGTGGTATACAGGCCTCCCCAGTGGTAGTATACAGCAGCCCCAGTGGTAGTATACAGCAGCCCCAGTTGTAGTATATAGCAGCCCCAGTGGTAGTATATAGCAGCCCCAGTGGTAGTATACAGCAGCCTCAGTGGTAGTATACAGCAGCCCCAGTGGTAGTATACAGCAGTCCCAGCAGTAGTATACAGCAGCCCCAGTGGTATACAGCAGGCCCCCAGGGGTACATATAGCAGCCCCCTGGGGGTACACAGCAGCCCCCTGGGGGTACACAGCAGCCCCCTGGGGGTACACAGCAGCCCCCAGGGGGTCCCCAGCAGCCCCCAAATGCTGGCACTCGCCCCCCCTTGCAAGGGCCCCCTCCCGCTTCTCTTACCATCCCGGTCTTCTGATCCGCGCCGCTCCTCGGTGCTCCTCGCTGCTCTGTCCGTCCTGCTGCATCCGGGATCCCCGGCCGTCGCGCGATGACGTCATATGCCTGCGACGGCCGGAGATCCCGGATGCAGCAGGACGGACGGACGGAGCAGCGAGGAGCACCGAGGAGCGGCGCGGATCAGAAGACCGGGATGGTAATATATAAGCAGTGGGGGGGGGCCCTTACAAGGGGGGGCGAGTGCCAGCATTTGGGGGCTATATGCACTGCTTCCCCCTGCCGCTGATTGACAGGGGGAAGCAGTGCATATTTAATGAGCGGCCCCACGTTACGGGGCCGCTCATACAGCATTCCCCCCCCCCCGCCTCCTGCAGCCTCCACAGCCCCGGACACAGCCCCCACCCGTATTGACTCGTGTATAAGCCGAGGGGGAGACTTTTCAGCCCAAATTTTGGGCTGAAAAACTCGGCTTATGCACGAGTATATACGGTACTTTCTTCACAAATTCTATATAGTAAACTTGTGTGAGAGCCTTTGGTAAAGTAAAAGATTGTAAACATTCTTCTTATTCTACTCTCTCAATCTCAGACTATGTTACAAATACACAAATAGGGATTGTAATATTGGCAGAATCCAATATTTATCAGAGCATGCTGTAGTAAACTCTACAAGATATTTCTGAGCTCTATTTTAGTATTCATTTTGGATGAAATCGTCTTCAGTTCTTTGGAGTGGTAATATCCCAGGATGACAATATTTTCACAGGTCTCAGAGCCCTTAATGTGCAGGAACAATAATTAATGTGCTATTACAAATATGAGTGTTCTTTGTAGTTGGCACATCAGGCGAATCACATCCCATAAGGTGAGTAAAAACTTAATACGCACTCAGCAATGAAATAAAATATCCTCTTCACTTTTCTGACAACCCTGAAATTTATAACTTAGTATCAAAAGAAAGCCTGTGTGTGTGATATATGGGATCAGCTGACAGTGATTCAGTCTCCCGCTGTGGGAACCATTTATTCACAGATCCCATTCACAAGCCTTCTGTCCCTAACTTATCACATCCTCAGAATAGGCATTTGCAGCCTCCACAGCTCATATATCACAACATCTATGAAGCTCATTTATCTCCGTGCTTTGAAAGGTATCACAAACATTGTACCATCAATTTCCAATCCAAAACCCAAAGGTTCCCATATTAAACATATTTTTCAGAAAGTTTCTGGCTTTTCCCTTTTCTACTATTTGATAGAACAACATTAAAACATTGATTTACACAAAGTTTCTCATGCTACGTACCACCGCTGTGTCGTAGAATTCCCTGCACTCCATGTGATAACCGCCGCTTCCAAGCGATGTTAGTGGTTTAACATATAACTCCCTTTTCCCATCTGGATGCCTGTCACCTATGTTTTCAAAGATCATAGCGAAACGTATGAATGGAGTTAAGTGTGGGTATACTATAATGACATTGCGAGTGGTTATTATTGCTGCTGCTCCATGACACATTCCTGAATAATAGTAATATCACAACCTGTAATTGCAGAAATGCATTGTGTTTATATTACCTACGGCTTTATAGTAATGGTTGCTCCGTAAAATGTCACCTAGGCTTCATGCCTACAAGACACGGTGACAAGTCCAGTATTATCACTTCCATTACCTCCTTTAATTGATACTTTTCCACAACAAGAATGGAATGTGTAGGCCTAAACCTATGATTCATATCATCCTACAGAATCAATTTACTGTACGTCGTACGTAAACCCTATTTGTTTGAACTCAATCTTTTCTTATAATATCACCAGTTAATTGAAATCCTTGCATTGTCCTTTCCTGTCAAGTTGGTAATAATTCTCCTCAGTCATTATGTCAGCCATAATAGCTCCTAGAGCAGTTGCCACTCAGACAGCTAGTTGCTCAATAATAAATTTTTTTGTAGTGATTATTGATCAGAAAATTGTTTAAAAAAAAAATGAATTTGCTGCATGTGTATTTGCCATAAGGCGCAGATACTCCAATAGCCCCCAAAAATCCATGCATCAAGCCATGTGCACACATTCAGTATTTCATGAGTTTCTTACTCCAGTAATTAGTAAGTGTTTTACATCAGCATTTGGCGAGTGTTTTACCTCAGTATTTGTTGAGTGTTTTACAACAGTATTTGGTGAGTGTATTACCTCAGTATTTGCTGAGTGTTTTACCTCAGTATTTGCTGAGTTTATTACCTCAGTATTTGTCGAGTGTTTTACCTCAGTATTTGGTGACTGTTTTACCTCAGTATTTGGTGAGTGTTTTACCTCAGTATTTGGTGAGTGTATTACCTCAGTATTTGTCGAGTGTTTTACCTCAGTATTTGGTGACTGTTTTACCTCAGCATTTGGTGAGTGTTTTACCTCAGTATTTGGTGAGTGTTTTACCTCAGTATTTGGAGAGTGTATTACCTCAGTATTTGTTGAGTGTTTTACCTTTGTATTTGGTGAGTGTTTTACCTCAGTATTTGTCGAGTGTTTTACCTTAGTATTTGGTGAGTATTTTACCTCAGTATTTGTCGAGTGTTTTACCTTATTATTTGGTGAGTGTTTTAACTGAGTATTTGGTGAGTGTATTACCTCAGTGTTTGGTGGGTTTTTTACCTTAGTAGTTGGTGAGTGTTTTACCTCAGTATTTGGCGAATGATTTACCTCAGTATTTGTCGAGTGTTTTACCTCAGTGTTTGGTAAGTGTTTTACCTCAGTATTTGTCGAGTGTTTTACCTCAGTATTTGGTGACTGTTTTACCTCAGCATTTGGTGAGTGTTTTACCTCAGTATTTGGTGAGTGTTTTACCTCAGTATTTGGAGAGTGTATTACCTCAGTATTTGTTGAGTGTTTTACCTTTGTATTTGGTGAGTGTTTTACCTCAGTATTTGTCGAGTGTTTTACCTTAGTATTTGGTGAGTATTTTACCTCAGTATTTGTCGAGTGTTTTACCTTATTATTTGGTGAGTGTTTTAACTGAGTATTTGGTGAGTGTATTACCTCAGTGTTTGGTGGGTTTTTTACCTTAGTAGTTGGTGAGTGTTTTACCTCAGTATTTGGCGAATGATTTACCTCAGTATTTGTCGAGTGTTTTACCTCAGTGTTTGGTAAGTGTTTTACCTTAGTATTTGGCGAGTGATTTACCTCAGCATTTGTCGAGTGTTTTACCTCAGTATTTGGTGAGTGTTTTACCTCATTATTTGGTGAGTGTTTTACCTCAGTATTTGTAGCCAACACTAAGAGTGAAATAATCAGAGGAAAAGTATAATAGAAACACATGACCACTTCTGAATTTATCACCCAGTCCTTCTATTGGCTACAAATATTGAGGAAAAAAACTAACCAAGTACTCACCGTGAGCACATGGCCTAATACTTTCCGGTCTCCCATGGTTATATCTAATCCCTTTCATGCTCTTTAACAGAAACAAAGGCTTAGAATTCTCAAAGTGACTTTCACATGTAAGGCTATGAATAAATGGATGGTAATCATCCCCCACTGCTGCTGTGTTATACACATATTCCATCTGTATATTTAGAAGGTTTGAGGTTTTTTTCCCTATTTTTAATGTTAAACTGTGAGCTGTAACATCCTCTCTCTAAACAAATTTATCCAGCAATGGTTGGTGTGCTGCACTCCCTGCCTAGGCTTTTATACAGGCAATGATAGGTCGTGATATACTATGTGATGCGATGGCTGCAAGGCATTATTGAGAAGACTCCGCCGATGCGCCAGAGGTCAGGTGAGCCTTTTCTGGCTGATACAATTATCTACATTGTGTAAAAATAGCAAAAAAACATTTTTGATAAAGCAAATAGCAAATTGTCAGCTACACTGCATTTCTTAAAATACAGACTAATTCAATTTGCATTGCATAGATTAATTCATCACCAACTCTAAACTTTTATGGTTGTGCAAATCTAGTCTAAGTACATTTGACATTGAACACTTCAGGGAAGATGGCTGCCAATACTATTGGCAATCAGATATGTTTTCATTTTAACACAATTGTAAATGAAACATATGTATTGCAACAAAAGTATATGGTAAGGTACATTTTACAATTTGATAAAAGAGAAGGAATGCTATTTTACAGTTTGTCTTGTCCAGACAAGTAATATAACATCTACAGACTTAGAGGCGCTTTGTTAAAACCAGAAAGCTTGTTGATCAGATCGATAAGATGTGAAAACCATTGATATTGATTTTTATCTTCCTTGTGAGTGAATGTGCCAGCCTGCAAGGGTTAAGAGTTGGTAGAATTGGCTGCTTGCCAGTTTCTCTTGATGTTGAAAGCTTATCAATTTAGATTTATACGTGAATTCTCCAGCATTCTTGCTCAGATCATTGATATAAACTGCAATTGAATCTATTTTTAATAAAGTATCTGGCATTGTTAGGACAATCAAACCTTACACCCAGTGCTGGCCTTTCTGGAGCTAAGTGCACATCTGAGCTGTGCTTTGTGTTTTGACGCATTGCATTTTTCATTGCATTTTTATATAAAACGCTATAAAAACTCATGTGAAAAAACACAATGCCTTCAAAATGCTGCAAAAACGTGATGTGAGCAGGCCCTAAGATACTTTAATCCTTCAAGACCGAAACATTTTTAATTTTTGTGACTTTGTGATTTCTCCCCTTGCTCCAAGAGACATAACTTTTTTTATTTTTCAATTAAGCTTTTGTTTTTTTGTAAAACAACTTCACCAGATAATGTGGTGAAAAATTAAATGGTAGAAATACACTGTTTCATTGTGCTTTAGTTTGTGTTACCGGTTTCTAAGACCCATAACGTTTTTATTTTTCCATTGAAATGGGTTTTATATTGCCTTTTTTTTGCGAGACAATATTGATACCTTTTTATGGTTCAAGATATATGGGGTTCAAAATGGACCAGGATGGCAATTATGGAGGCCTTCAATAGGTTCTCAACTGCCTTTGAAACCTATAGCACCCTGAAATTCTCAAATCACTAGATGCACACATTGGCAACAAGCTTTTTAAATGAAGCTGTCATTGATTGACAGTGGCTTCTGAACGGTTAAACGGTAGTGACTGACCATAGCTCCTGTCACTGCTAGAAGAGGCACATGCAGGTGGTATAACACAGCTGGCCGCCGACCTATATGGGCCATGCTCACCTCCTGACATTTAGCAGATTATTGCAGGTATTTTTCATGTTTGGACTATAGCATCCATACCCTGCCTGGTCCCTGGTGTTTAATTTGTCTATTTTAATTGGAATTAACAAATAATGTAAAGACAAAACACTTTTCTTTTTGTGATTATTAGCATAATTTGTTGAACACAGCCCTAGTAACAAGGACAAGTATAGACTGTACATGTTTGCACAGTAAAACTAAAAAACTATATGTCAAGCTTTCAGATGTCATTTTTTTTATATTGACAGGTCATTGGCCCTTATCAATCATTTACTTTATGTACTTAATGTTATGGCATAATATTTTGGCTGGTGAGGCATAGTGAGAGGTCTGAAGAGCCCTAACAGAACAACAACTTGGAGAGGTCAGAAATAAGTAAAAAAAAATGCATATTTCATATCAAAGCACATACTGCAATACACAATTGGGAAAGCTCCACACTTTAATGTATTATCAAAAATGACCTGATGTTTAAATAATTTTTATGTGCTACACAAATTTTTTAAAACAATTTTGCAATGTTTTTCTCATATCACAATTTTTATTACAATTGGGTAATCTGGCAATTTTCACAGTGACCTCCAATGAGTTTTTTAGGTGTGCACATGCTGTGCTCTCAGCAAAGTTTCTTATCAGCAGAGACAGGATTGTAATGACAGGTAACCTCTCTATACACAGCTGATAGCGCTTATTGTGATCATCACAGCTGATCCTGTTCACAATGACCTCTGCAGGTCTGTTCATAGAGGCTAATGTACATGTGAATTTCCTGTAACAACAAGAAATTAGGCTACATTCACACACAGCATTTTTGATGCATTTTTTGAGGATCCATTTTTCAGCTGCAAAACTGGATCAGCTTTTAAAAAAAAGCATAAAAAAACAGATGATCCGTCTTTGATGCATTTTAGACTGTTGTGTTTTTTAAGCCCATGGACAATGGTTTTAATGGAAAAAGCAGATCAGAAAAACACCACAGAAATTGACATGCTCATTTGTGAGGATGCATTTTTGAGCCAAAGATGTGTGAAACCGGCCTAAGTAGCAAATTGTGTCCGAGCCCTAAGTCGGTGTTCCACAACTCCAGTCCTCAGGAGCCACCAACAGTTCATGTATTAATGATCACCTGTGCAATGCTAGGGAAAACCAGAAAACATGATCTGATGGTGGGTCATAGAACTGGGGGATACTGGTGTAAATAATGAAAGTGAAGTAGCAACTTCTAATTTCTGACTTACAGGGGTGCTACAAGTTGAACAGTAAGGGTGGCTTCACACCACAGGAAGGTCTGATCCGGGGCTGTCCGGTGTAAACCAGACAGCCCCTGACCAGATTTTGGCCCCATAGTCGCCTATGGGGCCGGATGGAGCCGGATGTCAACTCTCTGAATCCGGGAGAATTCAGATTTTTCTCACCGGTTGCTTGCAATGTTTTTGTGTCCAGGGAGAAAAATCTATCCAAATTGCCGTATCCCAAATTCTCCCGGATCCGGTGCAATCCGGACCTCCCTAACATGGGAGCCTATGGGGCCAGATTGTCACGGCCCGGGAGGATCCGTGAACCAGACACCTGCGGCTGCACGCCGCTGTTGTTTCAGGACCGCAGCTAGCTCCCTGCAAGCCACGGTCCTGATTCAGCAGCAGCTGCAGCTGCGTGCGGCTGCACACCAGACCAGAGGGCATATTAGCCCTCCGATTCTGTGTGCTGATCCGGTCTGGGGCTGTCTGGGTCATCCCTGACAGTCCCGGTTCGGACCTTACCATGGTGTGAAGCCACCCTTAGTAATAGAAAATGAATGCCTTATCCTACGGATGAGCCATACATTATGGAATCAATAGAAAACCCCTTTTAAAATATGTTTCTAAAACTTAATGTTGCAAGTTAAAACATAAGCAAAAGGTACAAAGTAAGTTTGAAAAATAATAAAGCTACTCCATAGAGACAACTATCATCTTCTAAGGTAGTTATCTCCACCACATCTTTACTTCTTTAAAAAAAATACTGTAAATTGTGATGTATTTTATTCAGTTTCTTTTAACCATATTAATTTTGTCAGCAAATATATAGTTACAATATATACTTGCTTGATATTACCCTGTTAACTTTCCCTCATTAACATAACATTTTTCCCATATGTAAAACATTTATAGTAATTAAATTAAAGATCCCAATTAGCAATTGATTAGCATAGCAATCTGTTGAGTGTCCATTAAACATAGCTGTGATTATCTGGTCCACGGTACATATCTATCTGGGGGCTTCTCTAATAGGTAAAACTCTACATTTTCCCTAAACAAGGCTTGTCCAGCGTGATTACTGCCGAAATAAATAGAATAATTATGACCTGAAGTTGATGAAATATTGCTTGAGAGTAATGATGAGGACTCGAGTTAATAGATAGAAGAAATATGAGAATCAAGAGTACTTTATTAGCTGGACAAGAAAAAGTTTTCACATTATTAAATTTCTAATTTACAGAGAAATTGATTAGGAGGTAACACTATCTAATACAGAATAAATATAATTTCAGAGTGAGGATGAAAAAAAGGCAAATCACCCAATGAATCTGAAGATTCTCACATTAAAGGAGCTGACTGGTTTAGAAAACCTATTCTTCAATATGTTATTAGGGAAGTTTGAATTTATAATATTCCTTTGATTCTCATCTGTGAGCTTGAGTGGAGAGCAGATACAAAGCAGAGGGATATCAGCTCATTATCAAGATATCCTAAAGCCCCCGTCACACTAAGTGAGATCGCTATCGAGTCACAAATTTGGTGATGCAACAGCGACTTCACCAGTGATCTATGTTTGACAGATTAGCAGCGACCAGGCCCCTGCTGTGAGATTGTTGGTCATGTCAGAGTCGCCTGGACCATTATTTGATCGTTGGGGTCCCGCTGGGCAGCATGGATCAGTGTGTTTGATAGTGACAATGACCAACAACATCAATACTACAGGTCTGAGAAACAGGGTCCCAACGACCTCCGTATCATTCCGAATCATTGTTGCGTCGCCGATGAGATCTGACTGTTTGACATCTCACCAGCGATCCCGATAGCGACGCACCAGTGATCCCTACTAGGTCGTATCGCTGCCGGGATTGCTGCTGCGTCGCCAATTGTGACGGTACCTTAGGGCCATGTTCACACGTTGGTTATTTGGTGATTTTTTTTACCTCAATATTTGTAAACAAATAATGAGGAGTGGGACAATCAGAGGAAAAGTATAATAGAAAAAAGTCATCACAACTGTGTTGTGAAACTTGCCTAAGTGAACACAGCACCCTTTTCCAGCAGTTTCCACTACATAATCCACCTAATAAGCTATTAGAAATCATTCAAAAGAATGAAGATATGTATGCATATGAATGAAGAACTTGCTGTGAATGTGTCCAGTCAATTGTTATTTCTCTTAACTGTTTCATTCTCCGGAAAGATTTCTCTTAACAAAAGATATAATAAAAAATACAAACTCTGCAGCTGCCACCAGCATGACTGCAAACCCACTGCAGATCCGCTTCAAGAAAAAGCTGCTAGTAAAACACTGGTGGCTGCACTAGTGTCTAAAATCTGCCACGTAAACATAACTACTGAGTGGAAACTCAAAATCTCTGAGGAGCTTTGACATATAAAGTAGGTTTTGGAGAGTTTATATTCAGGTTTTACTCACTTTCTGCTCCACAAATACCTAGAAAAATGTAGCGTGCTCATCATAGCCATTTGGAGATTTGGAGGAGGAATTGGAGAGATTTCACTCAGTTTTTGTTCAGTTTTTACTCTAAAACTCAAAAACTTAGTAATTGAGCAGACCACTTTTTGAGGCATTCAAACTTATAGTTTTTTTTTAAGTGATTAGAGCTTAACCTCCCTGGCGGTATGATTATGTCAGGAATTTTGTGCTAAAAGCGGTACCTTTTTTTGCATGGAAATTTGGTGTTATGTACTGTCGGCCTGCAATTCTTAGTAATTACCTGATCAAAGAAGACTCTAGTAGACCTCTCAGATGTGATAAAGTTTGAAACATAAAATCATGAATTATTATTAAATAAATAATATAATTTTATTCAATAATCAATAATCTTATACCTGGCGCTATGATTATGTCTGGAATTTTGTACTAAGGGTACTTTCACACTAGTTTTTTTTTTAAATTGCGGCAGATGCGGTGAAAAAAAACAATCTGCCGCGATTGCCGCATAGCCGGCGCATAACCGCTGCACTTGCGGCGCGGTTGCGGTAATCGGCATAGTAAGTATAGGGGGACTTGCGGCAGGTGCGGCAAGTGCGGTTTTGCACTTGCGGCAGGTGCGGCCGTGAAAAAAAACGCATCTGCCGCGATTGCCGCATAGCCGCCGCACTTGCGGCGCGGTTGTGGTAATCGTCATAGTAAGTATAGGGGGACTTGCGGCAGGTGCGGCAAGTGCGGTCAGCCGCGTTTTTTTTGACGGCCGCACCTGCCGCAAGTGCAAAACCGCACTTGCCGCACCTGCCGCAAGTCCCCCTATACTTACTATGACGATTACCGCAACTGCGCCGCAAGTGCGGCGGCTATGCGGAAATCGCGGCAGATGCGTTTTTTTCACCGCATCTGCCGCGACAGCGGGTAAGCCCGAGCTTGACTCGGGGTTACTGCTTCTGGCAGTGAATGTTAACCCCGAGTCAGGCTCGTGAATACCGCTAGGAAGGTTAAGGGAATGTTATTTTTTTTTAGAAGTTTTTGGAACAGTTTTTATTTTTCTAAAAAGTGTCCTGAAGCAGTTTTGACAGTTTTTTTCTGAAGCATTTATTTCTGCAGCCATTTGGTTGGATTGTGCTTATTTTAGAGCAGATTCCAATTGAATCCATTTCAAAGAAGTGACATGCACTTTTTTCTATTATGCATTTTTCAAAGCCTGGTATGGAAAAGATAATAATATTTATTCATTTATATAGCGCTTTACATACATTTGCAACACTGTCCCCATTGGGGCTCACAATATAGACACCCTATGAGTATGTCTTTGGGGTGAGGTAGGGAACTGGAGAATCTGGAGAAAACCCACACAAACACGTGAAGAACTTAAAAACTTCTTGCAGATGTTGTCCTTGAGGGGAATTAAACCCAGGACTTCAGCACTATAAGACTGCTAACCACTGATTCACTGTGCCACCCAAAAAATGCTCAGAAAACTCAACATATCAACAGTAAATAGGATTAACATTTAAATGAACTGAAAGGCATTTTTTAGGTTATTATTGTTGACTTTTTGGAGCAGATACACTAAAATAACTCCATCTGCACATAGCCTGACACATGTCTCATGTGGTCTGAGAGCATCTTCATCATCCATTTCCATTCCGTATTATAGAATTAGCTCTTAATCTTTGATCCCCTATCTGTGCTCTTGTGTTAGTCTCTCATCACCTAATAGCTTGATGGATCTGTTTCAAACTGATCCCAATAAATCCTGATAGATCCTTTTTAATTATAAGTCACTTAGTATTCCATTGGGTCTCCATCTTCTTTTATAGAAGAATAAACTATTCTTATTATAAAAAAAAGACAGGAAACCTGACAGAACAGAGATAGATTAAAGAATTACATAGCTAAAGTCTACAGAAATAATTTGATTTTAGGTCAGGTTATGCTTAAATTTTAGAATGTCTGGAATTTCTTTGAAAATTAGTATTTCACAAAACAATCTGTGATGTTCTTGCCTTGAATGAATTTGTGAATTCAAAATTAATGATCTCCATAGAATGCTGCAATATGGTTTCACAATATTTCCTTAAGGCAAAAGGTCAGCCAGGTCACATAGACATAAATTCATTCTTCCCCTCAAATTTCCAATTATAAATGGACAGCAATATTCAAAGTGAAAAATCAGCCACAGGCATAGCATTATCAAAGTAACCCAAGTTCGTCCTCCTAAATCATAGCACGCTTCCTCAGACTATATGGCAGTCCTCTGTTTCTTCATCTATCATGACATCATGGTTTGGTCTTTCCATCTTACAAAGAGGAGCTTGTATAAAGGTTATGCTACAATTAACTTACAGAACAATTTAGGACGTTATATTAAACATATGTACAAATCCGATCCTTTTCAAACATAACAGCAGATTGGACTATTAAAAGATAAAACAAGACACAGAAAAACAATTACAATGCTGATTAACTTAAAATAGATGTGTTCAGTGACTAAATATGCATAAGATTGAGCTGCTATCATTGCCTTATACAACAATTACATCCACAGTGGGAATTTGGTGGCACTGATTGGGCAGTATCACATTATGTTGGGACACAACTCATAGACATAAGGAGTAAAAGCACCTTGTTACAGTTTATTCATATACGGTAATTCAAGGAATAATTACAGAACAACTGCAAAGAACAAAAATATGTTTCTGAATTAATATACTATGATAGGCGAAGAGTTAATATATTTGAACTAAATTCTACTTGAATTTTAGAAAATTCCACATTTACCAAAGTACAAGTTTTTTGTCATTTGCATTAAAATGGTTACATGGAATCACAGAATAATATCATAGAATGGTAGAGTTGGAAGGGACCTCCTGGGCGATCTGGTTCACCCCCTGCTCAAAGCAGGATTCACTAAGTCATCCCAGACAGATGTCTGACAGTCACTGTTTGAAGATTTCCATTGAAGGAGAACTCACCACCTCTCGTGGCACCCTGTTCCACTAGTTGATCACCCTCACTGTCAAAGAGATTTTTCTAATATCTAATCTGTGTCTCCTCCCATTTAGTTTCATCCCATAGTGTCTAGCCTTTCCTTGTGCAAATGAGAATAAAGCATTCAGGCAAAATGGCAGCCACTGTCATTTTTATGAACTGTAAAGGGACATCAAAAGGTTGCAATATTTAAAATAAGGCCATAATCACATATTCAATACTTGGCGAGTTTTCTACCTTAGTATTTGTAAGCCAACACCAGGAGTAGGTAAAAAATATAGAAGTGGTGACGAGTTTCTATTATACTTTTCATTTGATTTTTTCACTTCTGGTTTTGGCTTAGAAATACTGATGTAAAAAACTGACCAAATACTGATCATAATAGCTAAATCAGGAATGGTGTCTCACGGTCTGCGCTGCTGCTTCAAAGAATGACTGGGAAACCATTGCTTTACCCATCACCTCCTTTATTCCTCCACGAGTGTGGAGGAATGAATGGAGGAATAAAGGAGGTGATGGCTAAAGCAATGGCTTCCCAGTGCATTCTGTGAAGCAGCAGCGCGGACCATGAGACACCATTCCTGTTTTAGCTATTTGGTTCCCACATACATGTGGCGGTGGAGGTTCTGCAGCAGCTGTTACTCAGGCGTTCAAGATGGTTGTGGGTTATCACAACCAAACAAGGTGAGCAAGCAAATTTTAGCTCTTATTTCGTGTTTGTTGCTAGTGATAAGGCACAATCTGTGCTTCTTTTTGTCTCCTTGATTTTAATTACAAATACTGAACATGTGCACCTAGCCTAATCCTTATACCCACCTTACTGCTAACCTCTTTGGCCCCTCTGCTCCTCACCATAACTAGTGTTGTCCTCATCGCATCTTCTGAGTTGCCACTAAGAGCACTAAATCTCTTATCACTAGGCTAAGACTTTCAGTTCCAAAGAAGCCTGGCACTGTTCTGTACATGTGCATGCAGAGATCCTGAAACATCGGCCATATTCATAGTTTGTGGCTGACCAAAAACATACAAACCCCCTCCTGCACTACTGATGAGTAGGCAGATGCAACATGATGCGTTTATCATGAGCCAATGATGCTGTCACGCTCGGCTTACTAATAAGAAACGCATGGGTGCAAACAGTGGCTGCTGAGTTACGGTCCTGCAAATCTTTGTTTAACATCTTGTAAAAGTACTATGAAAATAGAATGGCACAATTTTCCAAAAATGATTTAACTAGATCTTCTTTGCCAACATATCATGCCGCAAATCTTAGACCTTGTTCAGTCTTTTTAATGGCCCGCCACTGCTTAGAGAACTGAGACAAAATATATTACAGGCATAACTGTAGCTGGACTGGCACAGTGCCTTTATTGAGGAATTATCTAAGTCCTTATATATTATATATGTATTGTTTCTCTAGAAAAGGATAAATCTAGGATTTATCAATGTGAAAAAGAAAATATTGCCTTGTACAATATGGTTTTCAGCATTGCTACGTTATAACAGTAGCACTCTATATTTCTGCTTTCTTGCCCTGCGTGCAGCATAAATCAAACCTCTTCTCCTGGCAGACTGCCATCCAATTCTGAGTTGATAAAAAAGTACTAGTAGAGGCCTATCATCAAACAGTGAGAAACTCTGCAAAGTCATTCCTGACCCCACTATCTGTGAAGGGTAATACTGGTATGAAATAGAAATACCTCAATCACATTACTTAAAGTCAGGTAACAATGTGGTACCTTGCTGGCTATCCCTGAAAACACAGAACATCCGTAATAAACAGGATGTCTAGATGAAGGGTTGTGAATATTTGTATTATAATGATCTACTTTGATACTAGAAAAAGAAGGATTGAGGTATCTGAGGTGTTTCACATAATAACATGATGTAATGTAGTAGGGATGAATAGATATAACTCTTATAATAGACATACCTCTTAAGGGTTGTGTTGTTTGTACATAGTGGTAATTTGCAATATCTTTGGAGGACCTGTCCAGTTCTTCAGAACTCTGATGTGTATTGCTGAAGTGGAGCTGCAGGGAAACCAAATACTAACTTCCAGGTTTCCTCATAGATAAAATTTAATAGGTGGGAGCCTCAGCATGGGAGATTTTATGATCAACTTATTGTCAAGTGTTTGGCAAAGCAAACAGTCTCTTCCCCTATAGACTATGAGCCAATCCATTCTTAGAAATCATTATTTATATCCATCATAGACCCAGTGTGCCAAACAATGCATCATATACTACAACTTGCCTTCTTTATATTGATGTATTGTGTAGGGCCTTATGGTTCTTTACATTAATATATGAGCCAACTTGAAGGTTTAAGGGATTCTCTCTCTTTCAGTCTTCAGGATCACACCTCTCCTCTGCCTCATTTCCTAGCTGTCATTGGAACAGTGTGCTTCTGATTGACAATTTGATCCAACAATTCTCGTTTACATCTGAAGCATTGGTGGAGTGCAGTAGCATATAAGTTAGCAAAATCAAGTTATTCAGTTAGCTGCAGAGCAGAGCTCACAAGCTATATTGCAAACAGCTTGCAAGTGCTCACTCCTGGACTTGTAAACTGGACATCTCTTAGTTAACTAATAACCTTGATAGTGAACTGTACATTTTTAGAATTAAAAATCCTAATGCTCTTGAGAACTGAGAGGATTTTTAATAGGTAATACATTGCAAAAGTGTTTGTTTTTAGAAGCACTTTGGAATCTTACCAACCTAATAGGAGACAATGCTTTTAAACTGATTCTATCAGTAGGATCAACCTCCAAACTGTATATATGCTCAAGCAGGTCTGTCAAATGTAAAACTATTGATACTTTTATATCTTCTCTTTGTTGCTGCATCCTAAAAAATTAGCGTTTTATCATATGCAAATGAAGTACTAAGTGCTCAGGGCATGACAGAGAACTTAAGGGGCCACCGCCTCCCAAAGTTGTTTATCAGCCCAACACTAGTGTCTTTAGCTTTGTTAATAGCTTTCTGTGTTGTATCGTTGCCTGACACCTGACGTTACACAGACAGTCAGATATCAATAAAGCTGAAGAGGCTGGTACTAGGTGGAAAAATAATCCAATGAGGCAGACGCTCATTAATGCTCTGTCATGTCCTGAGCTGTTAGTGCTTCATTTTCCTATGAATAAAATGACAAATTATTCTGGAAAGCAGATAGAAAATATAAAGGTGTTGATGGATTTACTTTGCAAAGACCTACATGTATATAAATGTGATATGGAGGGCATGGGAAGATCTTACTGACAGATTTCCTTTAAGTATTATTGTTGTGTAGTTATCAACCTTGATGCTCTTTTTTGTAATACAATTCAATGCCAACGTTTGCTACTAACCTGAACTGCGTACTGTTACACCCCTTATCCCTCATGGTTTCATGCTTTTACAGTGGATGCAGAACATATGTTCCAAGTATGACAAATTCAACATTTCAACAAGAAACCAAAAAAATGAAGTAATCTATTTCTGAAATATAGTCCAGAGCAGAAATTAATAGGGGCACCACCGTAGCTAATACTGGAGTTCCCACTGGGGAACTCAATTACTTGTGAGGGGGAGACACAGGAACGTCTGAGGTGCCAGAAACAGTCTCAGTACTGGAAATCAAGCAAAAAGAAGAAAAAACATCGGCATTCACCAGAACGGCATATAGCGGGATTTTTCTTTTTATTTAGTCCAGGAGCAGCATACAAAGGGGTGCAGGGAGGGGGCGCAGAGGTGACGACGGCACCATTTCGGGGAAATACCCTTCCACGGGTCACAGCCCTGCACCCCTTTGTATGCTGCTCCTGGACTAAATAAAAAGAAAAATCCCGCTATATGCCGTTCTGGTGAATGCCGATGTTTTTTCTTCTTTTTGCTATTTCTGAAATATATGACAAATATGAGATATAATGTAAGGTGCCATATGTAAGAATATAAGTGATAGTGCTAATAACAAAGTAAAGCGGTGTGACAGTAAGATCAGCCCTACATATTACAAGCTGTGAAAAACAGGATTATTCTGAGGACTGAATTTGTTAATAATGATCATAGTCATGTGCAGGGAATATAAGCCTCTTTAACTATGCAGCAAACATTAATTATAAGATTTTTTAAAAATAATCCTTGTTCAGCATCCTTTGACAATTATACTTTTGAGACTAAGGGAATTATACAGCAGGCACTTCAGGCTGGATATGTACAGCAGGGGTCTCCGAAGCAGTAGAATTGACCAGGATTTGGGGCATATCCCAAATGGTTCTGCTTAACAGTTTGCGTTAGAATCAATTCTTTACACAAATATGCCTAAAGCAAAGTACAAATTCCACATTTTCTCATAACACAATAAACTTGCACAAAATCCGTCTCATGTTCTTGGGTGTCAGGGGGAAAGTTAAAGAAAAAAAGATGTAACATTGTTTCCCTATTGTACTACTTTAGGAGGAACAAAGCATGTGTTCGCCCACAGCAGAACATGCATTACCATTTAAATTGTAGATGTTTTTTGCTTGCTCTGATTTTGAAAGAATAACAACATAAAATATATTACGCTCATCCAATAGAGCCAAGAACGGTAATAAGCTGACGGCGTCTACCTGTTAAAACACCATCCTTTACAAATATGAGAATCTTTATTAATATATGAACTGGAACTGATCTCACAACCTCACTTACGTCTATATTACACTCTAATTGGGCCCAATGTATTGGTATAAATTAAGAATTCATGGTATCTGCAGTGCTCTGAGATAAAACATTAAAAGGCTCATGACTATCCTACTAAATCATTTGAAATGTAGCTAAATGACTTTAAATATAATAATCAAAAGAATGAGACATAATAGACGCTTTAAAAGATCTTCATGAAACAATTTCCCATCTTTTTACATGTTCACAAAGCATGTTGGGAAATTGGAAAGACATTTGATTTCTTTTCGTAAATTGATGTTATTTTGTGCCTTCTTTTGTGTTTCATGTGTAAATTGAATTTTAATTCACGCAAGGGCCTTATGTTGAAAAGAAAGGGTACAGTACAACAAAGCAAGGGCATTTTGTGTAACGTCTTATAATTTCCAGATGGTTAATGTTTAACGTTGACCAATAAAATGATATCAGCCATACCCTCACAGACACAAACTCAATTTATTTTCAGCAGCACTGTAAGGAGATACTTTGATTTCCTCTTGTAGAAACAGCTCCTTTTAAGGCTCTACAAAATGAATATGAAATCTTTGCATCAACAACCAAATCGATAGGAGATAGGATGAACCATTTGTATCTTATTAGATTATAGATTCATTTTGTACATTGGAATCAATCTACAATTATACTTTGAGCAATAAAACTAAACTGCCACATACAGGAGAGAAAGCTATTGTATATTAAAATATAGAATAAAGAAAAAAATGCTGAAAAGTAAGAATGCTTTAAAAAAAAAACTATTAGTACCGTATATACTCGTGTATAAGCCGAGCTTTTCAGCACAAAAAATGTGCTGAAAAGTCCCCCCTCGGCTTATACACAAGTATATATGGGTACCCGGCTGTATACAGCCCCCCCGTGGTATACCGGGCCCCCCCTGTGGCAACCTGTAAAGGAAGCGATGATTATACTTATCGGGTCGCTGTCGCCGACGCCGCCGCTCTGTCACCGTCCGTCACCGCGCTCCTCCTGGTCGCACAGGAAATGATGTCATTTTCTGTGCGCCGGTGAAGGAAGCATGAAGACCAGGAGCAGCGCGGTGACGGACGGTGACAGAGCGGCGGTATAAGTATAATCATCGCTTCCTTTACAGGTTGCCACAGGGGGGGCCCGGTATACCAGGGGGAAGGGCTGTATACAGCCGGGTACCGCTGTATACAGCGGGGGCTGCTGTATACAGCGGGGGCTGCTGTATACCCCTCTGGGGCTGCTAAATACCCTTGGGGCTGCTGTATACCCCTCTGGGGCTGCTGTATACCCCTCTGGGGCTGCTATATACCCCTCTGGGGCTGCTGTATACCCCTCTGGGGCTGCTATATAATGGGGCTGCTATATACCCCTCTGGGGCTGCTGTATACCCCTCTGGGTCTGCTGTATACCCCTCTGGGGCTGCTATATACCCCTCTGGGGCTGCTATATACCCCTCTGGGGCTGCTGTATACCCCTCTGGGGCTGCTATATACCCCTCTGGGGCTGCTATATACCCCTCTGGGGCTGCTGTATACCCCTCTGGGGCTGCTGTATACCCCTCTGGGGCTGCTATATACCCCTCTGGGGCTGCTATATACCCCTCTGGGGCTGCTGCATACCCCTCTGGGGCTGCTGTATACCCCTCTGGGGCTGCTATATACCCCTCTGGGGCTGCTATATACCCCTCTGGGGCTGCTGTATACCCCTCTGGGGCTGCTATATACCCCTCTGGGGCTGCTGTATACCCCTCTGGGGCTGCTGTATACCCCTCTGGGGCTGCTATATACCCCTCTGGGCTGCTATATACCCCTCTGGGGCTGCTGTATACCCCTCTGGGGCTGCTGTATACCCCTCTGGGGCTGCTATATACACCTCTGGGGCTGCTATATACCCCTCTGGGGCTGCTATATACCCCTCTGGGGCTGCTGTATACAGCTCTGGGGCTGCTGTATACAGCTCTGGGGCTGCTGTATACCCCTCTGGGGCTGCTGTATATACCACTGGGAAGGCTACTGTATACTACCACTGGGGAGGCTGCTGTATACTACCACTGGGGAGGCTGCTGTATATCACTGAGGGGGCCTGTATACCACACTGCTGGGGGCTGTATACCTGTGCTGGGGTCCACCCTCGGCTTATACACGAGTCAATAGGTTTTCCCAGGTTTTGGGGGCAAAAGTAGGGGGGTTGGCTTATACACGGGTCGGCTTATACACGAGTATATACGGTACTTCTATTTTTGAAAGCATCCTTATTTTGCAGATTTTGTTCCGTACCTGATTAAAATATTTAGAATGTTTTAGGCAGGGGTGGAAAGATGCTATGAAAGTGCTTTAAAAATTGTACTTTTAATGGTTTATTTTTATTAATTAACAAAATGTCAAGAGAATGAACAAAAAGAAAAATCTAAATCAAATTAATATTTGCTGTGACCATTCTTTGCCATCAAAGCAGCATCAGTTCTTCTATGTACACTTGAAGGAATTTGGCAGGGAGGTTGTTCCAAGCATCATGGAGAACTAACCACAGATCTGGCTTGCACAAATTATTCTGTCTTTTCATGTAATCCCAGACGGACTCCATGTGGACGCCATATCCTCAGTTCAGGACTCCTTGTTCCTCTTTATGCTGAAGATTATTCTTAATGACAGTGGCTGTGTGATTGGAGCCACTGTTCTGCTACAAAATAAATAGGAAGCCATTCAAATACTTCTTGATGGTACTGCATGATGGATAAGGAGCTGCCTGTATTTCTCAGCATTAAGAACATGGTTAATCCTTTCTAAATCCCCAACTCCATGTACTGAAATACAGCCCCTGACTTTCAAGGATCCACCACCATGACTCACTGTTGTCTTCAGATGCTCCAAACTGTGCCACTCTCCAGCCCTTCGGTAAAAGAAACTGCTTTCTGTTTTAGGTGAATATTTACATTTTTTACATATCAGTCCAGGGAACTTGCATTTTTCTGTATTCAAGTTTCTATTTTTTTTTTTAATAGTGAGTTGCTTTCTCTTTCCATGTCAAGGGTATGTTTTTTGACCCCCAATATCATTAGGGACTATCTTCAGTGCAAAGAAGGAGTCCTGGAAGTGACAAAATGGCCCCCACTAAGCTCTGATTTGAGCATCAGTGAGTCTGTGTGTGATTACATTAAGTGATAGAAGAATTTTCATAATCTTACATCCAAAGAAGATCTGTGGTTGGTTACCTGAGATGTTTGGAACAAGCTCCCTGTCGCGTTTCTTCAAAAATTACGTGCAAGTTTACCTTAAAGTACACTGATTACAAACAAGGGAATGAGGTCCAATGCAACCACAATCAATATCTGTGTGGACATTTAATGGTCTCCCTTTATTTGCATTTCCTCTAAATTCTCTGAATTCTTCCAATACTTAAAATTCAAAATGACAATCATAGGGAATGAACCAGCTTTAGAAGTTTCTTAGTCAGGGGTTTGTTACTGTAAGTAGAGTGAGATTTTGGTCACCAAAAAGGCAATCAGATTAAATCCTTTTATCAATAAAATTATGAGCTATAACAGAAAATCAGAAACCCTCTGTCTACACCATGCTGTTATGGCTGATCTTATTAGGAATCATTATGTGTGTATGGACGTGCAGAGGTCTTGATTAAACAGGCAATAAAACGACCACTGTTCAGCTTTCATGCCGACAATCGGTCTGTCTGAATGCAGGATAACATTGGATCAACTAGGTGATTTTTTTTTTCTTTGGACACAATTGATCTTATCAACCACTGCATGTAACTAATGTATATTACAGGTGAAAATTCATCCAATAAGTCATTTGTATGAGAGGCCACAGGCATTGAATGGTTCAAACAACAGAACATTTAAGAGGAAATTCTTTGTGTTCTATCTTCAATCCTATACATTGCATTGTTTTGGAATAATATAGGTTAGAAATTATCAATTTTTTTAATAAAAGACAAAGGATATTCCAAATATACAATGAGACCTGTGTGAAATATTAATACAGTAGGTTCTACTTTATACAGCGCTTGGTCAACAAATAAATAGAAAATAAGCATTGGATTAACTGCTTTCTTTCTCAGGTATACAGGCACACTTGCCCATTAGAGAAGACTGCAATGCAGCTGCTGGTGCAACCATTAATGTGCATTGACTGAGCCTATAAGTTGTTAAGCTCATCCTTCCAGGACAAGCTGGCAGCAAATGGCAAGATTTGGAGCTGAAAAGATCCTACAAATCATAAAGCAGATTGCTAATAAACACAGCAGGCAAAGATGGCATAGTTGACACACAGGTGCACAGCTGCTACTGGCACAGGACTGGCACAAAAGGCAGTAAACTGAAATCAAGCATTCAGAGAGCCAGCCAGGAAAAAGCTATATTCACACATACAATTGACATTCAATGAGCTGTGACTGTAGGAACTTAAGAGTGAAATACAAATAGGGCATGAGTAAAGCATGTACAAAGGGTAAGCACATGGGTGAAAAGAAGACGGAAATGATAGACATTACAATACATATTGACCATATAATATAATGTAGGCTAAATCCTGTGTAGAATACCGATACCCCTCCTTGCATCATAAACAACTTTTGGAATGTTTAAGGCAGTTTTGATACATTTTTAACAAGGTTTGGCCAATCAAAAATTTGGGGGATTCCATCTCACGTACAGTTATGTGTTTTAGATGATGTCACCCCTCGTATTGAGCTGTGCTTCGATACTTCTCTTGATATAAAAAGTGAAAAATAATAAAAGGTATCTTATTTGTTCTTGTCAAACACATCATTTTTCACATTGTCACTTTATAAGATTGTAGTTTCTGTGGTGAAAAAGACTACACCTGTATACCAAGTATAAGAAAGGGTTGCGCCACACTGCCGTTATTCTGTCTTATGTGGGTATCCATCGAAACCCTGATGCATCCTGATCAGGCATGTGTCCCAATACTTAAAATGGGGCGCAGGAACATCAAGTGACATCAAGTGGTGACAAATGCATCGTTTTGATGTAAACTCCGGGCACATCAGGGTGAATTTTTGTGGCATAGTAACAATCCTGATGCGTCCAGATGTGGTGCAATGCGTCAAAATTATGCATTGATATCAGTGAGAACACAGCCAGCCCTGGATTCATTCTCGCTCTCTGTGGGACTCGTAATACTACAAATTTCTGCTCAAAATGTAATCTAAAAAAAATCAGAAGGGCAGATCAGGACAAAGATGCATGTAAAACAGATACAAACGCAGCATTTTTTTGTCTGATCCTGTGCCTGATCAAGCAAAAAAAGCTGTGGTGGCTTGCATTTTTTTATGCGTCAGCGGATGCAGATGCATTTTCATCCTGATCAGGACACAATGCAAGTGTGAAAACAATCTAAAGGGGCTAAAGCTAGGGAGATCTAGCAGTTTGAGGAGGCCTCGATAGTAAACACAGCTTTGACTTACTGTACATTCTGCTATATAATAAGCTAGAAAAACGTTTATGTAGAAAAAAGCCCAGGTTTAGATTCTGCGCAGACCACCAAGCAGGAAGGGTATGTTTGATGTCCGTTTATTGAGCCAAAGCGTTTCACAGCAGGACCTGCTGCTTCCTCAGGGCAAACAGTGTTTGCCCTGAGGAAGCAGCAGGTCCTGCTGTGAAACGCGTTGGCTCAATAAACGGACATCAAACATACCCTTCCTGCTTGGTGGTCTGCGCGGAATCTAGACCTGGGCTTTTTTCTACATAAACAGATTTCTCCCTTACCAGGTGTCTGCAGCGACCAGGATAACAAGGCTATTGCAGTTTGTTGTGACTCACACAACCCAAAAAGGTGAGTCACACTAATCGGGGGGCATTGAATTATCATCATAGATAAGACCCTGTGTGCGCTCCCTTCTCTCTTTGTTTTAAGCTAGAAAAACAACATATCTCATTCTCAAAAGCCTAATATGTAATGTTTGCTCATATTACTATTTTCCTTTTCCTTGCATACACAGGGTGGATGTCATAAATGACTCATTAAATTTTACCATGAAACCTCATGTAAACCATGGATAATATAGTTAAAAACAGGGAAGTTTGTGATTTAAGTGGTTTTGAGAGGGTCAGAAAACATTCTGCACATATTTTTCAGTGATTTAAATATAACATATTTCTTTTCCAATCTCGCCCCCACATACAGAAAGAACAGTATAAACGTTTTGGATATAATTATATACATATTGTGAATTGGCATTTTTCAAAGCTATTACGAGACGGAAAACTTCAAAAGTTTAAGTCTAATGTCAAGTTGTTACTTATCCATTTGGCTCACAAATATACCAAAAGAACAACTTCTCGGAGTAAGGCATAATTGTATGAATGTGGAAAAATATACACACAAAGCAAATCGATTGCAGGCACAATTAATTAATTAATAGGGGCTATGCTATATCTAAATTGGAAATAGCCAAGCAAGAGGTAAAACAGTATCCACGAGAGAGACTAATTAATAAAGTCCCACAGGAGGTGCTAAGCCCTATTGTAGAAAATGAGGTATCTAATTTACAACTGTAACTGAGTATAACAAATAGTTTATTTTTTTTTAATTTTAAGAAAATAATGGCCAATATTAATACAGGATAAAGTGGTTTCCCGGTCTGTGTTTTGTAGGGCCAGAACAGTAAGTAGGTTAGTGGCCCTAATCATTAAATATTGTAATAAGATTACTTAAAGTCTAGAAAGTCTACACATTTTTGAAATCCCTATTAATTTAGATCATAAGGTAATAGCAATACTTGCAAACATATAGGGGCCAAAGAAATTGCTGCTTTAGTTAGATGGTAAAACTTTCACATTTGCGTTCCCCTCTGCAGCATTCTGCGGAGGTGAGCCGCAATGTGAGCGCAGCACTACAAGCCCTATCTTAATAATGGGAGCACACGGTGCTGCGTATGACCGTGCGCACCCATTCATTCCCATATGAGATCTGTGCGCAGGCTGACGCCTGCGCACAAATCACCCAGTCTCGTCCGCACCAGAAATGCAACATGTCGCGTTCGTGAATGGGTGCGCACGGTCTTACGCAGCACCGGGCAATCCCATTATAAAGATAGGGGCTTGCGGTGCGGAACGCTGCGGAGGGGAACGCAAATGTGAAGGCACCCTTAATGTAACATTAAAAAACCCATGTATTGCACCTGGGGAGGTAGTAGCAAATATTATGTGAGTCATACAAGGCCATTGTTTGTAAGAACAATTAAAAAAAAAACAGGCAAATCAGTTTTAAATAATCCATAATTATGTAATTTCAAGGAAGTGCATATAGGGGACATTAAGGTGGTTGAATTATTTGGCTTAGAATAGCACAAGATTTTTATAGAAAGTAGCAAAACCACTAGGAATTTTTATGGAACTGACTTCAAGGGGTATTCTCAAGTTTTCTTTTGAATAGGAGAAAGATGGTTGGTATGTTATAAGTTAATCCCTCTACTCGAATGTAACTAATGCGGATACTCAGTGAGGGTTTGGGTAGGCACTAGTGGTTCAGTTCCATGAAAACAAGCTTTACACTATGAAAGGTAAAAGTTCTCATTGCAGGAGAATGGTAGCAGAAAAATCAAGTTGTTTTCTTAATTATTTTAAACATTTTATAGATTTTAGGTTGAAGGTAGGTTCATCAAGTTCACCTTATAGGCTAGGAAATTGATGAAGAGGAAGGCAAAAATCGCATGAGGTAGACACCAGTCTAATCATCCCTGTCTGAGCTAATAGTGAAATGTGAAAGGTGAAAAAAAGCATTTATACACTTATATTTCAGTCTACAGCTTGGAGGAGGGAGACTGTCTGGCAGGATAATAGTTAACTCACTATTATCTTGCATGGCTAAAGGACCTATGTGATGAAACGATCATGTGACCATAGTGGGCGGAGTTAAGTGGGCAAACTTATGTTGTGTGGGGACTTAGCTCTGCCTCTTGTAGTCATATGGTTATGGCATCACATCAGGTCTCCCAACATGTTCTAACATAAGGCTGAAATGTTAACTATTAACCTGCCAAACAGTCCCATCCTCCAAGCTGGGGACTGACTGCCTCATTACATAAGGAAATGTAAGTGTATAAATGCTTTTTTTCACCTTTCACATTACACTCTGACCTCACACAGGGATGGTTAGACTAGTATTATAAAGCTACAGCTACAGACAGTGATAGCTGGGGGGGGGCATAAACTAGCTGACAGGTTCCCTTTAATGTTTTTAGAATAACTCTGTAAAAAGAGGAAGATCAACACATGCGCAAAATTGTATATAACAGTAGAAATTTAGCTACTTGTTTTCCCATTACAAAGGTACTCGAAAGTTTCTGAAACGCGTGGGCGCTGTACTTAGTTTTGAACATCACGCTGTTTCTCATGCTGCCTGATTATGGTTTTACAAATGGTATCACTTGCAGAACAGACTTTATACATTGGATCATGACAGATTTTGCTGCTTTCCAATTGGATTTTAATCAGTGCTGAACACAGGACCTTAACTTCTACAATTGTGAACAAAGTCCTGCCTGCAGCACCTGTGGATGGTATTCTGCATTACAACACTAGACATTAAGTGATTTACATACTACATATGCATATTGGAATTATTCCTGGCAGTTTAACAACACATGATTCATATGCCTTTTTAGATGGCTAATTCTACTATTGTGCACTATTCAAATAGAGTATTTATGTTAGTGAATGTTTGGATACACCCATTCATGGCTATAAGCTTATATGATTGCAATATACATTTGGTCTGATTAAGAAGTACCGTATATACTCGTGTATAAGCCGAGTTTTTCAGCACAAAAAATGTGCTGAAAAGTCCCCCCTCGGCTTATACACGAGTATATACGGTAATAAAAAAAAAAAAAAAAATATACAGCCCCCCCGTGGTATACCGGGCCCCCCCTGTGGCAACCTGTAAAGGAAGCGATGATTATACTTATCGGGTCGCCGACGCCGACGCCGCCGCTCTGTCACCGTCCGTCACCGCGCTCCTCCTGGTCTTCATGCTTCCTTCACCGTCGCACAGGAAATGACGTCATTTTCTGTGCGCCGATGAAGGAAGCATGAAGACGGGAAGGAGCGCGGTGACGGACGGTGACAGAGCGGCGGCGTCGGCGACCCGATAAGTATAATCATCGCTTCCTTTACAGGTGGCCACAGGGGGGGCCCGGTATACCAGGCGGGAGGGCTGTATACAGCCGGGTACCGCTGTATACAGCGGGGGCTGCTGTATACAGCGGGGGCTGCTGTATACCCCTCTGGGGCTGCTAAATACCCCTCTGGGGCTGCTGTATACCCCTCTGGGGCTGCTGTACACCCCTCTGGGGCTGCTATATACCCCTCTGGGGCTGGGGCTGCTATATACCCCTCTGGGGCTGGGGCTGCTGTATACAGCTCTGGGGCTGCTGTATACAGCGCTGGGGCTGCTGTATACCCCTCTGGGGCTGCTATATACCCCTCTGGGGCTGCTATATACCCCTCTGGGGCTGCTATATACCCCTCTGGGGCTGGGGGTGCTGTATACCCTCTGGGGCTGCTATATACCCCTCTGGGGCTGCTATATACCCCTCTGGGGCTGGGGCTGCTGTATACCCCTCTGGGGCTGCTGTATATACCTCTGGGGCTGCTGTATACCCCACTGGGGCTGCTGTATACCCCTCTGGGGCTGCTATATACCCCTCTGGGGCTGCTATATACCCCTCTGGGGCTGCTGTATACCCCTCTGGGGCTGCTGTATACCCCTCTGGGGCTGCTATATACCCCTCTGGGGCTACTGTATACCCCTCTGGGGCTGGGGCTGCTGTATACCCCTCTGGGGCTGCTATATACCCCTCTGGGGCTGCTGTATACCCCTCTGGGGCTGCTGTATACAGCTCTGGGGCTGCTGTATACCCCTCTGGGGCTGCTGTATACAGCTCTGGGGCTGCTGTATACCCCTCTGGGGCTGCTGTATACAGCTCTGGGGCTGCTGTATACAGCTCTGGGGCTGCTGTATACAGCTCTGTGGCTGCTGTATACCCCTCTGGGGCTGCTGTATATACCACTGGGGAGGCTACTGTATACTACCACTGGGGAGGCTGCTGTATACTACCACTGGGGAGGCTGCTGTATACCACTGAGGGGGCCTGTATACCACACTGCTGGGGGCTGTATACCTGTGCTGGGGTCCACCCTCGGCTTATACACGAGTCAATAGGTTTTCCCAGGTTTTGGGGGCAAAAGTAGGGGGGTCGGCTTATACACGGGTCGGCTTATACACGAGTATATACGGTATTTCTTCACATGGTCTTTCCAGCACATACAGTAGATTATCCAATGCATTATTGTACGAGTTATTCATTTGGACTAATTACAGGTACTTGTCGCATCTACTGCTGCCGGAATTTCTATATCCATCCTTGTCCAGGCAGCACTTGTATGTTTTCCTTTTCTCTTTCTTTAGGCTCTGAGAGCTATGTGGATGAATATACTTGAACTTACAAGTGATGTCTTGTACTATACTCTGGTTGTCTGAAAGGAAGGTAGGTGCATTATGTAAAAAGAAAAAAATATGTGGCGTTCCCAATGAATAGTGAATCATAAGTCCATTCACATCATGCCTTTCCCCCATGAGCTTACGACATCTATAAATAAACTGGTGGGTCAGTATACACAATTTCTAGCCGTTTTCCATCGCAGTATGTTCTATAGATGAGAAGCGTTGGCACTGTTTGTATTGTGCAGCCAAAATCAATTTTGTTTTATCTCACAGCACGCTCACTTCTCGAGGAAGTGGAAGCGCCAACCTGCAATGATTCTTTGCAAACCTTAATTGCATCTATAAGAGGAATACAAAGACTTTGCTGCTCTGATCTTCCTTCAGATATGTAGCTTCCCTCCTTTACCCTCTTAATATCTCACACAATGATTGTTTAGAGCTGAACCTCTCATTTCAGATGGGATTTAAGAAGGACAAGGTTGAAGTTCCACAGCATACTAATGCAATATCCCTGGCTGAGTCACACAGGATTACTGCACAACTGCAACAAGGTCACTGTTCATGAAAATCTAAGTGATCTCCGGCGCTCTTTGAAAGCCGCAGAGAAACTATTAATGTCTCCGGCTGAATATAACACTGACCCTCAGGCGCACGCACAATCCCTAAGAGAAGCATCTGATCTGTCCTCTGTTGCGGACACATGAAATTAAATCAAATCATTTATTTCATGGAAACAAATCGCCTTTTACATGTCTTTAAACCAATTAGAAGTGCTTGCGAAGGCCAGGAAGTCAGAAGCCTTTGATGTGTTCTGGTGGATATTTTCACAGTGATAAATTTAGGAATATTACATCAGTACAGCATGACAGTGACTTTGTGCAACATACTGTAGCTGGCAGTATTTCCAGTACTGTACATAAGCCAAATTGTGGAATAGCCGCACAGACGTCACACACCTGGCTTGGCAGGAGATGCAGCAGCTGATAATGTACTGACGCATATAAAGAATATGGCCAGGTGTCATAAGCAACATAGTGTAATAGCAAATGAAAATCATGGAAGTGTTTGTATTATTCCTCTAATATCTGTTCATTATTCGCTTTTGGGCTAATGAACCATCCAAAATACCCCATAATAAGAGAGAAGCTAGGACTGTCAAACAGACCCTGCCTGGGGCACCAACTGTACCTCCAATCCTAGTTATCAAATGTTCTTTGTTTTAAAGTGGTTTTCCCACAAGGTCCATTTTAATCAATTGATCTTAGAATAATAAGTTCCACAATTGGATGTGTTTAACCCCCTCACCACCCGGCGATTTTCCATTTTTTGTTTTCCATTTTTCCTCTTCTTCCAAGAGCCGTAACTCTGTTATTCTTCCATTAATATTGATATCTAAGGGCTTGTTTTTTTTGCGGGACAAGTTGTACTTTTGAAGGACAACATTTATTTTACCATATAGTGTACTTAAAAAAAGGGGAACAAAATTCCAAATGTGGTGGAATTGCAAAAGAAGTGCAATTACATTATTTTTTTCAGGTTTTTAATTCATTGTGCTCACTATATCATAAAACTGATGTGTTGGTATGTAGATTGGTCACCATAAAAGGAGTGTGGCCGAGGCATAATTTCTTGCACAGGGGCCCCAAGCTGTCAGAGTCCGTCTCTGCCATGCTGTAATGTCTGTATACTCTTTTTTACTTCCTTTCTGGCCTGGTCATATGATCAGACCATGTCCCTGTACGGTCAGACACAGCCATTACACAAACATAGCAGGTACACATACTGTATATGTATAACATTATATCAGCACGGGAAGATTTTTTTCAAATACATCTAATTGTGGGACTTATTATTATCACAAAATCTATTGATTAAAATGAATTTTAAAATTAACTTTGTTTATGGGAAAACTTCTTTAAGGAGACATTTAATGAGAGATTATACAAAACATGCCAAGAAGGCGTCAAAAGTGGTCACATTTGCAGTAGATCAATTTTTAAAAACTAGAGTGAAAGAAGAAGTGAAGAACTGTAGCTAGATTTTTTTTCACCTTGGACAAAGATTTATTGTCACCTCCCTCCTCTGATTTTATTCAAACTCAACCCCTTTAAGGTGATTTTCTTGTGCATTCATTTTTTCCTACTTTTATTAAAAAAGCCATAACTTTTAATTTTTTTGTTGATATAGCTGTGTGAGGGCTTGTTTTTTGCATGACGAGTTGTACTTTTGAATGATACTGTTCATTTTATCATAGAATGTATTGGTAAGCAGTAAAAACATTTGAAGTTTGGCAAAATAAAAAAAAGTGAAAGTCTGTAACAGTTTTTGGCCTTTTAATTTACAGCACACCAGTACTGCTCTGTACAGCAACATTATGATCTCCTATGAATGCTGGCTCACAGATGGCATTCACTAGTGAATCACAATGACAAATACATCTCAACGTGCAATATTTAAAAAATATAAATAACTCAGCTGACCCCTGTCTGTCAAGACAACCCATTGGTGCCCGACAATCATATCACATGGCCACAGATTAAACCGTGGAATGGTGCACTCCCCAGAGCGTGAGTTAAATCTCGCTGTCAAAGATTAATGGAGGGATTTACCGTATATACTCGTGTATAAGCCGACCCGTGTATAAGCCGACCCCCCTACTTTTGCCCCCAAAACCTGGGAAAACCTATTGACTCGTGTATAAGCCGAGGGTGGACCCCAGCACAGGTATACAGCCCCCAGCAGTGTAGTATACAGCAGCCTCCCCAGTGGTAATATACAGCAGTCTCCCCCTGTGGTAGTATACAGCAGTCTCCCCCTGTGGTAGTATACAGCAGTCTCCCCCTGTGGTAGTATACAGCAGTCTCCCCCTGTGGTAGTATACAGCAGTCTCCCCCTGTGGTAGTATACAGCAGTCTACCCCTGTGGTAGTATACAGCAGTCTCCCCCTGTGGTAGTATACAGCAGCCTCCCCCTGTGGTAGTATATAGCAGTCTCCCCCTGTGGTAGTATACAGCAGTATACTCCTGTGGTAGTATACAGCAGTCTCCCTCTGCGGTAGTATACAGCAGCCTCCCCCTGTGGTAGTATACAGCAGTCTCCCCCTGTGGTAGTATACAGCAGCCTCCCCCTGTGGTAGTATACAGCAGCCTCCCCAGTGGTAGTATACAGCAGCCTCCCCTGTGGTAGTATACAGCAGCCTCCCTAGTGGTTTATACAGGCCCCTGCTCTCCCCCCCCCATGGTATATACAGACCCCCGCTCCCCCCCCGATGTATATACAGACCCCCGCTCCCCCCCTCGTGGTATATACAGGCCCCCACTCCCCCCAGTAGTATATACAGGCCCCCACTCCCCCCAGTAGTATATACAGGCCCCCACTCCCCCCCTCGTGGTATATACATGCCCCCACTCCCCCAGTAGTATATACAGGCTCCCCCCCTCGTGGTATATACAGGCCCCCACTCCCCCAGTAGTATATACAGGCCCCCCGCGGTAAATACAGGCCCCCCCCGTGGTATATACATGCCCCCGGTAGATGCCGCACACCTGTAAAAGAATCGCTTTCATACTTACCCTCCTCACTGTCATCGCGCGTCCTCCATCCAGTCTCTTTCCTGCTTCTACCCGGTCATGTGACCGCGCAGAAACAATGACGTCATTGTGGATGCGCCGGCCGCCTGGTAGAAGCGGGAATGAGACCGGAGGAGCGCGATGACAGTGAGGAGGGTAAGTATGAAAGCGATTCTTTTACAGGTGTGCGGCATCGACCGGGGGCATGTATATACCACGGGGGGGAAACGGGGGGGGCCTGTATTTACCGCGGGGGGCCTGTATATACTACTGGGGGAGTGGGGGCCTGTATATTCCACGAGGGGGGGGAGCGGGGGTCTTTATATACAACGGGGGGAGAGCGGGGGTCTGTATATACCACGGGGGGGGGAGCGGGGGCCTGTATTTACCACGGGGGGGAGCGGGGGCCTGTATTTACCACGGCGGGGGGAGGGCAATGTAATATGCACAGCTCCCCCTGCCGCTGATGGACAGGGGGATGCAGTGCATATTGCATTGCACTAATGAGCGGCCCCACGTGACCGGGCGCTCATATTACAGCCTCCCCCCGCCTGCTCCAGCCCCCGGACACCGGCACCCCACACTCAGCCGTATAGTGACTCGTGTATAAGCCGAGGGGGGGACTTTTCAGCACATTTTTTGTGCTGAAAAACTCGGCTTATACACGAGTATATACGGTAACTTGTAAACAGCTGGATCTACCCACAGGTGTTAGGGGCACATGTCGGCTGATCAGATCAGCTGACACGTACATGAAAAGCAAGTTAGAAAACCAATGACATACAAAGTACATTATGGGTAGTTAGGGGATTAAGGATTAACACCTACCTACACACACATTACAAATATACATTACAAAAACAAATAAACAAAATACACACAAGCTTAAAATGCAAAAATACATATTAACTACACATATTACACATGCATACACAATAAATACACACAATACACATATGCATTCACACTGTATACATAGAACACATACAATGAAAATACATATATTTCAGATACTTACCTATCTGAAAGATCTTTCACATCCCAGCAGTGTAGAAGGGGCTGTGGGTGAGCAGAGAACAGAGCCTTATTGCAGGCTTTCTGCCCTCCCTCTTCCTTACAACAAAGCTGCTCCCTGAATCAGTTTATAACAATTGTCGAGAAGCTTCAACTTCTGTAACTTACTCCAGTAGAGATCGTTCACTGATGGCCACTTTACACACACCAACTTATCTGTCCAACTTCTGAACAACTTACTGTTTGCAGTGAAATCATGGACACATTGCTCCATTTTGTGGCTGTGTACAAATGGAACAATGTGTCCATGATTTCACTGCAACAAGTAAGTTGTTCAGAAGTTGGACAGATAAGTTGGTGTGTGTAAAGTGGCCCTCAAAGTTTTACATTCTTTCTTCTTCTCTATATTTTGTGCCTCTCTCCACAACTACAGCCTATTGTGCCAAGAAGATGCTTCGTCCTTACCTAAGTTTGTTCCTAACCAATAAAATATTGTAACTATTTGGAGCTTTGTTAAGGGGCTACCATTTTAGGTACTCAACAGACAGATCACATATTTTTTCCAGCAATGCGTAATTGTGTACTTGAGACTCTGTACTACACATTGTAAAGAGGGAGAATAAGAATCTGTACACAAAACCTTTTTTCTGTTGCAAATTTAAGACAAATTTATTAATAAATAATTACAGAAAAAGAATAGTGCGCTACTGACAGTTTCTACAGCGCGTATATTACATGGATCCTGGATGGATCAGACGTTTACAAGATTTGCCATCATACCATATGCAGGGACAATGTTACAATAAACAATTTTATACATATCACAGTTAGGTTTCTTTACTCCATACAATGGCCCATTAATTAAGCATTTATACATATAGTTGCATGTAGGGGTTAACTGGTACAAAGTTATATATTTATACACCACCCTCACTGTGACTACACCTTTCTGTAAAGAACATGTACCACTGCATGTAATTCCCCAATAGTTACCCATTAAGGGGAGATAGCTGTGCCTGTAAGCGTCAGCGCCTACGTCCGTTTCGCTGGTCTCGCTTCCTCAGGGGGCGTGGCTTCAGTATCACATATTCTGGTCTATATCCGGATTTAGCCATGTCATGTGGGTGGATTTCACCAATAGTCATCCGCCACGTCATGGTCAGCTGTTCCATGATGCCGTTAGTCATGTGGGGCTATTCCAACCCATGATAATCCACCACCACTTCCTTACTATAATGCTGCCTATCATGTGACTAGATTTGCTGCATCGATGTCACATACCCTAATCCATGTTATTGTTGGCATGCCGGTGCCAACATCACCGCTACCCCTGCAGCCCCATCGATCCAGGATATTGTGGCAATCAGTCACTCCGCAGACAGAGTGCTTTTTATTAGCATTCTTCATCATAGTTAATAAGGGATCCAGAATAGCATAAGTTCTTGTAATTACTTAGAATTTCCTAATAGGACATTTAAACATGTTTTTCTACATTAAACAAACTCTTAAGATCCAGGGCAATTATGGAGCCAGACATATTTTTAGCTTTAAAGGGGAAGTCCGGGGAGAAAACACTTTTTAGTACAGGCCCTGGCCTCTTACATGATGAAGCAGAGCTGCACACTGCACGTCTAGGATCTATAGCTCACTTATAAATCAATAAATCATACCTGCTCCTTTGATCTCCCCCCTCCCTCATGGGACATAAAATTTCAGCCTGAGAGCTTCATACTGCAGCAATGACAAGTGTGTCAGGGGTATGGATGCTGAGGGCTGCAGGATCATCCTACATTCCAGTGAGGTGTGATGATGATGTTCCATTGAAAGTTGGAGGGATAGGAAGCTACCATATTCCTATGGGGGAGGGGAGACAATGCAGAGCTGATTTGATCAATGTAATGGTTTGCCTGTGCTCCTAGCCTGACAATAGCAATACACATTATGCATCATCATACAACAGAGGATAGCAGCATGTACTTGTATCTACTTGGTGACATACTTGCTATTTCAAGCCTGGACCCCCTGGTACATCAGGGACAGGATTATAGTATGAGTATGGTGCTGCCGACCACTGCCCTGTCATGCCCCCTCCCTATGTAGAAATGTGAGGGGGCTGGAATGTAGGAAGATCTTGCAGCTCCCAGGGTCAACGACCCCGACACACCTTCTGCCTTCTGCTCCTGCATGAAGCTGACATGCTGAAATTCTCTGTCCCATGGGGGGGGGGGTCAGAGCTGAGGAGCAGGTATGATTTTATGATTTTTTAAGAGATCTATAGATCCTAGAACTGCAGTGTACAGCTCTGCTTCATCATGTAGGAGGGCAGGAACTATACTAAAAGGTCTCTCACTGAAGTTCCCCTTTAAGTTATAGCCCTGGTATTATTTTTTATTAATTCCAAGACAAAACATTTATTTTTCTACACTGTCAGATCCCGGGCTATCTCCATCGATCATCATCCCCATGATTATCATTACAAGCGTAGGCAACCCTTTGTACATTACGGTAATCATGTTTAATATGGTTTACCTGTTAGAATTGGAGGTTTTTTCAAAATTTCTAATCACGAATAGGACTGTAAATGTGTATTACAGTTGTTTTGCTGATCATTGTTATTAAAAAATTATGTCATAAAGCATACAGGGTATCTCCTATTTAAGGAGACAAGAAACAAAGATGAAAACATCACTCAAATAATTCTTGCTGAATTTTTTTTTCTTTATATACTATATACAAGATTTCTCCTGTGCATCCCCCATACTCTGGAAATCTCTGCCCCAACACATCATAGTCTCGCTTACTCTGGAAACATTCAAAAGGAACCTGAAGACCCATCTATTGTGACAAACCTACCCACCTCTTCCAACAAGCCTACAACCCGCATTATCCCTCAGTCCATTAAACCGCCGCATGGCTAGTTCTGCCCTCTCCTAGTATACCCTAACCCAGTGATGGTGAACTCCAGGCCTCGAGTGCCACACACAGTCCAGGTTTTCAGGATTTCCATTGCATTTGACAGTTGGCAATCAAATTACCAACTGTCAAACTCTAAGGAAATCCTGAAAACCTGGACTGTGCGTGGCACTCGAGGCCTGGAGTACGCCATCACTGCCCTAACCCATCCACTGTAGACTGTGAGCCCTCGTGGGCAGGGACCTCTGTTCACCAACTATATCATCTCCCATCCCTTGTAGACTGAGAGCCCTCAGGGGCAGGGTCCTCTCATGCCACCTACTGTATCCTCACCCATCCCTTGTATACTGTGACCCCTCACAATGAGGGACCTCTCTCCTCCTGTGTGTGCCTTGTATTGCTTATAATTATTGTACCTGTCTATGCTTGCCCCTTTTTCCCATGTAATGTCATGGAATAAATGGTGCTATAATAATAAATACTAATAACATTCTTTAAATGGATTTCTTACCAACAGTGCTTTATGATATATTATTAAGACATGCCAAGATTACGTGTTTGGTGGGGGGATCACATCGACCAGACCTGCATTGATCCTACAGTGCTGTGCAAATTAATTGGGACAAAGCAAGTTTTTCTTGCATTAATTTTACTATTTCTGATAAGTGTTTTATCAGTTCTTGGTGTTGTTATCCTTTTTCTTCTACATTTCCCTTTTTGTTTTGGAGAAAACGATCCAGTTTCATTGTGTGTGCGAATTATTCTTGAAACGGTAGATTTTCCAATACCAACGGTGGAAGTGATTTCTCTTACAGTCAGACTTGTATGTTCATTAGGAGTAATAATTCTACACCTCTTCCGTGGAGTAACATTCATTTTTACAGGCACGAATCACACTGAAAGAAAAAATACACTAAACCACTCCTCACAGAAACAAGCTCTCAACTTAAGCTGAGGGAGCAGCTAGCTGTTATTTTCAGACTAAAACCAGTCAATCCACATTTTGTTACTCAAGGTTGTACACTCACACCTGTTCAAACCAGTTAAAACTGGTTTGAATCACTGACTGGTAACCAACTTATGATTTTACTTAAAAAAATGCTTTGTCCCAAATAATTTGCACAGCACTGTACATTGTTGTACCTCTAAATGTGTACAATAGGGAAATTATATCTGAGGAGAGGGACTAATTTGGATGACTATGGTTTTGTAAATTATGCAAGCATTATAGAAATAATGAAAAATCCATTAATAGAGATGTCTCATCACAGACAAGCACGTTAAATTGGAAGCTCTTTTCTGACCACCCCATCACAATTGGTTTTGATGGGAATATAGAGTTACACAACATTACACCACTCAGATGAATGGTTATCCATGTAAAGGAAAAAATGGCCAAAATTCGCAAACGGACCATACAGTGTTAAAGGTGTATAGAGGTGAGTCTAAATTGGTTACTCTCTGACTTCCAGGTCTCATATTGAATAAATAGACTTAATAATACACAATAAAATTGGAAGATACTTCACTTTCATCATCCAACCACAAAGTTCACACCAGGATCATCTAAAAGTCTAAATTATTCAATAGAAAATGAAACCACAGAAGAATACCTTAGTGAAGCAATTCCAACATATAGAAAAAAAACATACAGCATTAGCATTACTCATATAATTAGGAAGAGGCTTGTGAGCTGCCACAATTGTGCTTGCTAGAACAGATTTTAATTGATGCGTTTTTGTGACTGCAGTTGATTATTTTTTGTGAGCACTGAAAGGATCACGCAAGTCCCAGTGTTATATGGTAATTAAATGTCTATTGCTGTTATCTCTTTTTATGGGGATATAAGTATGTGCCACATAATATATGTATGTGCCACATAATACAGAAGTTTAGTATTATTGCTATATATACATATTCTGAATATATGTTCTGTATTACATCTGTTTCTATGAAGATTATACAGGACATAGTAGATATAAAACACCAACCTACGGCAAACATTGCATTGGTCGTTTGCTCAAGTCAAGGAAATAGTTAATCCAACCTAGATGAGTCTTAACAGAAGAGTCTGAACAAAAAATGAGAAAAGCTGGTTTATCAGGGACAGTAACACTTTTTTCCCAAGGGACCTTGACTAAGTCCATTTTCTGACTGCAGCATTAATTGAAAAGCAACGAGTGGGGAGGACTCTGAATGGTTCTGCTTTGACAATAAATCGTCCCGACAATGACAAATGCATGCATTTACTGAGCAGTCCAAGACTTCCTTACAAACACTAGGAGAACAGAATCCAACACAGCAACTGCCGACATCATCACGACTTTCCTTTTTTTTATCGCAGGCAGCTGCAGGATGCTGAAACCGAGGATGGAATTTTCCCATCTACACCAATTTTAATGGCACAGCTTCAAGTCATATTTTATTAATAACAGACAAATTCCAAAGCTACTTTATATATAGAAATAAGAAACAATCAGAAAATTATATGTTTCTTAAAAGAACCATAACAGGACTCCTCAATAGATATATCTCCTCTATTTGACTCATTTAACTTCAGAAGTAAAGTAGGAGGGTAAGCTTGAAAGGTATACCAGCTTAACTGTTCGTGTGCAAACTGCAATTTTGAACTGGCTGCAGATTTCATGGCCCAAACCTAAAGGGAATCTGTCAGCAGGTTTTTGCTACCTCATCTTAAAGCACAATGATGTAGGCAAAGAGAAACTGAATCCCACAATGTATTACTTTGTTTACTGGTTGCAGCAGTTTTGACTCAGCAGTTTTAGATTAAGCAACACAGCAGAGATGAGAAAGCTGCCCCCACCCACTTCAGGCTCTGTATGAAAAATGTCTTTAGACATATAGCTTTCAATCACAGCAGGGGGTATGCTAGACTAACTGACCTCTAGCTAATCTAGTCTAGCAATGATAATCTCCTGAAGTTGAAACAAACATTGCAGATAAACAGCCCCACACAATGTGTAAAGAGACACATCACTGAAATATCTGTTTTAACCCCACAGCATGCTGTCTTCAGATTACATATCAAAATATGGTAACAGATTCTATTTAACAGCTTCATACACATCTATACGTTTGGGTCCAGAGACCAGCAAGTGGTCTGAAAATCGTAGCCTATAACTGGACTGTAAAATACAGACATGTGAACCAGACTAGCTTTTTAATAAATAGTGAGACTCCAAATTCCTTTATAAACACTTTCTTCTAAGTACCTGAGTAGTAACTCCATGCAATCCTTTTTTCAAATTTGTGATTTAGCTCCTCGGTAAGTCATTCACTCCTTGTTGGAAAAATAAAGTATGTGATTCTATGCTGGACTTGCTCTTATACCTGAGCCATTCGGAGCAAGTACTGCTGCAGTATAAAGAAAGATGGACAAAATAATAGCCTGAGCTATTACTGAGATGGGCTGTTAATTTCAGATTTCTAACAACAATTACTTATGAAACCAAAAGTGAACAGTGGAAAAAACAACTGCCTATTATTTTTTGGGAGTATAGACTACATAATAGATCTGTATGTTTGTAAAAGGGACTTCCCCAATAACATAGATGTTATAGTAGATCTTTACGCATGACCTTCTAGAGTGATCCTTAATACAAGGACAAGGATCTCAATGTACTGTATCCTCCACTAAATTGTGTTATGCCCTAGTAACTGGCAGATCACAGTCTGTCCATTGATGATGTTATAGGGTTTTTGGGAAGGTACCTTTCACCACTGCCTGCCATGCTCCTGTGCAACAGTCACTTTGATCTGTAGTTCCTCATGGGCACTATGATACACAATACTTTTCATATTACCCTATCTCTCAACTATACGTCTCATTATACTATGTACAAAACTGGAAGACTGTTCTTCAACAGTCAAATGGTGGCAAATACAGTTCCAGCCCAAGTCCTTGTCTCTCCTGTAAAGGGTACTCAACTTTAGCTGCAGCAACAATGTAACCATACCTTTATACAGGGTGTTAAAATCTTGCAATATTCTGTTAAGTACCCTCCACTCCAATCACATTGTAAAGTTAGAAGAAACATCATTGTTGTGAGCTCTAGGACAGGTAGTCCATCTGTCTGAAAGGTACACTGCCCCAATTCTGTGTGCACCAGCATTGTTTCTAGGCTCCTACCATTACTAAGAAAACTCTTTGTTTTCCCTTCAAACAATGTCTCCATACAGTGCTACCTTCACAAACAGCAGCTCACCAAATATCAGCATATTCGACAAAAGACAGGTGCATATCAAAGAATAATGAATGCACACAAGCAAAGAAGTTGGAGATTAATGGGGACAACAACAATGTAAGGGGGATGAGTGATACAAAAATTATTTTAGGCGAAATAAAGTTTTCCCATAAAAAAACATAAAAACCCACAACTCCTAATGAATGCTCAGGATCAATCATTTCAGCTGTAACCTTTCAATAATATACTAGAAATGCAGTGCAGCAAGCATTATATTGAAAGTCTATAAATGCACAGCTCACATGCTACGGCTAGATGGAACCAGATAGGTATGTCCAGTAAAATTCTCAAATCATTAATGACCAGAAAATCATTACAGTAAGTCTTTCATATACACATCAAGAAAAGAACATGCCATTATCACAGTAGTATTTTATTATATTACATGCCAATACATTTTCCTTACAGAAAGATCTTTGCCAGTTCCCAGATGCCTTATTTTCCCAGAATTCTGGTTTTGTCAAACATAGCGCACTACAATCATTCTGTGTCTCTAAAACTTTGATGTCAGCAAATATATATATTTTTGCAAGCATTTTAAAGATTAAATATTATTTGTATACAAGGGACCAAGAAGTTCACTTGAATTATTTCTTTGCAATTCATTAAGAACTACTGCAGGCTTTCTAATGTATTATTTTTCACTCCACTTTAAATTGATGACTTGTAGAAAAGTCAGTCATAATCCTCAAAAAGGGCTTGTGATCTTCCCCAGTCAGGTTTGGATTGGCTCAGAGACGAACAGGTGAATCCCTGGTAGGCGCCTATGTAGGAATAGTCTCTTCATGCTCAAATATGAGCAACAATTAGCACAATATAGTTGATTCCCTATGCACATACAGTACAAAGTCAGAATCTCATAATTCCTTTAGTAAAGTACAGAGTTTATTATTAGATATGTTTGTGAATGAGGGAAATGTTATATTTGCATGTAGCTGAACATTGGACTCCCAGAATGAATGCTACCGATAGGCCCTTGGTACGCCAGTTTGATGCTGCTCACCAATTGTGTAAAAGCATGGAACGTGATAAGATAATGAAATAGCTTGTGTTTGTTAACTGTCCTGCAGTGTTGATGTGGCAATAAATACACGTGACAATGCAGCTAAACATTGACACTACTAAATACCATTACAATAAGGGCATGTTCATAGTTGCATTTTTTTAAAGCACGTTTTTATGAACAGACTTGATCCTAATGTGAACAAGTACTGATACAATGGATTTGTACTAAATAAAAGACATACACACTACATACTGCAGTGTAGATGCCTCCATACAGCTTCATATAATAAAGAATATCTACACAGTATAATGAAATTTGACTTCTATATGAAAACCAAGTTACAGTTACAATTGTTGCAGAGGTCAGCGTTCAGCAGAATCATTCAGCACTGAGACATTGTAAGAGAATGGGCAGTATTGCTTGGGACATATAGAAAAGATAATCTTCATCAATCATCATCATATCGTATAGAAGTTATGTAAGAACTGACACAAACCAAAAAAGTCAACCAGTACAGTATTAACAAACTTTAACAAATGATACAGCATCATCAGCTGTCTAGTCAAAACAGTGACTGAAGCATAAGCCTGCAGCTGTGGCTATTACTTCAACAGTATGGCTCTCTGAACTGCTAGCAAGGGTCTATTCACATTGCGGTAACTTTAGGACTCCATCAGAAATTTTTATCTGAATGCCTGAGAATTGAAAATCAAATATTTTCTTGACAATAGTATTGAGCATATGAGACATGTTGGACTCCATTAACCTAACTGAACACATTGGTGAATTCCATTTTTCAAGCATTCGGAAGGATGTCACCTGATTAAGTCCTGATTATGGAAGTAACAAACAGATCTTAGGAGTAGAGCTAGTACAGAGTTATAATGGGCCAGCCTGCAATGAAAACATCCAATTTGTGCAAATTCTTTTAGTTTTTGAGTCTTTTTGCAAGAAGTAGCAAAGGCATTTTTACATACATTTGTAGTCACACTACGTGAATATAAACTTCTGGTTCATGAAATTGTGTGGTGTACACACTGTCAGGATTCCCCTATGCAAGTAGAAAGTCATGTGACCTCATAATTTGCATATTTGCAGTCACATGCTGACTAGTCTCATCTTCTTTCTCTAAACAGAAGGGACCTGAGAGAAGCCAGTGACACTAGTAGGCAAATGGCATAAATGTGGTCATAACACTGTCCACTCACACATGGCATTCGAGGAAGTCATGACAGTGTTAACATTTACATACTGTTACAATTCTGCAGAGTGACTGAAGATTTTGCTACTTAAACCAGACAACGCCTTAAAGAATATGCAAGTTTATCTTTGTGTATCAAGAGAACCTTTTTTATCAGTGGCCTTTTCTCAGTATTTTTAGTAGGGTTCTGTATTAGGATAGTGTATTTAAGCAAATAAACAACATATTAAAAATGTAATTAAAACTAACTTGCTCTTTCCTTCTAAACACATCTGGCTCAGCTTACTTTTAATTTATGTCAGACTATTGTCTGGTATTTTTGAGCATCTGGTCACAAGATATTGTACTATTTCCTTGTGTTTAATTGTTCTGAGACTGACTTGTTCCATTTAACCATCCTAATTTTGCTGGAGGGAGAAATACTACATATGTTTGTCTTAATAACCTGAAATATTCAACAGTGCTAGGATAGGATAAAAACAATGGCAGTACATTGGAACAATATGTGCCCTGTCATACTAACTGAACGCTGTGTAGCACAGCACTATAAATTTTATCACACAAAAAAGTACCGTATTAAACATTTTTGTATGTTTCTTAATGTGATAGTCTTTTTGACTCCATATGAGTTTTGGCATTTATCTATTGCGATTAAAACAATAGTAGAAAAGCATAGCAAAGATCACGCAACGGCTTTAAAACTAGCAGAACCAAAAGCCCACAGAAATCAAGAATTTAGTTGTAATTTTTTGCCTAAATAAAATACTGTGTTTTTCGGACTATAAGATGCACTGGACTATAAGATGCACAGCAAATTTAGAGGAGGAAGATAGGAAAAAAAAAGAATTTTAAATGTTAAAATGGGGGTTCATCTTGTAGCCTTATAGATCGTCTTATAGTCCGTGTGCAGCTTACCAGGGAATGCCGGCGGTGGAGCAGGGTCTGTGCAACCTTTGCAATTTGTGATCTTGGGTCTCCGAGATCTCAATCTGTACATGCTTTGCCTCCGCAGACATTTTCCTGAAGTCCATCGAAATCAATAGCTCCTGCCTTGCACTGCCCCAACACCCCCTCCTCCCAGCCCGCAGCATCACCCTACTTGTGCCACCGCCAACTTCCTGAAGCTGTGATCATGCCTCCTGTGACCACACGTCATCACTTCCCCCTGTAAGCTATATCCGGACAATAAAATGCACACCCATTTCCTTCCAATTTTGGGGGAAAAAAAGGTGTCTTACAGTTCGAAAAATACAGTAAGTGTCTTTCTTTTGTCTATCTTGAGAAGGAATGGAAAAGAAGTTTCAACACTTATAGTGCTGGTGTAATGCTGATAAAGAGTAACTGCCTGCTCAAAATAGGTAGATAGGAGTTCTTGATCACATAAGACTGCTATGTGCACCAAAACGAGTCTTAAATAGCTGTGAGCATTAGTCAGAGCTCAAGATAGTAAATCAACAGATTAGCACAATCAAAGACTCAGTAATTAGTGAAACAAAACACTGGACCAGTGCCAACTGCATCCAATGTGGGTCTGATCCTATCCCTAGAACAATGCTGAAATCATTTTATTGACAACTATAATGTTACAAACGAATAACATAATTACTGTCGGTGGTAACATATGATCAGCTAAGAACAACGTTATGATAGCTCATGTCACAACACAAGAGTAAAGAAAAGGGTAGCGAAAGCCGATATGTTTTCATCTGATAGATTTGCTATCTGATCCTTAACCATGAGAACAGTCAGGGTCTCTAAGGACAGAAACACCACGTTAACTGATTGTTGTTTCTGGTGAAATACTTTGCTTATGATATTTCACATGTAAAGCTCCATGGAATAAATAGTGCCATAATAACAAATAATAACAATATTATACCACCAGTGAAAATAACAACTACCACTGTGAAACTCCAAACTAGGACACTTTGGGTCATAAATAGTTAAATGTCTTTAATTTTAACACGTCTACAAACAATTTTTAATTCCATGTTTGTGAAAGTCAATGTGTTTATGCTTTTCGTTCTGTTTATATTTTTGCCATTTGATCTTTGTCCCAGAAGGATCGGGAAAGAAAACAAAACTGTAAACGAATGCAGTAAAAATGCAAACAGACTCAACTGTGGCGAGTTCACAAATGACGGGACGAAAGGAAAAACGTGAAGCCGTGGTAGGTGATCTAAATTAATTCCTACAGTTAAATAAATAAATGACCATGTGTCTTAATAAATCATTCTATTATGTGATGGAAGGATGCTTAAATATCATTTCACTCTAGGTTTTTGTGAAACTAACACATTGCTTTATTATACAACTTCCTTGCAGTCCTGGTGGACCATGAGCCCATAGCAAAAATTGTTGGTGCTCTATGTGTAAAAATGTTTTTTAATGAAGTCAGGTATAAGGTTAGAGAGGACTGACCCTTGACTGAGCTTCTGGCCGTTTCCTGGGTATGTTTAGTATACTAAACAGAAAAAACATAACTGCAACACATTATTCTAAAGATGTCAAGAAATAAATAGAATGTAAAACAGTCTACAAGTGAATTGTTTTCTGGGGAGGCTTAGTTGGAGGAAGAAGAGGATTGGTTTACTTAAATTCTAAAGTTTTACCAAGTATATAAGAAAATCCACCTCCTTGAAGGCTCTATTACGGGCCTCTGCTTTTCATTAATGATGAGCAAGTGTCCAGAAGCAGCTGTCTTCAGATGGGTGTCAAGCTTAATATTGCATAGGTGATAATTGAATCACCTGCACAGGTGAAGATTCCAACCCAGATGCAATGCTAAGGAAATGTTTACATTTTTTACCTAAGGTTGTAAATGGACAGGCACTGATACGATTTGGCCCCATCTTATCCTATGGGCACAGATTAGATCGGATTTGGCCTAATTGACATCCGATTTTGGTCGGATGCGATTTGTGTCCGATTTTTTGCTGTGCCCAAAATCAGAGACTGCTCCGATTTTAGCCACAGCAAAAAATCGGACACGAATCGGATCCAACCCGATCCGCGGTCTTTAACATAAGGACCTATGGAGCATGGGTCTGAGAAAACACAGGAGAATTTCTCGGACCTGATTTTAGTGTACTTAGCATGCTCAGTACAATAAAACTGCTCCTAACCATCAAATTTCACTTCCGCAATGTATATCCATACATTGCAGAGTGAAATTAAGTAAAAGCAAGGGGTTAAAAATTAAAAATCTCTATTCTCACCTTCCAGTGATCCCCGATGCCTCCAGTAAGATCCGGGTGTCTACGGGACCTGCCGTTACATCATAACCTGATCAGCTGATTGGGTCATATGACCAGTTACCGCCGTAACTGCTGTCATGTGACCCGATGACGCTGCCGGGTTTGTAACGTAACAGCAGGTCCTGTAGACACCCAGAGCTTGTTGGAGGTGTCGGGGATCGCTGGAAGGTAAGAATAGAGTTTTTTTTATTTTTAACCCCTTGCTTTTACTTAATTTCACTTCTGCAATGTATAGATATACATTGCGGAAGTTAAATTGCCCCACACAGCTCTTTCTGTGTCCGGACCTGTGAAAATCACAGACACGGACACAGAAATAGCATCTGGAGGTCATCTCTGATGCTTTCCTTTACTGTGCATGCGGTCCTGCAAAAAATAGGATCCCACAGACAGGAAAAAAAACGTGATGTGAAACCAGCCTTAAGGAAATCCTGAAAATCTGCACTGTTTGCGGCCCTTTAGCCCTGGAGATTGAGATCCCTGGGTTAGAGGTTGATATATGCACTACCTGAAATAGGCGACAGTAGCAAGATAGTTTTCTTTTCTGAGACAGAAATAATTTGCACACTTGTTTTTAATCATGAAAAACTGGCAATCAGACTCCCTATGTATCTGAAAGAGAGCCAGTTCCTCATGTGTGTTGTTGCTTTTTTGCCAACCACAAGCTTGACCTATCTTTTCTTAAACTTCACAGCAACTTCAACTTTCAAAACCTCTTTTCTATAACAACAATAGATAGCTTTCCCTCTTGCTGTGCATTTACTACTACATCCCTAGTCTATAAATGTACAACCTCAATTTCAAAAAAACAGACGTTGAAAGATTTGGAAATCTTTCATAGCATATTCCATTCTCAACAGAATCAAGAGCAAAAACACATATCAGAAGTTGTATGTTAGGAAATTTTCCATTTCATTTGAAAAAATTAACATATTTAGCAATTGACGACAGCAATAAATCTCCAAAAAGTTGGGACGGGGTTAAACAAAGGCTGGAAAAGAAAGTGAAGAATCGATTTTCACATAAGTCTCACTGAGTAAAAAATGAACATGCTAAGAGGCGCGATGGTGAAGAATATTCCTCAACCTTAACTGCAAAGACTTTGAATATACTTCATCTACAGTACTTAAAAAAAGATTCATTGAGAAATCCATGCACAAGGGCAAGGCCGTCAGTCAATATTGGATGTTTTGTGATCTAAGACCCTCCAGTGGTGAGACAGTAAAAACAGGCATGATTCGGTCATGCAAATCACTCCATGGGCTCAGGAACACTTCCAAAAATCATTGTCTAGATCCTGTTTGCTTTATATAGCAACACAATCCAAAAAGTTCTGCTATCTTCTCTGTTTAGTATGGGGTGGAGTTAAAGCCCATAGCATGGGAAATTTACACATCTAGAAAGGCACTATCAATCCTGAGCTTCATATAGAAGTTTTAGAACAACATATGATCCCATCTAGAAGTCTATTTCAGGGTAGGACTTGCATATTTCAGAAGACATTGCTAAACCAAATACTGCATCCATCACAAGAGCATGGCTTCACAGAAGAAAATATTTGGGGATGAAAGCACTTGGGCCACTTGGGTCATAAAAGAGAATCTGTCAGCAGGTTTTTACCACCTCATTTAAGATCAGTAAATTGTAGGCATAGAGACTCTGAATCCAATATGTTTAACTTTGATTACTGACTACAGCCGTTCTGACACAATCAAAGCATTTAGCTTTAGCCATGCAGCACAGCTGAGATAGCTCACACCAGGTTCTCAATTGAGATTGTACATTGACAGTGAGGTGTCAATCATAGGACGGGGTGTTTTGGATCGCCGTGGGCATAACAATGTAGTCCAGTAGTGGTAATCACAAGGTGATAAAGCCTTTAGTTTACGTAAAAAATACACACAGCCTGATAAGAGTGGCATAGTTGTTTTTTTCAACCCTTACAGCATGCTGTCCTTACATACCAAAAACTGCTGACAGATTCCTTTAAGAAGAATCAGGGCTTTTGAACATCTAGAATCTGACAAGCATGGGACATTCTTCTTCCTAAAACTCTAGCAATTGGTCTCACTTGACTGACATTTTAAAAGTGTTGTAAAAGGAAAAGGACACACTTGTCAATGGTAGACATGACCCCAACCCAACTTTACTTACAGTCCCTGACAAAAGTTATGTCGCTTATCCATGTAATGTCAAAAAAAAGCTTATAACTGATGTTAAATTCATCCATTGGTTGTGTAAATTACTCTTTTGAAAGCTGAAACCCTCCCAAATGTGCTTTAGGTTAACCCATTACATGCCAAATCAGCAATTTTCATTTTCGAAATTGGTGCATGAAAGCTCTCTGGGTGGAACGAATATTCAATTAAAAATGACAATGACATGATTTCCTGTTTTGAAAACATTGATTTTACAAACACAACACAAAAAATTGGACCTAATTATAAGATCTTAGTTGCTAGAAGCAAAAGATTACGCGTCCCATAAAAAGGACATTGGTAGATAATGGGTTTAAGAAAATAAATTGGCATCAATGCTGAAATATTGTTCATTTAATGAACACAGAATGGTCAGATTTTTTTTGTCGCCTGGTCATATAATGCACCCTTTCCTAGTTTACATCCTCACCTGTGCTCTGTTAATGATCGGTTAACTAGTGGGTGTCCCTAAAAACTAACCCAGCACCCCAGACCTTCACTTGAACTGCAACTTGAGCTCTGATAACATGCAAAAAATCCACCCTGCAACAAAAGCCTTGATTATCAAGAGGCTGAAGACCAGATCCACTGCAGAGGTGGCTGGCACCTTTAATGTGTCTCAGCATCAAGTACAAATAATAAAAAAAAGATTTGAAGAGACTGGAGATGTGTTTGACAAGCCCAGGTCCGACAGACCATGCAAGACAACTGCTCAGGAGGAACGTTCTTGATTAGTAAATCAAAGCAAGCCCCTCTTCCACTGTAGCAGAGCTCCAACAGGCCCAGTCACCTCAAGTCCCTATGTCAACTAGAACAGTTTGTATAATTCAGTCTCGATATGGCCTCCATGGTCGAATTAGTGCCCAGACGCAACACTAAACAAAAGGCAGATAAAATACCGTGTGGCATTTGCAAAGTCCCACAGCCTGCTAAACAGATGGATGCTGGAAAAGTGGCAGAAGGTGGATTTCAGTGATGAATCTCCAGTAGAATTACACCACAGCCGCCGCTAATACTGCAGGAGACATACTGGAGCCCATAGAGATCCAAATTTGGTGGGGAAAGGTCATGGGTCTGGGGTTACATTCAGTATGGGGGTGTGGAAAACATTTGCAAGGTGGAAGGCAATATCAATAGCCTAAAATATCAAGAAGTACTAGCTACCTCTTACATTCCAAATCATAAAAGGGGTCAAATTCTGCAGCAGATCGTGCTCCATCCAGGGGCAGGCTGGTGCTTCTTATTCCGGGAGGCAACGTGTCCTGCCAGCCCTAGGTGAGGAGCGCGGAGGGTTGATGCTATCGGGCGAAGTAAGGAGCGGGGGGGTTGGGTGCTATCGGGTGATGTGAGGAGCGGGGAGGGGGGAGTGCTATCAATCACGGTGAGGAGTGGGGGGGTGTGGGTTGCTATCATTCGCGGTGAGGAGCGGGGGGGTTTTGCTATCGGTGCTCACTTACCAGGCTGCCCGTCGCGACGCCCACTGTGCTGCCGGCACCTCCGGCCGCAAAGTGATGGTCGCGCCCATTTCAGTGGGGGGGCCGCCCTGATTAGGACATACCACCGCCTGGGATCATGCCCACTGCCACCTGGGCCAGTCCGCCCCTGGCTCCATCTCATACATCCATCTCTACAACAAAGTTCCTCCAGGCAAAAAAGATCAAAGTGCTCAAGGACTGGCCAGCCCAGTCACCAGACATGAACATAATAGAGCATGTTTGGGGTAGGATGAAAGAGGAAGGTTGGAAGACAAAACCAAAGAATCTAGATGAACTCTGGGAGGCATATTAGACTGCATTCTTTGCTATTCCTGATGACTTCATTAATAAATTGCATGAATCATTGTTGAACCGCATGGATGCAGTCCTTCAAGCTCATGGAAGTCACACAAAATATTAAATATGACTCTAATAGCACCACAACTTCATTCACCAATGTTATGCAACATATATTTGTATTTTAAGTTAATTATATTATATTATATTATATATATACATCATATCACATTACTTTCTGTGGGCGACAAAACTTTTGTCTTGCCAAAATCTGACCATTCTGTATTCATTAAATGATCAATATTTCAGCATTGATGGCAAATTTTTTTCTTAACCTAAACCACATTTGGGAGGGTTTCAGCTTTCAAAAGAGTAATTTATAACACCAATGGATGAATTTAATGTCAGGTAATAAGCTTTTATTTACATAACATGGATAAGCGACATAACTTTTGTCAGGAACTGTAGATGTGTTGCTGCCATCAGGATTAATATTTTTTACATAAAATGGTAAAATGTCTAACTTTCAACTTCTGATACGCCTTGTGATAAATTATATGGGTATAGGAGATTTCTAAATCATTGAATTCTTGTTTTCTTACATTTAACACAGAATCCAAACATTTTTGGAATTGGGGTTGTACAGCCACAATATTCATAGTTTCTGGTAATGATAAAGTACATGTTTTCCTGTGCAAACTCGTAGGTGGCACATGACAGTGGTGCACAATCACCATATGATTATTGTGCGATCCATTGACAGATATATGGGCGAGTTTGCCCAAAGCTAAAATGAAAGTTTTTGTCTACTGTTTACTTTAATTTTCTTTTCCAATAGTGCGAACAACAACAAAGTATTGTTCATTGAACAAAAGTACTGTAAACAATGTGAATAACCATTCTCTTGTGTTTTCAGTCCTACTTTCTTCTTAATATTAATTCCTCAGAGAGGCGTGTTAAAATAAAAGCTGTGAATAGATGGTGGCAGTTTATTTGTTTTCTTTACTTTTAATGTAGGTCAAAATAAGCGAAAAAACGAGCTCCACAACCTGCTCCTTGCCAACTGTTCTGTTTGCCTTTTTAAGCAAATCTAACATGTTAGGCATATATTATATTTTATCCATGTCTATTTTTATCATGATTGTACAGTAAAAATCTAACGATTTGAAAAAAATATGTTTCCATTGTGCCAGGAGAACCTGTACAGTACCTAATGTTCCATAAAAATGGTTCTAAATTATTATAATGTGTGGATTTGTAAAGAGAAACAAATACTAACCATGCAATTATTATGCCTGAACTCACTTTCCCTATTCCACCCTATGCTCACACATGATTCCTGCTCTTTATGTCAATGAAAAATCTAGGAGTAATGCTGTAATATTTGTCTGAGCTTAGGAGTCTGACAGATGCATCACAATGCACACGCTGTCTGCGGGCTTACCATGGGGAAGTGAAAGGCTAGGGTCACATTAGCGTCAGCCCTTAGGCGACGGATCCGTTAAAAACTTAGAAACTGGCAGACTGAGCACATAGCGTTAAAGTGTCACTCTGTGCTCAGACTGCCTATTCATTGCTAATGCTTACCCCCTGCACAGCGCAGCCGGCCGCTTCATGACAAGGCCAGATATGCACTTGTCATCTGCGCATAGGAAAATGCTGCATACCACGTTTCCTGTGTGCTGATCAAAAGTGCATATACGGCCCTTGTCAGTGAAGCGGCCGGCTGCCCTGTGCCGGGGGTGACCATTAGCAATGAATAGGCAGTCTGAGCGCAGCGTGACGCTCTGTTAACGCTGCTCTGTTAACGCTATGCACTCTGTCTCCCAGATTCTAAGCTTTTAATGGGTCCGTCAGCCTAAGGGCTGACGCTAATGTGACCCTAGCCAAAGTGAGTTCAGAGGTAAGAATTACATTCTTGAAATCTGTGATATACACATAATGCAGTTCTTTCATGCCATTCTTCATCAATGGAATGTCAATGCCACTGGATATCTGAACCATGTAGCAATTTCAGATATCAAGTGGCATTGAGGTTTCCATTGATGAAGAATGGCCCCATTATCTTTGTACCCCATATAAACCACATCATACCATCACTTTTTCTGTTCCAACAGTCTTGGAGGGATCTATCCACTGTGGGTTAGTGTCAGACCAATAGCGGTGGTTTTGTTTGTTAACTTCACAATTCACAAAAAAGTAAAAGTTTGCCTCATCACTCATCTGAAGGTAATTGTCTATGCTGTGAAGATACGAGATGTGCAGCATCTGAAACAACAGATACTGGAAGCCTGTGCTAGCATTTCTTCTGCGGTGTTGCTATCAGTGTGCCAAGAGTGGGAGAAGAGGGTTGCATTCACAATCCAACACAATGGGCAGCACTTTGAACACATTTTATAAGTGGTCATAAACTTGTAAATAACTTATGAAAGAATAAAGTTATGTTACAACCAAGCACACCATTGTTTTTCTTATGAAATTCTCAATAAGTCTGATGTGTCACATGACCCTCTTCCATTGAAAAAAATAAAGTTGGATCCAAAATGGCCAACTTCAAAAGGGCCGCCATGGTCACCACCCATCTGGAAAAGTTTTCCACCTCCCATGTACTAATGTGCCACAAACAGGAAGTTGATATCACCAACCATTCCCATTTTTTTTAGGTGCAGCCATATAAATGGCCCATCCTGTATATGTACTCTATTCATAAAAAACACAGATAGATCACGTAAATAAAAAACAGATGTCTGAATAATGACTAAGACCGTGATTCATAAACGGAATTCTGTTGTAAATAGTTCTAACAAGTTGCCAAATTTTTGAGCATCTTGCAGCTGTGCAAAAATTGTGCAACTTTTGGTGTTTCCAAGTCAGTCTCTCCCATCTACCAAAAAATTGACAAAGCTGGATGGAACTGGGATGAGATGGGGCATGGTAAGAATGTGACACCACAGCTCATCCTAGTTCATGATAAACTGTGGTGTTCCTCCAGAAATCTTGCACCAGTCAGAGACACCATTTGCCAGATGTTTCTAACAACATCTAACAGCATCCCTGCCCTTCCTCCCAGTTAAGACCACCAAGAAAAGTGATTCTTGATGAATCGGGCCTACTTGTCTAAGTAATTGACTTGTGAACTGAGAACTTTAGCTTCAATCTTCAATACCATGTTCTGTCCATTGATGCTACTTTGTAGAGAACAGTTCATACTAGTATACGGTTGGTACATAATGCCGTATTGTAAGTTTAGAAAAAATGCATAGAGCTTATGTGGTACCCCACTCCATGGTTCAGTTGCCACAGGAACACCTGGAACAGGGAAAGATTTCCACATCAGGTAAATTTACACACAACACCTTCCACCCCAGACCAGACCTAAGGGGAGAGCTCTACTTGCCGACTTTAGACAATGTCCCCTATAAATTCAGGCCTGGGGCGGAGTTAGGCAGTTCAGTACAGAGCAGTACTCAGGAAGACACCTGGTGAACGTTACCGCGCTAGGCCCATGCCAGAGGGAAAGCCTAGCCAGTGTAAGGGACCCAAGAGTGAGGGTCGTAGGTGTCGAGTAAACAAAAAGGAGCAGTGCTGGTTCACCCCAGAAAAGCTACGTCGACAACCCGAACACCGGAATCCAAGACTGCACAGGTCCAGTCAGCCCAGCAGTAAAGACCGGAGGCCAGGGAGGCTTCAAGTCTCCTGGTGCAGCACTTGGGGCACAGCCACCTAGCAGAGCCCGGGACCTCAGTGGATACAGCGGTGCCTGCAGTGGAGCTCTCACAGCCTGCCATACAAGTGAGATCACAGGAAAGGTCAGAGCCTTGCTTTAGACAGCCCAGGACTAAAGCACACACACAGCATAAAAGGGAGGCCTCATAACTCATTGGATGTGGAGATCCCGAACTGCTTCCAGACCACCCGGACTGTACCCTGGACTTAACCTTGAAAATCAACATCAGTAAAGATACGAAAGCAACAACCCTGTGTGTTTGACTGTTATTGCAGCCCTGATCCTACTCCCTCCATAGACTGTTCCACAACTCCCGTCATCCACTACTGCCCCGGGGATCCCGCTCCGCCTACGGGGAGCAAAACCAGCTTGCTATTTTACCATCACCAGGTTTGTCCCGTAGTGCCGGTAACCTTACCGGAGCCGTACGTGGCGTCACGAGTCACTATTCCTATTATTTTGATTGACAATTCCTCTTTTTTCAGCGACTACAAGGGTCACGGGACCGGGCAACATGTTCCGTGACATCCCCAGTAAATCAATGTACAGAATCCCAGAATCGGGTACCCCACGGCCCTGGAGCGGGTCACTTACACCCTCACAAAACAATGCTCATACAGTGCCTACAAGTAGTATTCAACCCCCTGCAGATTTAGCTGGTTGACACATGCGGAATTAACTTGGCATTGTGACATTTGGACTGTAGATCAGCCTGGAAGTGGGAAATGCACTGCAGCCAAAAAGATTTTTTACATTATTTTTTTTTTTTTTAAAGCGTTAAAAGTTAATTCAGAGGGTCATTATTATTCAACCCCTCAAACCACCAGCATTCTGTTTGGTCCCCCTAAAGTATTAAGAAGTAGTTCAGGCACAAAGAACAATGAGCTTCACATGTGTGGATTAATTATCTCTTTTGCCAGCCTTTTCTGACTATTTAAGACCCTCCCCAAACGTGTGAACAGCACTCATACATGGTCAACATGGGAAAGACAAAGGAGCATTCCAAGGCCATCAGAGACAAGATCGTGGAGGGTCACAAGGCTGGCAAGGGGTACAAAACCCTTTCCAAGGAGTTGGGCCTACCTGTCTCCACTGTTGGGAGCATCATCTGGAAGTGGAAGGCTTATGGAACTACTGTTAGCCTTCCACGGCCTGGACAGCCTTTGAAAGTTTCCTCCCGTGCCGAGGCCAGGCTTGTCCGAAGAGTCAAGGCTAACCCAAGGACAACAAGGAAGGAGCTCCGGGAAGATCTCATGACAGTGGGGACATTGGTTTCAGTCAATACCATAAGTAATGTACTCCACCGCAATGGTCTCCGTTCCAGACGAGCCCGTAAGGTACCTTTACTTTCAAAGCGTCATGTCAAGGCTCGTCTACAGTTTGCTCATGATCACTTGGAGGACTCTGAGACAGACTGGTTCAAGGTTCTATGATCTGATGAGACCAAGATCGAGATCTTTGGTACCAACCACACACGTGACTTTTGGAGACTGGATGGCACTGCATACGACCCCAAGAATACCATCCCTACAGTCAAGCATGGTGGTGGCAGCATCATGCTGTGGGGCTGTTTCTCAGCCAAGGGGCATGGCCATCTGGTCCGCATCCATGGGAAGATGGATAGCACGGCCTACCTGGAGATTTTGGCCAAGAACCTCCGCTCCTCCATCAAGGATCTTAAGATGGGTCATAATTTCAGGTTCCAACAAGACAACGACCCAATGCACAGCCACAGCCAAGAAAACCAAGGCCTGGTTCAAGAGGGAAAAAATCAAGGTGATGGAGTGGCCTAGTCAGTCTCCTGACCTTAACCCAATTGAAAACTTGTGGAAGGAGCTCAAGATTAAAGTCCACATGAGACACCCAAAGAACCTAGATAACTTGGAGAAGATCTGCATGGAGGAGTGGGCCAAGATAACTCCAGAGACCTGTGCCGGCCTGATCAGGCCTTATAAAAGACGATTATTAGCTGTAATTGCAAACAAGGGTTATTCCACAAAATATTAAACCTAGGGGTTGAATAATAATTGACCCACACTTTTATGTTTAAAATTTATTAAAATTCAACTGAGCAACATAACTTTTTGGTTTGTAAGATTTATGCTTCTGTTAATAAATCCTACTCTCGTTTGCAGTTTGAAGGCTCTAACTTATTTGCATCTTATCAAACCACCTAAATCTGCAGGGGGTTGAATACTACTTGTAGGCACTGTATATCTGGTATATTAAAACACAGACTTTGGCTTTAGCATTTTGGATCCCTATATCACTTCTAGCCATTGTCAGTGCCTCTATGCCATTGCTTCCATAACAGTACCAGTCAAAAAGATGCTTTCTAAAAGTGCCTACCAAAGTCAGTATATCCTCATAGGATCCACTGAGCTACACTATCCAAAAAATAATACTATATATCATAAAATTACCATTTAACCATCTCAAGCAGAGCTGCACATGTGATCTTCCCAAATGAAAGGGTTGACTCCAAGAAAAGATCAGAAGCCCCTATGCATACACTATACATACTGTACACTGCTATTGAGATGAGATTTTAGTAATCTCTCATCTGAGCATAGTATAAGTCTGCTATAGAGGTTATAAGGGGCCAGGAGCCGTGTTTGGCACAGTGCATCCTTCCTGTAAAATAGCTGTGGTGTACCTGCCTCTATAGTAGGTATAAAATGGAATCAGACTTTGCATGCTGGGAATGGTTTACAATGGATAAATACTACTGACATCACAAAGCCACATTTAATTCAATTCTCTGCATGTCACCACTTGGAATAATTGGACAACACAAAAGGCAAGAGGAAATGTGTTGCCTTTTTGGCTCTTCTTGGTGGGCAGAGATGTTGTTGCTTTATGCCTTTAAAAATGAAAGATTTCCAGCAAATTGTTTAGGAACCAACATCAAATATGACCTTGATATTTCCATGGCAACTATACAATACTATTACATGTAATTCACCTGGAAATTTTCAGATAAAGTAATCATAGAACTTTAGTGTATAGTTCTATTAAAGGTCATGGCATCTACCCTTTTTTTTTAAATTGTGCAAAATAACTGATGACTTCAGATATAAGTAAATTGCTTATGTCCCTATGACATTGACTTATTTGGGGATAACCTGAGCTTTTTAAAGATCAACTTTTACATAATATGTATGAACACTGCCATGCCAGACTGGGGCAGTAGGGGCCCACCAGTAAAACTGACTCTGGGGGCCCATTGATCAACTACATGTAAATATTATCCACACATTTACCCATTCTTTCAAGACATACTTTCTTTGTCTGTACATAGTGAAACTAGTGTATTGTGCCAGTTACTGATCATGTTTGGGGGTAAGCGACATAGGGGCCGGTGGGCAAAGGGGCACACCAGTGGATTCTCTGGTCCTCCTGTGGACCAGCTTGTACCTGAACACAAGGGAATTTCCATCGATAAACAATTTGTAAATAAGATTTGCTACTCAAACTTCTTTAAACCTGAAAATTATACTTTGGTATTTTCCAAAGATCTTTAACGTGTATCCCAAATTGTAACCAGCTTGTTGACGAAAGTTTAGGTTTTTCACTTCCTTGTTCATAACTAATTAAGAAGGAGCAGTTCTGTCTGGCTGCAGCAAATAAGAGCCTATGATTCAACATCTAGGAAAGTCTTAATGACATTATTTCCCACAAGACGAAAAATTGTCATATGCAATATTAACATTCTTTCCAGACCACACACGCAACGGTGAAAAACTTAGAAAGCAATGAAATGTAACCACAGAAAGGCAGTGAAGTGTGAACCCATTTATGCAATATACATATATCACTTGCAGAAGTTCTGCCATAGTACAAGGGAATGAATCACTTTTCTTTTCTTTGCTTTTTCTTTCGTTACATACATATATTCTAATTACCAACATTAGCATTAAACAAGATTTAGATGATGCTCTTTGTGCATAAGCACAGTGGCCAGAAACAGTTTAAAGAGGAATAATTCTATAATACCACGTTTACACTCATCTAGGAAATTCAATTAAACCTTGTGGCTTTGAATAGCAGCCTTCTATTTTAAATCTTATTATGGTATATTAGGATTGACATACATTGACTCTGGCATAATATAGATGCCTAATTGGAATAAGGGCTAGAGAAGCTTCATTTAAGTCCAATCAGTTTCTCACCCCTTATTTCAGGAGGTATCTGCATTATATTAGAAACTCTAATTTATACTCCATTTAACAAGCCAGTTCGCTTGTCAAATACTGTCAGCAAAAAAAGCAACAAATTAATCCTGACCTTCGTTTAGCGCAAGTTTAGAGTACAGTACACAGAATTCAGCCTATTTAGCAGCCTATTTCTTACTCAAAAAACAGCTTAGGGTGGCTAAAAAAAATGGAGAACAGCTGTTTTTAGAGCTGTAAGGTTGGATTCATACACATTTGTTGGGTCAGGTTTTTACATAGTTACATAGTTTTTAAGCTTGAAGGAAGACTTTAAGTCCTTGTTCCACCCATAGCCTAACATGTTGATCCAGAGGAAGGCAAAAAACCCCATGTGGCAACACTAAGCTCCACATTGGGGGAAAAAATTCCTTCCTGACTCCAGATATGGCAATCAGACTAGTTCCCTGGATCAACGCCCTATCAAAGAATCTAGTATATATAACTGGTAATATTATAATTTTCAAGAAAGGCATCCAGGCCCTTCTTAAATGTTAGTAGTGAGTCACTCATTACAACATCGTGTGGCAGAGAGTTCCATAGTCTCACTGCTCTTACAGTAAAGAATCCACGTCTGTGATTATGATTAAACCTTTTTTCTTCCAGACGTAGAGGATGCCCCCTTGTCTCCGCCTCAGGCCTAAGAGTAAAGAGATCATTAAAAAGTTCTCCGTACTCTCTCCTCATATATTTATACATTATTATAAGATCACCCCTAAGCCTTTGTTTTTCCAAGCTAAGTAACCCCAAGTTTAATAACCTGTCTTGGTATAGCAGACCCCTCAGTCCTCTAATGAATTTGGTTGCTCTTCTCTGGACCCGCTCTAATTCAGCTATGTCTTTCTTATACACCTGAGACCAGAATTGTACACAGTATTCTAAGTGTGGTCGCACTAGTGACTTGTATAGAGGTAAAATTATGTTCTCCTCATGAGCATCTATGCCTCTTTTAATGCATCCCATTATTTTATTTGCCTTTGCAGCAGTTGCCTGACACTGGCCACTAAATGTGAGTTTGTCATCTACCCATACACCCAGGTCTTTTTCAGTGGTAGTTTTGCCCAGTGTTTTACAATTAAGCACATAATTATACATTTTATTTCCTCTGCCCAAGTGCATGACCTTATATTTATCCCCATTAAAGCTCATTAGCCATTTATCAGCCCAAGCTTCTAGTTTACATAAATCCTCCTGTAATATAAAATTGTCCTCCTCTGTTTTGATTACCCTACTGAGTTTAGTGTCATGTGCAAATATTGAGATTCTACTCTGTATGCCCCCTACAAGGTCATTAATCAATATATTAAAAAGAAGAGGGCCCAGCACTGACCACTGTTAACTGTGATCCATTCTGAGTGTGTTCCATTAATGACCACCCTTTGTTTCCTATCACTAAGCCAGTTCTTAACTCACTTACACATATTTTCCCCTATCCCCATTGCTCTCATTTTATGTATCAACCTTTTGTGTGGCACTGTTTCAAAAGCTTTTGAAAAGTCCATATACACCACGTCCACTGAATTTCTTTGGTCCAGTTCAGAACTTACTTCTTCATAGAAGCTTATCAGATTAGTTTGACAGGAATGGTCCCTCATAAACCCATGCTGATATTGGGTCATGAGGTTATCTTTCTTCAGATACTCCAGTATAGCTTCTCTTCGAAAACCCTCTAGGATTTTCCCACAGTAGAGGATAAGCTTACTGGCCTATAATTTCCAAGTTCAGTTTTTGTCCCCTTTTTGAATATTGGCACCACATTTGCTATACGCCAGTCTTGTGGTACAGACTCTATTATTATGGAATCTTTAAATATTGAAAATAATGGTCTATCTATGACAGTACTTAATTACTGCAGCACTCTGGGGTGTATCCCATCTGGGCCCGGGGATTTGTCAATTTTAGTGATTTTTGGATGGTTACTTTTTTTTAACAGTTTTTTATTTTTAGAAACATAGCTATTGCGGTGCAGTAGAAGGTGTACTGATGGATAGAAAGTAAATTTCTCCCAGAATGGTCTGGATTTTCCGTAAAGGGCCTGTCACATGTGTACGATATCATTGAAACGTCACAGGTTTTGAGATGTTCAAATGACGTTGTAATGACGTCATTGCGTGTGACATGTAGATTCAACCAACGATAAGTTGGCTGATCATTGATCAGAGCTTTATGAATGGAACCATAAATCAGTCATTGAGCGCTCGGCCAACCTGCAGCATTAGTGTGTGTGACACATTGATAACGATGTCGACTTCACCTATTCAGAACTGAAGGACGTAAGCAACCAAACAACCGCAAGTATCGTTCGCTGGTCGCGGAATCATTCTCAATATCAGTACGTGTGACATCTCACCAGCGATCACTGAACGTCGTTCCAGCAATGTAGGTCAAGTCGGATTGTTGGTCGGATCGCCGACACATTGAAGCGTGTAACGTGCACTTAAGTCTCTGGGTTTTCAGGTCAACACCTGACATGCATAGTTGCAGCATTCAAGCCTGCATAAGCCAGTTAGTGAGACAATCTCAGTGTGTGAGGATCTAGGCTGGAGTAAGCCTGAATGTGCATTGTTGTGTGGATATATATTCTGCAGAGGTCTGTAACAAGACTCAAGCAACCCTGGAAATGGCACCTCTTGGTCGCCTGTAGACTGCAACTAACCACACTGCTAGTGATGACCAAGCAGCTGCTTAGCTAAGCCCGTCTCATGCAAGGGTAAGGCTGGGGTCACAGTACCATTTTTCACATGCATTTTTGGAGACCTGCGTTTTCAAAAACGCATGTAAAAAACGCACCCATAGGCCCCCATGTTAAAAAACGCATGCCCTAATAGCCAAAAAGCATGTGTGACTGTCCCATGCGTTTTTGGAGCATATCCAAAAACGCATGCGTTTTTGTAGAAAACGCATGCGTTTTTATAACATGGGTTCCTATGGAAAACGCATGCAAAAACGCATGTACAGTTAGTACCTTTTAGTGCCATTCAAAAACGCATGCGTTTCCCATAGGAGCCCATGTTAAAAAAACGCATGCGTTTCCGGAAAAACGCATGCGTTTTTTTTAACATGGGCTCCTATGGGAAACGCATGCGTTTTTTAATGGCACTAAAAGGTACTAACTGTACATGCGTTTTTGCATGCGTTTTCCATAGGAACCCATGTTATAAAAACGCATGCGTTTTCTACAAAAACGCATGCGTTTTTCAAAACGCTCAAAAAAATACTACAAGCACTATTTTTAGGTGCAGATTCAAAAACGCACCCAAAAACGCAGGGAGCCATCACACAACTTACAAAACTCATGCTGACATGAAAAAAAGCATGAGTTTTGTTAAATCACTTAAAAAAACGCATGGCAACTGTGACCACAGCCTTAGTCTGAGACTGATGGTTCTCTAAGGTGGAGTACATTTATGTTGTTTTTTTTTTCCTTTCTGCCATCTGCTGTTTTAAAGTGTGTATAAAACACTGACGTTTGGACTTTAAGCCCGTGTGCTGCCTCGTTACTGCATCCCTGCTGCTGTCTACCAGATCAATTTCCTACACTACATATTTCTTAATAGTCAACAAGAGGACATGAGGTTCTTTGCATATAATGCTTCCTTATTTTTTGGGCTGTGGAGGCAGTAGCATTTTTCATCAATGTGGCATACTTCCAGTGTGTGTCACGTAGTGACTACCTGGGTTCCTCCACATATCGGTGAACCCAGGAGGTGCACCGCCACAAATAAGGGAACAGCGGGTACCCTATAACAATAGTTGGCTTTGTTAACAGGGAGCGAGGGATGGGCACCTCCTTCTCTCACCTGAGGCTGTACCCTGACCTCCCTTTCATCCCTATATGGGCTCACCTCATCACTGAGCAGGATACATAGTCCCATGCTTGCCCTGAACTTACCCCTTATTCGGGAGCTGATTGGCGAGAGCACTGGTTCTACCACTGCACTAATAAACACTTAGGGAAGGGAAACACACAGGGAAAAATACCAAAGGATATACATCTCATGGAACATGGGGCTATTTAAAGGGGAAGGATGTGGTCACCAGCCAGAAACACATGAGGAGAAGCTGCTGCAGCAAGACTCACAATTAACCCTTATCCTTTGTACCAAAGGAAAGGAAAGTATGTTTAATATGAAGTCTTTCACCAAGGAAATGAGACTTAGGTCCAAAACCTGTCACAATTCCCAGAGGTACAAGAGACCATCATAACAGTGTGGTGGCATTGAAGACACATTTTTCACCTGCTCTGCACTTCTTATCAACTCTCAATTTTTTTCTTTTCAAAAATACATTAATTTCAGAATTTCTCTGTTTTTTAATAGGTTTTTTATTTCTGCAAATCATCACTTTAATTTTTTTTTAAAACTTACCTCAGTTTTATGCGGACAATCCTACAATATTTTGCTGCTGACTTGTTAAAATAAACTCTTCAGTTTTACATGCAATACTCCACACTACCACATATAACAAATTACAATGAAACCTTCGATTATGAGCATAATTGGTTCCGGGAATGTGCTTGTAATCCATATATCAAAACAAATTTTCCCATAAGACATAATTGAAATGCAGATGATTCATTCCACAACCCAAATATGTTTACTGTATTCATATAAAATTATTACAGTTCTGCAATTGGTTTAATAGCAGTGTCGCACATGTACAGTATCAAGTATGGAGGCTCCATATTCAGAGTGCGTTGAACGCAAAGCCAGAACCCAGAAGTGAGGAAAAGACTGTAATTGATGGCTTATGTGCATGTGCTAAAAGCGGTGAGTATTACTAATACTGTACTGTATCTGCGCAGGGAGGGGAGTACAAGTATAGTAGAGGGGTGGGAAGAGCTCATATTTTGCTCTTATTCCAAATCTTGCTCTTATACCAAGTTACAATTTATTAAACATGTTAGCTTGTCTTGCAAAGTGCACTCAGACCAAGTTACTTGTAATCCAAGGTTCCACTGTATACTGAAAGCAGAACACCTTATGTAGCAGAAGTGTCTTTCATTCCCTTCAAGCACCAAAGGTGCTGCACCCTTACAGCCCTATAACTACATCCATGCTTTGTAATATCCCAGTATATTTACCAATAATATTGTAACATACACAGCCTTTACTGCATTTATATTAAGAATATTATCCAGAACTTGATATGCTTCATAGGCACAATATTGGATCTAGGAATTAGTAATAAAACAATTTAAGGTCAAGGGTAATGTCTCTTTTGACCACCTCCTATGGAAATAGTGTACATTTTGACACGAGTAATAATAAATATGTTGTTAGTGCTGAAAGAATCTAAACTTGATTAAAAACTAGACATAATTGCATTGGTAAAAGTGTCTCATTGTGTCAAAAGGCAAACGCAATATTAAGCATCCAGCTCAGTCACATCTCAATATAGTTCAGCAAATGAGAACGGCAGCCACTGGATACAGCGTGACAACCAGCTTATTAAATCCCATTTTCTGCATCGCATTATGCCAACTGTTTTTATTGGAAATTTTACTTGTTTCATCCAAAAGGAAATAACAATAGTATAAACAGATATACATGTATAATTGATGTGCAATATGTAACAACATCAACATTCTTGTTCTCTCTTGACCTCAAATTGGCCAGTATTATTTTTTTAATTAGATGAGATCATGCATATATTGTCATGACTGATTAACACACTGCTCAAAGAGAACATAAAGAAACTGCATTAACAATGAACATTCATCTACGCTCTCACCACTTGGGACTCAACCAGCTGCGCAAGTGAACAGCCCATGGATAATAAAAATTACCTACAGTAGCTCTCAACACGATCTGATATTATCATTAGCTACAGCACGATTCCTATCAGCCTGCCGTACGTGTGGCTTCATATTCTTGCCTATGTGACATTTTTTAATATAACCATACGCCTGCTAATGTTCCTTTCCAGCATCCGCTCCAATATTCCAGACTATGCCCTAGAATAAAACACTTTCTCATGTGTTTCTCTCTCCCTCCTCATTTTCTCTCATAATGAAGTCCACATTGTCACATATGAACCAGACTTTCTTTAGAGTTATTATATGGCTCCATACATTCCACACGAAATGTGAGATGGAAATTACATGCAAATGTATGCAAATCATCTTTATTCATAAATGTTAGCCTTTCTGCGCTGTTAACTAGACAATATTACTTGTGTCAAAGATGAGAACAGACGTGGAAAATATGGAGTCAATATCATCAAGCCTTAATATATATACATATCTGGGTTAAGTGTGTCAATGCATTTAATTACTGTTTCATGAGTTTTTTTTGCATAGATACAACTTAAATATATGAATAACATACATAGCAGTTTAGTTTAATTACTCGTTGAAACTTTCAGTGCTTCATTACGCTTCACTGCCTCCACTATACATCTGTATTTACTTATGATCTGTATGGCAAAGATGCATATATATCCAATTAATGAGCTAAAGGATATGGCCCTGTGCACACACTGCGTTTTGATGCATTTTTCGTTGCAGTTTTAGCACAAATCCTGAAGTTTGTGCTCATTGTTGATTTTTTCCTTGCAGATTTGGTACAGAAAATAATCTGCAGTATGTCAATTCTTGGTGCACTTTTGCAGCGTTTTTCACCAATTGACTTCAAAGAAGTCAGGAAAGAACACTTCAAAAATGCAGGTATGATCATACGTACCCAGTCAGATGCACCTGGAAATGCGAAATATGATGTTTCCGGGTGCATCTGGAGAAGAACATGTGCAGTGACGTCAGCTCAGTCACACTCGCACTTCGGGGACGTTGGCTCCTGCGCTCAGCTCAGAAGGTAAAGGGGGCACTGAGCGCAAGAGCAGTGCATCCATGCGCCTATGCGCTTGGCTGCAGCTGCCCCTACATGCACCTGCGCTGGCATTTGCGGTAGCGCAGGGCAGGCAGGGCAGCCAATCGCACAGGCGCATTAGATGTGAAAAGGGCCTACCTCTTTATGGCACAAAGAAGAGTAAGCTCTCTCTCTCTTCTCCCCAGCCAGACTTCATGGTAAAAATGCATGCAAAATCATTTCAAAAACATTGCATTTTTGGTGCATTTTTCAGCCAAGAGATGCAGATGTGGTGCAGAAAATGTCTGCCCCACATACTCAACGTGTGCACATAGCCTAACTGTAAACCTAATGTAATTATAACAATTGTCAAATATTTGGTTTCCTGTTAGGAGTTTGCGCAGTCCAGACTTTTATTGGCCCTTTTTAAACAGTTTGTGGTCCTTACTGCAAAAACTCAGTTCTCTATGTAACAGTATGACATCAAGCATATTTAGTTGTAATATGGTAGTATTTAAAAATGTAAGTAACGTATTTTAGGTTAAATTCATCCTAAATCTCGTCTATAACACACTTGGCATATAACTATGTGTAAAAATAAGTTGAGGCTAAGTTCAAATCACGTTCGGCTACCTAAGCATTTAAGCTTGTATAGAAAAAAGTATGACATCATTTACCCTTAAGCATTTCATGCACAGACATGTTTGGTTTATTAAAGCATTGTTCACTACCAGACAACCTCCTATTATTTGCTCAAGAGTGAAGCATAAAGTAAAATCTATAACGATATCCATGACTGATGTTTCTCTTTTGATATCAACCCTGTATACCCCATCAGTCTTCTGATATAAGGAATTTCAGGTGACTGTTGCAGCCAATGAGCATCCAACAATCAACTGCTGCCCTTGCTATTATTCTGCACCAGTTGAAGAACTGTATTCTTTCCACTCAAGTACAATCATTCTGAAAGCTGTATTCGATAAGTGGCCTCCAATTGGCTGCAGTGATCACCTGACCTTGTTATGTTAGGAAACTGGGAAGAGAACAAATGGCTGAGAGCAAAGAAGAAGTACCTATTTGGGGGGTATATGTATATATTTATTTACTATGTGCAACACTGGGGCAATTCAAAAGGGACATTCAAAAAAATGAAGGCTTCAGATCCACAAATTAAATAATATTTTTAAAGTGTATTTTTGTATATTTTAGTGTATATAGAAAAATATTGGAATCTGAGAGTCCTCAGTAGTTGATACCTTTTAATGGCTAACTGGAAAAATGGCAAGCATAGCAAGCTTTCGGGACACTGTGGTCCCTTCGTCAGGCTGATAATCACACAGATTCTGAAGACACATACATAAGGTATATACATAAGCAAATGAAACAAACAATAACAACAGTCTTAGATGCTGTAGTAAAGGTGACAGGTGACGTAAAGCAGAGTCAGGCTAGGGAGGGGTAGAGGACCTGGGAAAGTAAAGTCAAAATTCTAAGATAAGAGGAACCGATTGTATTATTGTTCTATGATTAGTGGCCTGTGGAGACCTGAAGATTCCTCAGTGAGTTGTAGAAAGCCATAAATTGAAACGAGACAGTTCACATAAAAAGTGTCAAAAGTTCATTGTCCTTTAACTTGAGTCTGTTGGATATGTGATATCCCCAAATGTCCTTTTATTTTATATAAAAACGCATGAATCTGTGATGCCCCCAAATGCCCTTTCATTTTATATAAAAATGCATGAATCCATGTGAGGCATGTAATCCTGTTTTGAATGTGTCAAAGGTCGTTATCAATTTGTATTCCCAAATCCTTTTCTCTCTCTGAGATTTGAAGTTACTATTTAAAATGAGCAGACTAATATCGGTGTCACTGTGGTCAGGTTTGCAAAAATGCATTGCTACATGTAAATCCATACACTTTTCTTTTATTGAGTGGTAATGACAATTAATTCTTGTTCTAAATTTTTGTGCGGTCTCCCCTCTAACCCTGCTGATGTATATATGTATGTGTCTTCAGAATTTTTGTCATTACTAGCCTGACTCTCAGATTCCAATATTTTTCTATCTACTGGCTAACACGCTACAAACATTTTTTACCTTATCTTAGTGTATATATGAATTTGTATAAACATATATTAACAACACAAGCTCCATTCCCTAATTATATCAGTATAAACAGGGATATCTGGTTTAAAAGGATAATTCTGCATTCAGTGCGCTGGGGATTCACCAGTTTCTAAGAAGGGAACTGACCACAATTATGCGATATGCATGTTCTCTGCAACAACAAGACTAGTGGGCGCAGCCCTGCTTTATACAAGTGTATGGAGTAAGGCCGCCCCAACTAGACGGTGCCCACACTATTTGGACATGCCCGCACCATAAACTTGTATTGAGTGAGGCTGCGCCCATCAGTCTTGTTGTTGTAGGGAACATGCTTATCGCATAATTGTGGTCCATTCCTGGCATAGAAACCAGGGAATCCGCACAGCGCACAGTGTGGACGCTGGGAGGATTGATTATTCTGCAGTCACATACATTGGGGAAAAAAAGTATTTAGTCAGCCACCAATTGTGCAAGTTCTCCCACATAAAAAGATGAGCGAGGTCTGACCGCGGTTTTTTTCGCGGCCGCACCTGCCGCAAGTGCCAAAACCGCACTTGAAGCACCTGCCGCAAGCCCGCATATACACTGTATAGGGCTTGCCGCAACTGTGCCGCAAGTGCAGCCGGTATGCGGTAATCGAGGCAGATGCGGTTTTTTCACCGCATCTGCCGCGAATTCAAAAAAACGCTAGTGTGAAAGTACCCTAATTCACACTTATGTAAGGTAAGCAAATTCATTATGTTACTGCCACTATAATTCTGTTTCAGCATAGTTCTTCGTGTGACAATGACATTTGTGAGTTTCTATTTCATCAAAACCTACAAAAGTTCACCCTATTTCATCCTTATTAATTTGGAAATTCACTTTGCTGTCTTCCGAAAGTGTTAAAATATTATTTGTACCAATATGGCTGCCAAATACCAATTTGCATCAAAAGTATGCCCTAGCAGTAACACAGTCGCTAATGGCTTCACTTCTAAGCTGAGGAAAATAAAACAAATAAAACATAATTAAAATAATTTCACTTGCGTAGGAGACACTCAGAAATATGGCTGGCATATTCATTTTCATTGCTAAATTTTGATTTCCCTGGCTTCGACAATATAATGATTGAGGACATGCACGGATGCCATTGATCTTAACTTCCATTAGCTCCCTAGCTAGTTAATTTTCACATTATTGCGTAATTAAAGTACAGAGTAGACTGGCAAGACTAATGCATGATGGAGCTGTTCCACCTTATAAGATTTACACTGTTTATTTAATCACACTGAAGTCACAAGAAAACACACACGGGACTTACAATTTCTCTTTTTTTAGTTTGTCCTTGTTTTCTGTTGTACGAAATAAAGAAAAAATCTTCAAAGGTTTTTACCTTTTGTCTAAAACTCTTTATGTCTCATGCTGAGCAGAACAAGAATTTTCTATAGTCACAACTGAAGTCTTTTACAAGGTAGGAATACATCACTTTGTGACAAAATGATTGACAGACGGATGGTAAAACAATAAAGCATTTTACGGAAATGTCCTGGGCCACAAAGCTTACTATCAATTTTTTGATTGGATCACTACACAACCAGAACCTTTCGAGTTTATTGCTTCTGGATGAAGATGATTTATCAAATATAAACAAAACAGGAAAGAAATGATATGGCCAGGTATTTTTCAGACTTCTGATTAGGTATAATTTAGTGTTTATAAAACATCTGAAATGTGGAGGGACCAAAAAAGTAATGATGCCTCCTCAATGTTATTTAACACTAGAAGTCCCGGGAATTTAAAGGATCCTTGGTTTTCAATGGTAAAAAGGTCAAATGACCCGTCTCTGGGACTTCTAGTGTTAATGAGTTTTTCTCATGAAGACAACTTCTTTCATATTCTACAGTAGGACATATGGACTACATATAGGGTGGTTTCCTCATTCAGAACACCCTTCATCAGCTCTAAATTCCTAACATTTAAGAGATCATCATGTATTTATTATTATTAGTTAATGGTCTTCAGTTCGATCTCAAGCTATGCTGACTTCATGGATGAATGTTGTGTAGGATCAATCTTGCACGAGTCTAGATAGGTCTACCAGGGTCTTCTCTGCCGTCTTCTTGATTGTATCAAGTCATCGCATTGATGGTTTCCTCTTTACCTTGTTCCTTCTGTTCTTCTGACCATGATTTCCTTCTCCAGTACTTGCTCTTTTCATTTGATGTATATTATGGCCACGTTTTTTGAAATGTCGATGCTGATGTAACATTCGGTGATAATAACATCTGGTTGTGACATCGGTTTTAATTTAAAAAAGGATTTTCTAGATTAGACAAAGATATAACCATAAACCCCTTAAGGGTCTGGCCTAATTTGGCCTTGTTCTTCACATATATTATTTTGTTTGTTTTATTCATCATTGTATTCCAGGAGTAAAAGTTTTCCTATTATTTTCATCAACATTGCTGTGGGAGTTGATTGTTTTTGCCAGGGGCACCTTTTTGGTACATAGAGTCTAATACGTAACTTTAAAGCCAGCTTCACACCACAGCGACATCCGATCCGGGACTGAACCTGACAGCACCGGACTAGATCTGGACACAGAACCAGAGGGCCAATTAGGCCCTCCGGTCCGGTGTGCAGCTGGATGGCTCATTTGCAGCCTCAGCTGCTGATAACTCAAGATCGTGCGAGCAGCGGTCCTGAACTGTCAGCAGGGGACAGCTCCATGGTGCTGAAGTTCAGCACCCGACGTCCTGCTCCCGGGATCTGGGAGCATCCTGGAAGATCAGCTTTTTTCCCCCAGACAAACAAATGCAGCATGCAGCATTTTTGTATCCAGTAGAAAAATTCGAATCCTCCCGGATTCTCCCAGACAGAAGGAAACCGCATGGCAGATAGCTGTCATCCGGTTCCATCCAGCCCCATAGCATACTATGGGGCCGAAATCCGGTCCAGGGATGTCAGGTTCACCCCTGACAGCCCCGGATCGGATTTCACCATGGTGTGAAGCCGGCCTAACTCTTTATTGAAAGAAATGAGAAAAATTCTGCTATTGTTTTTTTCACATTTTAAATTTGACTCTTTTTAGTTTCTGCACTACTATAATGTTAATATTATTCTGGGAGTAAACGTGGTTATGGGTATACCAAGTTTATGTAGTTATATTTATGTTTTATTACTTTTATTCAAAATAGACATTATATGAAAAAAAATTGTTTTTGCTTCGGCATATTTTGAGAGCCACAAGTTCAATATCTTTTCACTATTGGAGCTGTATGAAGGTTTAATTTTTGCATGACAAGATACGGTTTTCATTGGTCCCATTTAAGGGTAGATATGATTTTTTATCACTTTTTGGAGGTACAGTATATTGAACAAAAAATTATTTCTGCATTTTTTAAACCATTCTTCACCTTTCAGTATAATTAACATGCTAATTTCTTTTCAACATAATTATAATGACAATACCAAATTTATTATTGTTTATCAGTTTTTGCTTAAAAAAAAAACGAGGTGACTTCATCCAAAATTATATTTCTGGTCACTGTTGGCCAAAATTCATAGCTTTTTTTCATAGAGAAAGTTGCACAAGGGCTTATTTCTTGTATGATAAGCTGTAGTTTTCAAGGTTCAATTTTGGAGGACTTAAGACTTTTTGTGATTTTTTTTATTAATATATGTGCTGCCTTTTTACATCCTCATGGAAACTGGCTTAGGACATAACACAGTGCTATGATGGTAACAGGTAATATCTAAGCAGTTAGGCATGATTCACATTGCATTTTTTGGAGCAGTTTATCTTACGCACTTAAAAAAGTTCTTGACATTCAATGTACATTACATGGATATGACAAAAATCTAACACTACTATTCAGGGGCGGACATATCAGTGGTGCAGGGGTTCAAAAGGTAAGTGGGTCAATTCCTACTTCTAAAACAGATGAAATTGTGCATTTTGATGAAATATTGGACTGAAAAGAGCTCGTATGCTCTTCCACAGGGGCCCTTTTCTGTCTGTGTCCACTAGTGGTAGCGTCCATCAACCACAGACTAGAATGGCGTTCATTTAATAGATACCTAAGCTTTTCAATACCTTTTCATCACATCATTTAAATGGGTTCCCTTACAGGTAATAGGGGACCAATACCGTGTGAGGCTTCCGCTACAGGCACTTATCACCCGTATGAAGTGACTCTTACAATTTAAGGGTATGAGGCGTCAGAACTAGTCCATAGACTTATACTGTAAAAGCAACTTCTGGCTCACACATAGAATACAGTGTCATCCGGAGAGTATGAATTGCCGCTTTGTGACCGGAGAAGATGGCGATTGGTGAGCATATTACCGCACTTATATTACCCTACCTAACATGCTGCTTCTTTAATGGATATTATTCTATTTCAACAAACACAAGATATAATATTGTGGGGTGTCACATATATTTTTCTAAAATATAAAATTCAAGTTTCAGGGCTTATGAAGCATGTGAAATTGTACTGACCTCAATAGTGAAGAAAAAGTCATCCGCAATACGATGTATTTCTTACCTTCCATGATACTGCAATGCTAACAGCCTGTTACCCAGGCAATAAAATTGAGTTTAATGATCAGAAACCACAGAGCGAACTTGCACTTTGGATGACCGATATAATGCAGACCTGTTACACTTCCCGGTCCCTCTGGTCACATTGAAGACTATCCTAGCATGTCTCCCTCTAGTTACCATGGAAACTGACACCCGCCTTTAAGGAATGTTGCAGTATAAAAAGTTGCTGTATGCTAGTGAGGTTTACAACATTTTAATTAGTAATATTAATAACATCACCTAGTCTTAATGATACCAATTATACTATGGTAAACATTACTAAGTGTCTTATGAATAGCCAAATTATCCATAAACCTTCACGCATAATCAGATTTCAAAAACATGTTATTTTGAGCAAGCGACAGTGACAATTTATCTTGAAAGGAACAATTAAAAGTAAAAGATTTTTCTAGATGGAAATTATTTTCCACTCATTATCTGATGCCATCTATGAATGTTGCCCTTATGTATTGTAAATATATTTATGCCAATGTATCCATGGGAATGTAAGCATCAAGGAGATCTATGTTCTTGATCCACAGCTAAGGTAATCCTACCATGCTTAGAGATGATGGAATTTTTCAAAAAATTCATGTTCTCCACAATACAGATTGTTTTAAATTCAATTTATGTGAGTTTAGCTGTAGCCGACATTTAATAAACCACAGAGGGCCAAACAAACGTTCAAAAAATATAATAATACCTCCCTACTCAATTATCCTGCTATTTCTGTTGCCCACTGTGCAGCAAGCACAGAAAGCTTGTTCTTCTTTTACCCTTCCCTCATCACACACATCCTCTTCACTGTCTTCACTCCAGGTCAGGACTTGTGATATGACTCATTTCCCTGCTTGTTGAGTGATGGAACTGCGAGCAGATATGTTATGGTGGGTTTACACGTCCTGATATCGGCGTCCAACTCCGACCAAAAGTCACGTGGTTCGTGCGTTGGACCCGATATCGTTCGTGCGTTGTATGGTGTAAACGTCCAATACGATGCACGAACGATGTCAATCCGATATCGGGGATCGAATGAGCTATCGGATGCCGGTTGGAGCCGGATCGTGCTGTGTGAGAGCCCAACTCCGATGTGCAGTACAATGTCCCCCATTCACTACCATGTTAAATGGTCGTTCCTGGGTCGGGGGGCGTAGACATCATAGGGACGTTGTATCACGATATCGCGCTGTGTAAACCTCCGATGCGATTTGTGGAAATCCGGGCACAAAAAGCGGGCTCCCGCGCCGTCAGATCCAATATCGGACCGACGTTGGAGCGTGTAAACCCACCATTAGAAGCCTAGTCAAGTTGGAAGCCCTAGCCCAAAAGGAGGAGGCCAAAGAGGATATGCTTGTTTGGGGAAGGAGAAAAGAAGAGGCGCAGAGGACAGGATGGCAGGCTGCAGGGAAAGCAGGATAAGGGAGTAGGAGAGCGGTGAGATATTCATTTATTTTTCACATGCAATAGTTATTATGCTTTTAGGTCTAGAGCAGGGGTGGGAAACTCAAGGCCTCAAGGGATGCTAAAAGTATATTAAAATAAGAAAAGGACAGCGCCACAGACCTTTGATGGTGCAAAAATATTCCTGTGTTTTTATTCCATGGTCATAGAAAAACGACATTTCGCCCACTCCTGTGGTCTTTATCAAGCTAGGGATGCCAAAAGGTTATGTTTGAAGGATTAATTAGTATTGCACAGGGGTTGGAATCATCACCAGTGCATGTGATTCAATTATCACCTGTGCAATACTAAGGACATCCTGAAAACAAGACCTCGAGGCCCCTGGTCTAAAGAGACCCCATAACATAATGAATAACATTATATTCACAGAAAATAACTGCTGCAATTCAAATTTGCCTGCAAAATCTGCATGATTTGCTGAATTCTTAACCTTGGCTGATTTCATTTCTACTCACTATAATTACCTAAAAATAAAGAGTATTGTAACTAGTGCAGACATGGTGATAAGTGAATAAAATACAAAAGTGGTCTGCTACACAATACAAACTAATAGAAAATGCTTTGTACAATGCCTTGTATAGTGGCTGACAGCTTTCTAGAAAAAGAACAAGACTGTGTGGATCAAATCAATAATCCCTCTAAGATTAACGATTACAGAGTCAACTACTCTTTCTTGTAGTAAACACACAAGCAAATGTCATGTTGGGTGAAAAGTCATACACAAATTTCCAGAAAGAATTTAAAATGTGCCTGTTCTTTAACATTAAACCTGTGGAAAAGCATGGTCTAATCTAATAATTTGAGGGGCTACATTCTTTGCATGACAAATTGTCATTTTTAGTGGCACCATTTTTTTTCTATACACCTTTTGATCACTTTTTTTAACATTTTTCCCTCATGTTTCTTTTTTTAAATGGCATTCATTGTATGGGTTATAGAACAGTTTTATAGCTTGGGTCAATACGGATATGGTAATATAAAACATGCACTTTTTGTTAGTTTTATATGTAAAACAGGATTTTCAGTGGTAAAAAATGTTTCATGTCTTATTTTTAATATATTTTTTTCATTGTTTTAGATTTTATCCTCCTCTTGTAAGAGAATATTACTTACAATTAGCACCATATTTTAATTTTTGGCCAAAATCTTGTAGTTATGTGCTCCATCCTAGTCTCCATCATATCATACAGTTATGTCTCCCATCCTGGTCCCCTTCTTGCATTAGTGTCCCCATCCTGGTCCAGTCCACATTTTGTAGTAATGTCCCCATCTTGTCCACCTTTTTGTAGTATTGGCCCCATCCTGTTTCCTTTCTTGCATTAATGTTCCCATCTTGCTCCCCTTTTTGTAGTAATGGTCCCATCTTGCTCTGCTTCTTGTAGTAATGGCCCCATCTTGCTCTGCTTCTTGTAGTAATAGCCCAATCTTGTTCTGCTTCTTGTAATAATGGCCCTATCTTGCTCCCCTTTTTGTAGTAATGGTCCCATCTTGCTCCCCTTCTTCTTATAGTAATGGCCCCATCTTGCTCCCTATATTTTTGTAGAAAAGGCATCTTCTTGCTCCCATTCTTCTTGTAGTAATGGCCCTACCTTGCTCTCCTTCTTGCATTAATGTCCCCATTTTGCTCCCCTTCTTGTAGTAATAGCCCCATCTTGCTCTCCTTGTTGTAATAATGGCCTCATCGTGCACTGCTTCTAGTAGTAATGGCCCCACCCTGCTCCTATTTTTGTAGTAATGCCCTATCTTGCTCCCTTTCTCATAGAAATGCCCCATCTTTCTCCCCTTCTTCTTATAGTAATGGTCCATCTCGCTTCCCATGGTTTTGTAGTAAAGGCATCTTCTTGCTCCCCTTCTTCTTGTAGTAATGGCACATTTTTGCTCCCCTTCATCTTGATGTAATTACCCCATCTTGCTCTCCTTCTTGCATTAATGTCTCTGTATTGCTCCCCTTTTTGTAGTAATGACCCTATCTTGCTTACCTTCTTTTAGTGATGGCCCCATCTTGCTCCCCTTCTTCTAGAAGTAATGGCCCCATCATGCTCTCAAATTGTGCAGTTTTAGACACACACGCATGATTCTTCTAATTTTTCCTCCATTCCCTCAGCATCCTCTTTTTTGCTTATGTGGCCTGGAGGTGAAATCAGACCCCATGTGATTGTGGCCAAAATGAATGTGCGTTTGGTGGTGCTGTCAGGATCCAGCTCTGCTCAGCTACATCAATGACAGCTTCTGATGACTCAGAGGCTAGCAGCATACATAATACACTGACATCAACTGCTGGCCTTTGATTGATTTTTCTCCCCTCATCTGACCAACATTGTGTGCACCTGCTGAGTCCACAATAATGGAACCAATGTATCAGGCCTACTGATGAAGAGAAACGCGTCGAGGCGCGCGGGGAGAGATCTGTGACCCTGTGATAAAGCTAAGTACTATACCATATTTCTCTCATGAAGCATTGAACCGCACCATCTGTATTATCAATGGAGGCGGGCACTTAGCTAGCTACTGAGAGTAAATGGGATAATATTGGGTTTCAGGCACTGGACCATCCACCATTGCCAGGGAAGTACTCGGCTACGAGGTACAGGTCCTTTTAACACTGGGACACGGATACAACCTACACAACTCGACGATACCATCCTAGGGCAGTGACATTAGGGTGGGGAGCACCACCTTCTTCCTTGTAGGGTGAGCTCAGGGTGAGTGTAGCAATAGCCGACGAGGAGTGGGGGCGCCATATCGAATCAAGGGTGCCGACCCCCGCTGGCAGGTAGGGCAAGGAGGGAGGCAAGAACATACAGGGTCAGCCCCTTCCTTCCTTACTAGTATCTGTGCACCCAGTTTTTTAATGGGTTTTGATGGGTATTTGCATACGTGCTCAATGAAAGGTATCTTTTTAACAGGAAAAATATTTATGATTTACAGTTTGTAATTCCTGGGAAATCGAAATTATATATGTCCCTTTGATTGACTGGCAGCTGCCATAGGTATAGGTGAGAAGGGCTTGTCCCTGGTGTCATTGGCAAATGCATATTCATATGAAGTAAAGTGCGGACATCAGGCTGCGTGTTTCAGACCCCTGATCTAATCCCTCATAACAAGATAACATCATTTTGGTGCATATACAAATATAATATGCCAGCAACTGTCCTAATTCTGATTCTTGGTAACTTGTCATCCCTCTTATTAGAGGGTGGTTCTATTTCAGCATTTTCTGAGTACTGTACGGTCATTCATTAAGTAGTCCATTTTTTTGCAACACAAGATGTTATTTAGCGGCCTATTTCTATACCCAGTCAGGTAATGAAATGCCATACTACCTCTTGAAATGATGTAACCCTGCAGACAACTCTGTTATAGCCCCACTCCAGCTTATTTTCAGTGCTGGAAAGGTGCTATTAATTAAAAGTCATTTCCACTAGTAATATACTTACCAGCTGCCATATTCACCCTTCTTCAGCACCACTCTAGTCCCATTGTGTCATATTGTGATCACAACTCTGACTGCCGGAAAATAGACATAATGGTCACAAGAGCTTACTGTACATCTATGAGACCCAGAACAAGGCTCTTTTAGGCTTAAAATGAGTTGTGACTTCCAGATAGCTCCAGAAACCTGGCAGATAAAAACTTGGTGAAGACCAACCAAAGTGGCAATGATAGAACATGGATACAATAACTGGTGAGTATAGGATGAGGGTCTAGGACTTTAAAAACACCAATCCAGCACTACAATTAAAAAAATGTGGAGAGGTGATTTAACCATCACAGAATATTCCAAGCAGTATAATACCTAATCTGGGGTCAAAAATATGTCATGACCTGATGTCACCTCACGGGGATCTTGGATCAGGAGGTCACAATGTTTATCTGATCACAGATCCTGTTAGTACCTTCTTATATATAATATTTCTAGGACCTTATTTCATTCCATCCAGGGCTGAAAGGGTTAAGTTTTTTTATATCATGCTAGACTTAAAAAGTAGTTGTAATCCCAGTCGTAGCCACTCCCTTCCGCTACATATACCTACACCTTGCTCTCCTTTATGCCGGCTACAGTTCAATCTATGCTGACCTGTGAAGAAGCTGTCTTTGGAGAAAGCAGTGATGCTGCTGTGCCAGCTAATGCAGTGCAGTCTTTCCCTGGAGAAGAATTGTAGTCTTTATTGAATTCTTTTTTTTTCTGTCTATCCCGCTTACTCATGTTGACTTTATACTGGTGGTAAGAGTAGTATCTTGCAGGCCATGCACTAGACAAGGTAAGTCCAGTCAGCCAGGGCCTAGACATGGCAGCGCTCTGTGTAAAGGACCCATCTAGGGACTTTAAGGAGTTCAAGGATGAGCCACAGGTGAGTTCAGGTGGTGACCACTCTCCTTATCACCAGGGTCTTCCTTTACATCTTCCCTTATTTGCCCCTTCTCTTTTTCCGCATGCTGAATGGTTCCTTGTTCCGGTATGAAATCTGGGGATAGGTCCTTAACTAAATAGGATTTTTTATGTCAGAATTGACATAATTTTCTGTTAAGCAAAAGCATAAAATGACAGGGGAGGATAGTGGTCCAATGTCATAACACCTACTAAGACATTTCATCTTTACTGTAACTGAGTGATATTATTTGCAAAAGGGCCAATCCTAGTTAATAAAAGGAGCCTCATGGGAAGACTGACCTAATCAAGATGTATAATTGTGTGTCATATGTAAATGATAGCATCTATCCTAAACATGGTAATGTGTATCATTGTGGATTTACGAGCTGAGAAATCCATCACTGGAGGTTAATTATAATGTTTAGCAAACACAATCCCATGAGGGATGTGTGTTCAAATATGCGTCTTCCTGTGATCTCAATACAAAATGAACTGATCTGGCTGGAATGGGCATATGGGTAGCTGAGCTATATTTGTCATTTACTGTACAGTAATGTGCATTGTAATAATTGGCAAACTTAACATTTACTGATCAAAAACAACAGAAAAACTTTATTTATGGAGCTAGGACACTAAGAAACCAACAATAAACTAGTTTGATCATTTATTATTCAGCTTTTGCTTCATTTACATTGTCCAATCATCAATATCATAACTCCAAAATAAGTAAATTATTGTACCAATGGATATTTAATTTAAAATTGTTCTGAAAACTGCAAATCTTAGAAAAAAAACACAAAAACATAGTACTAATGAGTTAAAGAGGACCTGTCAAAGGGTCTAAAGTGCATATGTCATTCCCTCTGCTGCCCTGAGTAACAATTGTTTGGTCTGCTTCTTTTTAATCTTCCCTATGATTTGATATATGAGTCTTTGTATTTACTGCAAATTATTATGGTCCATACTGATACAGCACCAAAAAGTATACACTATTGCTAGAGTGCTCTGGTGTTTTTTTGTAATATTTTCTACCACCAGTAGTAATTTTTTAATTTTAGATAAAATGTTTAATCTCTGCAGATAGAAGGTGCCTTAATAGTGTGATAATAAAAAAAAAAAATGATCAGCATTTCTTAAAATAATGAAGCAAGTGTGAACAAGTGCAAGCTGCTGTGACTCCACTATAGCACAAGGGGCCTGTCATCAAGCTGGCATCAATTATGCAGGTCTTGATGAGATATACTAGAGTCAGATGTTCCTGATTCATGTAAAGGGGGCGTGGCCGAGCAGCTCATGGCAGAAGATGCTTAATTCAGGAGCTCCGGATCCCAGAGCAATACAGAGACTTTACAGCATTTTCCAGTTGGAGTCTGACGTCTTTGAGTGGACCACCGAGTGCCTGAGACCTCCTAGCACGCATGGGGAAGGTAAAACCTGCACAAGCCCTGCCTTCCTAAGAGGGTTTCTGACTTTTTCCAGCCTGGCCCCACAGCCTCTGGAGCTGCAGCTAATATGGCACCTCCCTCACCTCGTGCAGCCCGTGCTTCTCGCAGGGAGACACAAGCTCCAGCATCATCCTTGTCTCAGCCACAACCTGATGCCCCTATAACTCATTCCAGATGAGGGATATGTTTAATGAGTTCCGCTCCTCTATGCAAGAGGACATTAAGAAAATAGTGGCTGATCTGCGGAGTGATGTGTTGGATTTGGGATCTCGCACACACCACTTAGAAACTAAAATGACCGAATTTGTTCACTCACACAATGCCCTCTTGGATGATCATGACCTGCTGCGGGATGCTATGAGCAAAACCCAGGCTAAAAACTGCGATTTGGAAGATCGACTACGCCGAAACAATGTGCGTCTCCGAGGCGTTGCAGAGGTGATCCCTAACTTTGATCTGCGATCTTTGCTATAGGACTTTCTGGCCGAAGTCCTCTCTGAACTGGACAGATGCGACCTCAAAATCGATTGCATCCATAGGGTTCTGAAGCCTCCGGGCGTCCGTGCGGAACTCCCCCGCGACGTTCTAGCGAGGATACACTTCTTCGGGACCAAGGAGGACTTCCTACGAGAGTTGCGAAAGTCGCCCTCGCTTTCGGATCGTTTTGCTGACATAGCTGTCTTCCCGGACTTGTCTCCAGGAACTTTCGCTCTCAGACGGGCCTCACCTTCATCTGGGGTCACCCGACGAAACTAATTGTTCGCAGGGACAACTCCTCTCATGTATGCCTTCTTCCCCGTCACGCGGAACGTCTCCTGGCCGACTGGAAACTCCTCCCTGAGAAGACGCAACTAGATCGCTCGCAGCCCTTGCGACCTCCGACGATGCTGTGTCCCGAGGGAAAAGAATAGACGCTGAATGGGGCGTCGCTTGAGCGTTGGACTCTGCTGAGGTTTCCTCTTATGTTACTATTTGCTCTGGGATCTTATTCCTGGGCCTGCCTTTGATTTTCGAGTTTCTTCTTACTCCTGCTCCCTTGTCTACTCCCCTCGCTCACTGTTCTGGCCTTTCCTCCCTCTCATTCCCGCTCCCTCTCACTCTCATTCTCTTCTCCCCTCCTTCCACTACTTCTGCATCGTTCCTGCATGCTGGTGGTCACATGCTGCCTAGACATGACTCACCCGTCTTCTCAATACACAATTAGGAGAAGTGCAGGATTCTAGACAACATGTGAGTACAAGTATGCAAACCATATACTGTATTTTTCGCTTTATAAGACACACCAGATTATAAAATGCACCCCAAATTTGGTGAAGGAAATTATTTTTAATGTTAAATGGGGTTCGTCTTATAATGCCAGTGTCCATCTTACAATCAGTTTATATGTGCCCCATCCTGGTATATCTGTCTTCATTCTGGTATATGTGCTCCCTTCTGATATATGGTTCCCCTTCTGGTATCTATGCCCCCATCCTGGTATATGTGCCATCTCCTGATATATATGGTCCATCTCCTGGTATTCATGCCCCCATTCTGGTACATATCCCTCTTCCTGGTATGCATGCCCCCATCCTGGTTTCTATGCCCCCATCCTGGTATCCATGCCCCTTCCTGGTATCCATGCCCCCATACTGGTATCCATGCCCCCAACCTGGTATCCATGCCCCTTCCTGATATATATGCCCCCATCCTGGTTTATGTGCCCCCATCCTGGTTTATGTGCCCCCTTCTGATATATGTCCCAGAATGGGGGACATACATCCTGGTACATAGCCCCCAAGTCTTACTGAGGGAGGGTTTTGGTGCTGTAAGATGCAGTCTCACGGGGCCACGGAGGTTGGGGGCCAAGTCAGGAGCTGCGGGGGTGTCGCGTCAGTCTCCGGTGGGCGCCACCATTATTATTTCCCAGCATGCATTGCTGGTCTGGCAATACATGCTTCTAGTGTCTAGAAATGACGATGGATTGTGGTCTGCACATGCGCCGTGGTCATTTTCTTGAAGTCTATGAAATAGAGTATCTATATAAATGCGCATGCGCAGACCGCAATCCGCAGCCATTTCTAGACATTAGAGCATGTATTGCCAGACTGGAAATGCATGCTGGGAAATAATAATGGCGGCACCCACTGGAGATTGGCGCAACACCCTCGCAGCTCCTGCCTTTGCCCCCAACCTCCGTGGCCCCGTCAAAACCAGATCAGGCACCCTTGCTCCACCCCCCACATTACCCCTCAGTAAGATTTTCTTTAAGGTTTGCTTTATAAGACGTACCCCCACTTACCCCAAAATGTGGGGGAACAAAAGTGCGTCTTATAAAGCAAAAAATACAGTACATGCAGTCATATGCCTGCCCATCCACATGGGCAATACAGGGGAAGCATGACAGTGTGTGCATCGCACACTATTATGATTTATCATTTCGCAATTTTTTTTTTGAGACCTGATAACCCCTTTAATGTTGTTAGGAAAGGCTAGGAACAATTCATCCAAACACTATGATGAAGTAAGTTTGTATTTGCTTCAATACTTTGCAAACCAAACATGATACATTGAAATGCTACCTTTATTTAACATTTTTTTAGGAAAGTCACCCATTACAAGTAAGTGATATCAAATATACGCATGCATGGCACTAAACTTTGCTAAAGATGATCACAAAATCACTGATCAGTCTGGAAATTCTAGATATCTCTGGAATGATAGTCTTTTATTCCATTTGCAGCCTGGGTAAACTGATAAAATCTATACCAAATTACCGTATATACTCGTGTATAAGCCGACCCGTGTATAAGCCGACCCCCCTATTTTTGCCCCCAAAACCTGGGAAAATCTATTGACTCGTGTATAAGCCGAGGGTGGACCCTAGCACAAGTATACAGCCCCAGCAGTGTGGTATACACCAGTCCCAGAGGTAGATACAGCAGCCCCAGTGGTAGTATACACGCAGCCCCAGTAGTATATACAGCCCCAGTGGTAGTATATACAGCCCCAGTGGTAGTATACAGGGCCCCAGAGGTATATAGCAGCCCCAGTGGTAGTATACAGGGCCCCAGAGGTATATAGCAGCCCCAGTGGTAGTATACAGTGCCCCAGAGGTATATAGCAGCCCCAGTGGTAGTATACAGGGCCCCAGAGGTATATAGCAGCCCCAGTGGTAGTATACAGGGCCCCAGAGGTATATAGCAGCCCCAGTGGTAGTATACAGTGCCCAGAGGTATATAGCAGCCCCAGTGGTAGTATACAGGGCCCCAGAGGTATATAGCAGCCCCAGTGGTAGTATACAGTGCCCCAGAGGTATATAGCAGCCCCAGTGGTAGTATACAGGGCCCCAGAGGTATATAGCAGCCCCAGTGGTAGTATACAGTGCCCCAGAGGTATATAGCAGCCCCAGTGGTAGTATACAGGGCCCCAGAGGTATATAGCAGCCCCAGTGGTAGTATACAGGGCCCCAGAGGTATATAGCAGCCCCAGTGGTAGTATACAGTGCCCCAGAGGTATATAGCAGCCCCAGTGGTAGTATACAGGGCCCCAGAGGTATATAGCAGCCCCAGTGGTAGTATACAGTGCCCCAGAGGTATATAGCAGCCCCAGCGGTAGTATACAGGCAGCCCCAGTAATGCAGGCCCCCCCCAGCGTCTCTCCGGTCACCTGTAAAGCAAGCTATACTTATCAGTGTCCCGCTCGCACCCGCCGCTGCCGACATCCACGATCCTCCATCTTCATGCGACTCCTCTTCCTGTTTCCTGTGCGCGTCGCCGGGAATGACGTCATTGCCGGCGACGCGCACAGAAACAGGAAGAGGAGTCGCATGAAGATGGAGGATCGTGGATGTCGGCAGCGGCGGGTGCGAGCGGGACACTGATAAGTATAGCTTGCTTTACAGGTGACCGGAGATACCCTGGGGGGGCCCTGCATTACTGGGGATGCGGGGGCTGCTGTATACCGATGTATACATCGGTATGTACCGATGTATACATCGGTATACAGCACTGACTCGCGTATAAGCCGAGGGGGGTACTTTTCAGCCCAATTTTTGGGCTGAAAAACTCGGCTTATACGCGAGTATATACGGTAATATCTAATAGGTTTGTCAACACTATGTACTGTACACAAAAATGCTATAACTTTGCTTATTTTTCAATAGATGTAGCCATAGGAGGGCTTGTTTTTCTGTAAGATGAGCTCTGCTTTTGAATGATGCCTTTCGTGTTGTTTTACCATGCAATATATAGGAAAATGGGGGGAAATTGCAGTAAGATTGTGAATAAAATGCAATGTTTTAGTTGTCATACAGTTATCTAATATGTACGGAGACCATTGCTTTGCCTAATTTTCCAATGTTCTAAACATTGTCATGTACAAATGTTGTCATTATGCAGCAGCATATATTGGACAGCGCGCACCCATTCAATTCAATTGGTGTATGCAAAACATGGAACTGCACTCTAATAGTATCTGAGTGCATTCCAATATTTAGCGACATAGATAATGGAGAAAATAGAGAAACTAAAAGGAAACTCCAGGGAGATAAAATAAATTGTACTGTGCCTGCCCTCCTATATGATGAAGCAGAGCTGGGTGCTACAGTTCTAGGATCTATAAATTGCTTATAAATCAATTAAATTATATCTGCTCCTCAGCACTCACCCCAGACTTTTGGGGACAAAGAAATTCAGTCATGCTGCAGAAGAGATCAGGGTGTGTGGAGGGGTGTGGATGTTGGGGTTCCATGCTCATCTTACATTCCTGTCACCTCATACTTCTGTATGAACAGGGGGTGTGGCAGGGGCTTGGCTGCTGGCCCCATGGTCACAGTACATACTGCCCCTGATATCCATCCTATGTAATGTATGAACAGGGGTGTTCTTCCTTTAAATAGCAATCTTGTTACTAAGAAGATCTAAATACATGCTGTGATCTTCTGCTGTACAACTTATGATAGTGCATAACATGTGCTGCCAGGTATCAGGCCTGGAGCAGAGGCAGAACACTGCATTGGTAGATTCAGTGCTGCCATGGTCTCCCCTCCCCCATGTCAATTTGGTAGGTTCCTGTCCACTGCCATGCCCCATGTTCATACAGAAGTATGAAGGGGCAGGAATGTAAGATGATCCTGAAGCCCCCAGGTTCCACACCCCTGTCCCACCTCCTGCTCTCTGCAGCATCATGACTGAATTTCTCTGTCCCTGAGGGAGGGGTGAGTGCTGAGGAGCAGATATGATTTTATTGATTTATAAGTGGATCTATAGATCCTAGAACTGTAGTGTCTTCTCTGCGTCTTCATGTAGGAGGGCAGAGACAGTACAAACATTTTTTTATCTCCCCAGAGATCCCCTTTAAGCCCTCCATCTTCTCACTGAGCTGAGTGTTATGTGCATATAGCATGCTATCCTCTTACATGAGGGAATCTGACTGGACCTTAAAAGTTATTCTTTTTTCTTCACAGGACCAAATACATTTTGACATTTTCCACTGTTACAGTATGCAAACTTATATGTATTATTTTGATTTGCGAATACATACATTAAATTAATAAATATATAGAATGCCGCATGTTCTTAAGAGTCTAAAACTATCATTGATGTTGAAGGAATGCTATGGTTATTACATCTCCTTATGATAACATGTTAAGTTACCTCTTAATATATATGTTAATTGAAAGCAATAAATCAGAAAGGAATATGCTGGAAAATGTATTTCCATGCATCGCTACAGCAGATGGGTTTCAGTATATAATGGCCATTAACCTTTCTGGTCACTATTTCTTAGGAGTGGTGATTTCCAATGATCTGACACACTCAAAAACAGCATGCATTATCAGGAAATTAATAAAAAAAAGAACGCAATAAAAAATGCATTAAACAAAGCTAATGGGCAAATGACTTCTCCAAGAAGTGATTCATCTGGCATGTCCTATCAGTTTGCTGAGGCTGCATACCAGTTATGGCTGAGATCATCAAAACTGTATCTAGGGTACCAGCATTTCGAGGCATTTACTCCTGGAGGTTATTAAGAGTGGAGACAAGATGTACAGCAGTAGAAATGAATTATGACATTTAGAGCCTTCAGTCATGTTACATAGGGGCGCCCACATTCAAATAAGTAAATGTTTAAGAAAAATAATACAAGCTGTAGGCAATGTTAATCAATATAGCCAGGAGAGATACTCTTTGTTATTATTGGATTCAGCTTTATACATATTTGTGAGCTTGAACAAGAGCCCAGATTTAAAGTCCTTCACCCTCAGGAAGGTCTCTTTTGGCATTGGTTACTTTGGTTCTTTGATTACAGCTCTTGATTTTTAGTAATATTGCAACATGATCCAAAAGAACACGTTTGGTAATGGAGTTCAGTCTTTTGGCTCCTATTGTGTTCTATTTGTTGATCCAGAGGGAAAATCTTAGAGCTTTCAGTGAACAGATTCAAGTCCCTTTTCTAACCCAGAATGTTAGAAATGTTATATCAAAGCAAATTAATGACAGTGTAATGGTTTACTTGGCTTCAAGAAGTGGGCACAAGCAAATAAAGCCCCCATACAATTTCACCTAACTCTCCCATACATAGTAGTGCTTTCTCTGCCCGTCATTCCTGCGTTCTCAATGAGAGATCATTGCCAAACATGTCTGTCAATGGCTTATTTCTTAGGCCACGTGCAGACACTGAGTATTTGATGAGTTTTTTACCTCAGGATTTATAGACAAAACCAGGAGTGGAGCAATCAGAGGAAAGGTCTAATAGAAACACCTGCACCACTTCTGGATTTAATCATTGACTTCTGGTTTTGGCTACAAATCCTGAGGTAAAAAACTCATTAAATAGTCAGCGTCTGCCCGAGGCCTTAGAAAACAAAATGCAGTATGAAATTGGACACTACTGATCCTTATCTTCCCTGAAATCTGTCAGAGGAGAGTTAGGGGCCCAATGTTGTAACTTGAAGTTTGAGGGCCCCAATGCAAAATGTCCAATGTGGCCCCTATTATGGGTCTGTAATAGTTTTGGTCTTCTAATATGGGTCTAAGGGGCTGTTTGGGCCTCTTAGACTTCAGAGCCCAGATATGACTACAACCCTGGCACCCTGACACTCCTTAGGAGCCCCCTATTCAGCTTGGACTGTTCACCAAACCTGTCAATATTGTCATATTGGCTAACAATCTAATGGGCATAAGAGGCCTTATGATTTTGCATTACCTTTCTCTTGTGCTGATATGAAAACATATGACAGGAAGTATCACCATAAACCTTAAAAGGGACCTGTCACTTTTCATGGTATATCTATTTGACTAAATATTTCTAGTCTCCATGAAATAACAATTTTGAAGACTGTCTTAGAGTTCTGTGTTGATAGGATCCTTTCTATAAATGGATGAAAACATTGAAAGCTGGGTGATTGGGGGGTGTGCCCCAGAACCACTTAAATACTAGCAACCAATGCCGGTGTTATACTGTGCATAGACACAATCCATTCACACGGGTAATTGTATCACCCACTTGTCAATGTATTCATGCACTTTAAGTAGAAAGAACACAAGAACAGTGCAAAAGTGAGTTATATGAATAGATTATCCAATATATATATATATATATATATATATATATATTATATATATATAATCAATATATATATCAGCCCCTTTGAACCATATTAGAAGACCAAAACTATTACAGACCCATGATAGTTAGGGGCCTCGTTGGAGATTGTGCATATAATATATACACATATATATTTTAAGAATGCAGATACCACATTATTTAGGAGTGTAACATTAATCTACATATTTAGTATAAAACTGCATAGCTTATCTGGCTGCATAGGCAGTCACATACATAGAGTGCTTTCACATTTGCGTTCCAATCTGCAGCGTTCTGCGGAGGGGAGCCGCAATGTGAGCGCAGCACCGCAAGCCCCTATCTTTATAATGGGAGCGCACGGTGCTGCGCTTGACTGCGCATGACCATGCGCACCCATTCACTCTCATATGTGATCTGTGTGCAGGCGTATGTCTGCGCACAAATCACCCAGTCTCGTCCGAACCAGAAATGCAACATGCCTGCGCACAGATCACATATGGGAGTGAATGGGTGTGCACGGTCATGCGCAGTCAAGCGCAGCACCGTGTGCTCCCATTATAAAGATAGGGGCTTGCGGTGCTGCGCTCACATTGCGGCTCCCCTCCGCAGAACGCTGCGGAGGGGAACGCACATGTGAAAGTAGCCATACTCAACCACACTAGTAGGAAATTTGGGTAAACTGTAAAAATTCACAATAATTTTGTTGTTCAGGTTAGAAATACATTGAACACTGTTAAGAAATAAACATAACTTGCACTATTACTTCTGCTAAGAAATACATTTATATTATACAAATTAACTGTAAAGGGTTTGTAAGATTTACAGCAGAAAAAAGGGGACAGATCTGTCTTAAGGACAAGTGGGAGAACTGGTTAGGCCTTAACAGCAATATGGTACATAGATTCTAATGACTGTGGAATGTCCTGCTTCTGTATACCCTCCATTATCTGTCATTTGCATAACATTAATTCTAAGGGGAAAAACTGAGCTGGGGTGGCAGAACATGCACACGCAACATCAGATGCCGAAATCTGTTCTAGCACATGACACGATGCTGCTCCAAGGAAAGCAGATTCATAATTTAGAACAGAATGAGATGCCTTTACCATACTTCAACTGATCCTATCAGTATGTTGTGTGATATTGAAGCAGACGTGGGGCTGTTTCCTTCATGCTTTACAGTACAGTATGTCTGTATCAATCAATTTGTTTTCTAACTATTGATTTTCTTTTTTGTCTATCTGTCTATCTATCTACTGTATATTTATTACTTACTAGATGGGTGCCCGATGCACAATGCATCGGGATTCTAGCAGAGCGAGTCTCTGACTCGCAATGGCCGCTTCGCGGCCAATGCTTCGCGCTGCTAAGGCGACTCGCCATGCTGCTGCGCGGGCATAGCGAGTCGCCTTAGAGCTGCTCGCAATGGCCGCTGCGCGGCCAATGCTCGTTCGTATCCACATGACCACGCTGATCGCAGGAGAGCGGTCTCAAAAGGGCAAAAAACCCATTCGTGATTATATAATAGATTTGTCCAATGCATTAATTATTTTTTATAGTAAATAATCAAATCAAGAATTATTATAATAATTAAAGAAAAAATAGGCCTAAGCACTCTTGGCAAATAAGGTTATCATTTATTCAATATTTCTATAATTTTATTCGCACTCAGAGAAAAAAATAGGAGATCTCTCTGTTTATGTGAGTTCATGCCATGGACTTAAAGAAATAAAACTATGATATGCCATGGACTTTCATAGCACCCACCCTGGATGGACCTTAATCCATCATTCCTTCAGTCCCCACCCTGGATGTGCCTGCATACATGGTTCCTACAGTCCCCAACTTACAAGTGCCCCCATCCATTGTTCCTATAGTCCCCACCCTGGATGTGCTCCATCCATTGTTCCTACAGTTCACACCCTTGATGTGACTCCATCCTTCATTCCTATAGTCCCCACACTGGAAGTGCCCCCATCTATCATTCCTACAGTCCCCACACTGGATATGCCCTTATACATTGTTCCTACAGTCCCCAAAATGAATGTGCTTCCATACATTGTTCCTGCAGTCCCAACCCGGGATATGCTCCCATGCATTGTTCCTACAGTCCCCACCCTCGATGTGCCTCCATCCATCATTCCTACAGTCCCCACCCTGGATGTGCTTCATCCATAGTTCCTACAGTCCCCATCCTGGATGTGCCTCCATCCATCATTCGTACAGTCCCTACCCTGGTTGTGCTTCATCCATTGTTCCTATGTTTTCCACCCTGGATGTGCTCTCATCCATTGTTCCTACAGTCCCTACCCTGGATGTGCCTCCATCCATTGTTCCTACAGTCCCACCCTGGATGTGCCCCCATCCATTGTTCCTACAGTCCCACCCTGGATGTGCCCCCCATCCATTGTTCCTACAGTCCCACCCTGGATGTGCTCCCATCCATTGTTTCTACAGTCCCACCCTGGATGTGCCCCCATCCATTGTTCCTACAGTCCCACCCTGGATGTGGCCCATCCATTGTTCCTATAGTTGCTTTTCCTATTTCCTATTGCACATTTGCTTTAGAAAAACTCGTGTGTATTTAGTCCTGCCAATAAAGCTTCTTTCAATTGTATTATATAGTACAGTATAGCATAATATAGTATACTGCAATATAGCACAGTATAGTATGGTATAGCATAGTACAGTATATGTTAACATGCAAACAAGTTATGGTTCATTTCCTGTACAGAAATGACTATATGTTTGTGTTATATTTGTGAACTGATTACAAATAACATCAGTATCTTGCGCTCTCCCGTCTCCCATATTATGTATGATGGTAATGATATACTGTTAAACAATACACTATTAAAAGTCCTCTGACGGAGAACAGTTAATGAGAACCACATTGAGATGCTTCTCTGAAGATAAACCTTGGTAGGGGGTTTCCATGAGCATATTACATGTGGTATATTTGCATTGTAAAAATTAAACATGTGGCCTGAACATGTTGAGTACACACAAAGCTGCTTTAAAGTCGGCAAAGAATAAAAAGAAAGCTTCCAGTTGGTCAGCAGACATCAGAAAAGCCTAACTTGGAACAGAAAAATCCTGCAAATTCCTTGACCTTTCTGTCTGCAAATATCAGCTGTAAGGTGGTTTAAATGCCATATGCCCAAGTGTGCGGAGGCCTGTTTTCATAATACTGCCATGAAGGGCTGTTTAAGTATTGGCAGTCTGTTCGCTTTCTGGTTGCAATGCACTATGCAGTAAAATGCTTTTATAATCCAGGCAATGTGTAAACCTGCGAACAATCAAACATCAAATCTCCAGTACATTGCAAAGCACAATTTATTAGCGGATCTAGCTAAAAAAAGATCCTTCTCTTGCATGGGTAATAAATATCAGTAATCACTCACAGGGAAAGTAAATTGAAGATTGCAAGAAATGTTTGCTATTTGATATCCACAATTATGTAATTCCTTAACACCATTACAGTATATCATATACATCAGCTAATTTGGCAAAATAAGATGTTTTAATCTGCAAAAACACATATTTAGTCCTATTACACCTCAATCTACTGAACACACAGTAGGTAGAATTTCTGTTAGGAGGCCTGCCAACCGTACACTAAAAAAGACTGTCTAGCTGGAAGTTGCTGCATAGAACATTTCCTCGATTGGTATATAAGTGACATCATCTAAATATCTACAGATTAAATAATTTCTTCTAAGGGCCCTTTCACATCAGCGTTTTTTTAAATTTGCGGCAGATGCGGTGAAAAAACCGCATCTGCCGCAACTGCCGCATAACGGTTCCACTTGCGGCACGGTTGCGGTTTTTTCCATAGGAAGTATAGGGGGACTTGCGGCAGATGCGGCAAGTGCGGTATTGCACTTGCGGCAGGTGCGGCAGAGAAAAAAACCGCGGCTTACTGCGGTTTTTTTCTCTGCCGCACCTGCCGCAAGTGCAATACCGCACTTGCCGCATCTGCCGCAAGTCCCCCTATACTTCCTATGGAAAAAACCGCAACCGTGCCGCAAGTGGAACCGTTATGCGGCAGTTGCGGCAGATGCGGTTTTTTCACCGCATCTGCCGCAAATTTAAAAAAATGCTGATGTGAAAGGGCCCTTAGAGTCTACTTTAATGTAGAAAAAGACATGGATCAACCTTTCAAATGTCATATATTGCTAAATAAGCACAAATTTCAAGACTTTACATGATGTTTTTAGTGATCATTTTGATCAAAGAGTATAATCCTACTAACACATCATGGTGAACATCTATAGAAGGTTGTAGGTGCTATCAGTTCCAGGACAGTAGGTTGACCAAATCTGAAGTCACACTGTACCAGAAGGAAGAGCAATCTGATGCCCGATAGCACCCATGCTGCCAAGCAAAGGCATCACAACTCTGGGTAACAACACCATAACAAGAATGGGCGCCACACAACACCAACACCAAGTAAACTAATCTAAAGAAAAATCTCACCTTCCATGTGGTCTAAGACGACTAATTGACAACAAAATGTGAGTGCCAATTTTTGTAGTCTCCTAATTTAAAACCACCTGAGCCAAACAGGTGAAATACTCAGACCAAGAAAATGAAAAAAGAAGAGTCAGACTATGTAATATACCTTAATTGTTTAAAGTGATCTACACTAAAGATCTATTCCACCAATGCAAAGGATATGGAGACATATGACCTCTCACGCTCTTGTTTTACTTAACTAGTTTGCAATTAAGGTATTTCAAGAACTGGTCAATTAATCTTAAGGAAAAAATACCTAAATAATACATTGTCTTTTGAGAAAGAGAGCGTCTCTTGGCATTGTCACTGAAACTTAGAGGACATAACTTCACCCTTCTTTTCTTCATCTTCATAAATGATCTGTGTAAGGGTCATTGTTGTGATGACGTTCCACTGCAAAGACTGAGCTGCTGGTAAGGCAGCACCCTGAGAAGTTCTGAGACACTTTACTCCTATACAGGAATCTGGAATTACAGTGGAGCCCAGGAGGTAACTGCCTATAGATGAGCAGCAGACCAGAGCGGGGAGGTCGCTAGGAAAGGACAAGGCTAGGAGGTCAGGAATAGACAAACTCATTATCCAAAAGCATAGTCAGTATGCAGTGTCAAAACCGAGAGAAGAGTCAAAATCTGGACAAGGTCTGAGTCAATATAATTGAGTACAAACAAGATAGCTGGAAAAAACCAAGAATATATCTGGTGGCTGGCAGGACATAAGGTATTTGAAGGTGTGGTCCCCTATCATAGGCTGGAGCTAATAGCATGATGACCTCATCCAGACCACCACTACAACCAGGCCAGATGGTGGTGCACAACTAGTATAAACCACCACACTTCTGATAGAGGAACAAAGCCTGTGACTACCAGAGGCCTCTGCAGGGACCTCTCTCCTGTAACCACCCACAGGAGGAGCATGGTGACGCTCAGTGACAGAGGCAGGAACCAAAGGAGTAGGTCCGATGAGGTCATGGCCCCTCTATCACCGGCACCACTAGCCGAAGGAATGCGGCGCCGAGTCTGAAGGCGAAGTGACAGTGGTTCAGGGTGTACGAGGCAGGCTGTGACAGTATTTCTTGTAAATGGTATATTGTATGTCATCTATATGTTAGAATTAGTGATGAGCGAGCGTGCCCAGCACTGCTCGTTACTCGATCAAATTGAGGGGTACTTGGGCATGCTAATTATTTCACCGAGTATGGCAAGTGCTCGAGCAAAAGCTCGAGTCACCATCCACAAGTTGCCAATGCTGCCACATTGCTTGTCAAAATAATTTTAAAAAATGGCAAAGGGTCCCCTCATATTTTTGATCCTCAGCCAAGGTAAAGCAGAGAGTGGCTTCAGTTGGAGCGTAATTATGAGACTTATTTTTACTAGAAAAAATAGTACAGACATCATGATGGAAACCCATAGACCCAGCAAATTTCAATAGGGTCCTTTGGGTGTTACTGAAGCCTATCATGGACAGATCCAAAACTAAATCAGAAATGTTACTGCATACGTGAGTCCAGCCTAAAACAATTTTTTATGAATGGGTATTTCTTTGTAACATGTCTCAGACTTGGTTTAGAGGGGTAGGGGGTCAGGGATCTCTAAGTCTCTTTTTAGCTCATATGGAATGAGTTTATCTGAAGGGCACAACCCCTTTATTCATCTAAACTCAAGGGCACTTTTTCTTTACCAGCTTATCTTGAATTTTCTTCATATTTTACATTTATGACCTTTAACTCTAAATTACATAGACTGTGCCTGGTTTATATTTCTGTTCTCCCTAACAGAACATATTTTAAATGCAGATGTTAACGTGTACATATGAATATGTGACCAGTGACATGTCTGAGCCATATATATCCGCAACTCGGCACGAGTTACTTAAACCATTAATTTTGCAGCCAACATCCTTAGCAACTCTTGTGTGACTGCGTTATGAAAGAAATGAGAGGAATATGTGCTTCTAGTTCTATGCAGGAACCATCTGTTCTATTTTTCTTAAAACTTAGCCGCAAATCTGTCAGTAAAACTGTTATCCCTTCCCGAGAGAACATTGCATAGTTATTTCAGATGTAAGTGTGACTGTTTTCTACTTTAAAATATGCTTTACAAATTCAGATGGTAGATGCTTATTAAATGTATTGCAAGTCAGCGATCACTCTGATCTTTCCTTATGTTGTCTAGTTAGTCATCCTACTAATGTTCTTATAAAATATCATTGTTCTGGAAGTATTTCCTACCAGCCACAGTAAATCAAGGGTATGCTACGGTTGAAAACACACAGAGATGGATAGGCTGAAACACTGAGAACAGAGCAAGAATGATAAATAATGGTATGGCTTATTGACTACATTTGATGGTTTTACATGAAAAACATTATTCTTATTGGCCACGGCAATACAGAAAAAAGATGGAAAATTGATATGTGATAGTAAATAGGAGGTTTGTTCTATACCTACTCATTCTATATGGACTAACTTGCTGGAAAAGACCTTTAACTCCTTCCTGACCAAGCACTTAGAGGTACATCATTGGTCTCCTCCCTTTGATGCAAGCTCACATGCTGAGCTCGTATCATTTCCCACACATGCCAGCTTACCAGCAAGCATGTGTAGATAACATGCAATACACCCGCCGCTGATAACATCTTAGATCGTGCTGTCAATCACTAAAGCAACGCTGAGGGGATCACACTATTCCCCACCAGCATCGGCGACCCCATAATGCGATTAGGAGGATCTGATGTGTTGCCATGACAGCGTGAGGTCAACTTATGACCCCAAATGCTGTCATGGCTCATTTTCTGTTTGTGATGCCTGAGCAGCGTCATTCATAAGGAGTGATCATTTCTGCTGTTCAGAGATGTGCATCTTCACGGCTTTGAACAACAGAAGCAATAAGACTGTGCAGGGTTGAGGCGCCCTAAGTGGCCATGAAAAATAAAGTAAAAGTTAAAAAAAAAATAAAAATGTGAAAAATTAAAAAAAAAAAGAAAGTTTAAACCAATGCCATTTTCCCCATTGAAAATACAACTATGAAAAAAAGACATATTTGGTATCACCATGTTCAGAAAAGCCCTGATCTATCAAAATATGAAATCATTTAATCTGATTGGAAAACTGCCTAATGGAAAAACGCCAAAGTTATTTTGGTAGCCACAACATTGCAATAGAATGCAATACTGTGATCAAAACATCGTATCTAACCAAAAAAGGCATCATTAAAAATGTCAGCTCAAGCTGCAAAAAATAAGCCATCACACAGCCCCAGATCCCAAAAAATGAGTATGCTATGGGTCACAGAAAATATAAGTAATGGGAAAAATGGACCAGCTTTCAGTAGAATATATTATTATTCTTCAAGTTTCCTTATACAGCACAGACAAACAGTCAACATGTGGATGACATGGCAGGAAGTGGTTGCGCAAGGCAACACGTTTCGGACAGAGTCCTTTATCAAGCCTTGACAAGCCTTGTGCTGTATATGAAAACTGGAAGAATAATAGAATAAATTCAACTGCAAATTTCTACTGGAAGCTGGTCCATTTTTCCCGTTACTTCCATGCATATGCGGCTTCATGACGGAACGTACATGCCAGCAACTATGTGGTGAGCTGATTATTATCTTCTTCACAGAAAATAGCGTTTAAAAAATGTCTGAATTTTTTTCACCACTTAGATATCAGTAAAAGTATACATGTTTGGTGTCTATGAAATCGTACCGACCCAAGACATCATACTGACATGTCTGTTTTACCATATAATGACCACGGTGAATAAAAAAATATATATTGTCATTTAATTTAAATTTTTTTGCAATATCACCACACTTGGAATTTGTTTCCCATTTCTCAGAACACTATATGGTAAAATAAATTATGTCATTCAAAAGTACAACTAGTCCTCGTATGTCTATATTGATAGAAAAAATAAAACGTTATAGCTCTTGGAAAAGGAGGAAAAAATGGAAAATTACCCGGATGTGATGGGGTTAAATATCATGTTAGGATAATTAAGGGAAATCTCTTGTGAAAAATGCTCAGATGAGCATTGTGGACGAAGCATTCTTTTCCTACAGTCAAACGAGGAAGCTGCATATTGCCTGGTACATGGTGGCCACTTAAATAGATGGGTGATCATGCAATATATGGCTACACAAGTCTGTTAGGGCTGGAACTACCTTTTCTGGCACCTCTCTCTTTTGCTTCATAATAGGAACATCCAAGGAGCAGAAGTCCTTGTGCTCAACAAGTTATCTACGCTAGCATGTCTTCTCAGAGAGCTGAACTTTTCTGTGCATGTGGAGACATGTAATAGACACAGTAGAAGCTCAGTCTGATGAAGCACGGAAAGTGACAGGATGGCAAGCGCACTGCCATGCGGAACTACAAAGAAAGTCAGGGATTTAAAGCTTTATTCCATGATTAAATTCCCGACAAAGGAAGAAGAGAAGACTAAAGAAATCCATGAATTGATGATTGCTGTACGTGTTGATGATGCACCTTCCTACTACCAAATAACATTTTGGGACAAGGAATTTAAATGGGGTGGGGAATCAATAGAACGTGACCCCTGTTCAGGGCGACCTATCAAAGCATATTTAGAGGAAGCGTGCCATAAAGTAGAGGCCATGATTTTGGAAGATTGTCGGGTCAAAGGCGGTGTTATAGCTCATGAATTAGGCAGTTCTGTTGGCACAGTTTTCAGTATTAGTTTTCTGTGTCATTCATGATGTTTTCATTATGTCAAATGTCAATTCCCAGTAGGTTCCACAAATGTTGAGGCCTAAGCAAAAAACATTTTGACAGCAATTTAGCTAAGAGCATATAGACCTGCTTAAGGAAAATCAAGGAGACTTCTATTCTCAATTCATTACAGATGATGAAACATGGGTCCACCACCCTGATCCTGAGATCCACTGGTCATAATGCAAGGAAAGAGGCAGTATCTGAGTTCTTGCAGCAGAAAGAAGTCTCCGTTTATCCTCAGGGCGACCGATCACTGGAGGCAAAGTTTAATAAGTGTGTTGAAGTCAAGGGGGATTATTAAAAAGTGTGTTTTTTTTTCTCAGAAAATGTTGTATACATATACAGGTAGATAAATTATAATTTAACATACGTATAGGATGTCCAGAAGATTCAAGCTTAGGGTTCTTCAGGCTCCCTGATGATTGTATTAATGCCCCTTACTAGCTAAATTAAAGCTCTAGAAATGAGCTTTGTCCTTTCCATTACTAGTATTATCTGTTCTAATAAAACCCTAAGCCAGCTTCCTTCAGTATGTCATCGAAATGACGTCACATCCTGACGGAAGCCGTCTATATCCCTAAGCAAGATGGCCGACCGTTAGCGAGAGCGGGGCTAATACTGCCCCACTCTCGCCATCGGCGGCCTCTCCTGCGCTCCACACCCTCCCGTCTCCCACCCCTGCCCACCACACACACCCACTCATAAAATAACAAATCATTATGCTCACCTATCCTCTCTCTATCCAGCGCTGCCTCCAACAGCAAGCTCCGTCTGCTTACAGGACCTGTGATGATGTCACAGAGCATCATCGGTCACATGACCGCACTAACCACTAACTGTGGTCATGTGACCCGATGATGCCCTGCCACATCATCACAGGCCCTGTAAGCAACGGAGCTTGCTGTTGGAGCCAGCGCTGGATAGAGAGAGGATAGGTGAGCATAATGATTTGTTATTTTATGAGTGGGTGTGTGAGTGTGGCGAGCGGCCGCAGCCGCCATCACGTGCACGCTTCATCCTGCACGCACAATGCCTGCCCGACTGCCGAGCGTGGACACTCTATGGATTGTGTGAACCATTGCCGCGCTGTGCGTGCTACGTTGCCCACCGCGCTGCTGCACGACCACCTGCCACCGCGCTGCTGATGCCCTCTGCCAACTGCCTCTGCTCTGACCACCGGCGCATGCGCTGACCATCTGCCCACGCCGCGCGCGACCACTCTGCCCACGCGCTGTGCTGACCACTCTGCGCACCGCGCTGCTGGCGCTGATCCACTCTGCCCACCGCGCTGCTGCGCTGACCACTCTGACCCAGCTCTGCGCTGCACCTGCACCGCATCTACCTCTGCCCACCGCACTCACTGCTAACCACTGAGCCACCGTAAGTGCTAAACACTGAGCCACCGTACAGTGCTAAAGACACTAGTAGCCACGACTACGCAGTGCTAAACACTGAGCCACCGCGCAGTGTACCATGACCACCGCAGTGCTAACCACTGAGCCACCGTGCAGTGCTAACCACTGAGCCACTGGACAGTGCTAACCACTGAGCCACCACGCAGTGCTAACCACTGAGCCACCACACAGTGCTAACCACTCAACCACCCTATACTCTGTAACCACTGAGCACCGTACAGTGCTAAACACTGAGCCACCATACAGTGCTAAACACTGAGCGACCATACTTTGCTAACCACTGAGCCACCGCGCAGTGCTAACCACTGAGCCACCACGCAGTACTAACCACTGAGCCACCGCGCAGTGCTAACCACTGAGCCACTGCACAGTGCTAACCACTGAGCCACCACGCAGTGCTAACCATTGAGCCACCGTGCAGTGCTAACCACTGAGCCACCGCGCAGTGCTAACCACTGAGCCACCTTGCAGTGCTAACTACTGAGCTGCCGTACATGCTCCATCCTCCCTCACCCGCCGCTTTGTCTCTGTCCTCCACCCTGCCTGTGCCGTTCCATGCCTCCACCCTTCCTCCTCCTTCCTTTGTCCTCCTCCCCTCCGCCACTCCATCCTCCATCCTCCCCCTGCCTGTGCTGCTCCGTCCTCCCCCACCCCTCCGCTTTGTCCTCCATCCTCCTCCCCCCCGCCGCTCTGTGCTCCATCCTTCCATTGCCGCTCCTCCTCCCCCACCCCACCGCTTCCTCTTCCTACCTTTGTCCGCCTCCCCTCCGACTCTCCATCCTCCGTCTCTCCCTGCCTCTGCTGCTCTGGCCTCCCCAACCCCGCCGCTTTGCCCTCCACTCCTCTCTCCTCCCTGCCCGCTTGTGCTCCATCCTCCCCCTGCCTGTGCTGCTCTGGCTTCCCCCACCCCACCACTTCATCCTCCATCCTCCTCTCCCCCACGGCTCTGGCTCCGGCCTCCCCTGCCGCTTCATCCTCCCCCTGCCTGTGCAGCTGCAACTCCCCCACCCCACCCTTCCTCCTCTTCCTTTGTCCTCCTCCCCCCGCCCTCCATCTCCATCTCCCCTGCCTGTGCTGCTCCATCCTCCCCCACCCCGCCGCTTTGTCCTCCGTCCTCCTTCTCCACCACTCTGTGCTCCGTCCTCCCCTGCCTGTGCTGCTGCTCCATCCTCCTTCACCGCCTATCCTCCTCTCCTCCTTTGTCCTCCTCCTCTCCGCCACTCCATCCTCCCCCTGCCTGTGCTGCTCCATCCTCCCCCACCCCACCGCTTAGTCCTCTGTCCTCCTCCCCCTGCTGCTCTGTCCTCCCCCTTCCTGTGCCACTCCATCCTCCCCACCCCGCTTCCTCCTCCGTCCTTATCCTCCTCCCCCCACCCTCCATCCTCCGTCCTCCCTGCCTGTGCTGCTCGGCCTTCTCCCCATCGCCACTCGTCTCCGTCCTCCTCCCCCTGCTGATCTGTGCTCCATCCTCCCCTGTCTGTGCCACTCCATCTCCCCCACCCCCTCTTCCTCCTCCTTCCTCTGTCCTCCTCCTCTCCGCCTCCTCCTTCTCCTCCCCCTGCCTGTGCTGCTCCACCTCCCCGCCGCTTTGTCCTCCTCCTCCTCCTCCCCCGCCGCTCTGTGCTCCTCCTCCTCCCGCTCCCGTGCCTCCGTCCTCCCCCCCTGCCATTGTCCTCCCCCTGCTCTCATTCCTCCCCCTGTCGCTCCATCCTCCCCCTGCCTGTGCCGCTCCATCCTCCCCCACCCTTCCTCCTCCTTCCTTTGTCCTCCTCACCTCCGCCACTCTATCCTCCGTCCTCCCGCTGCCTGTGCTGCTCCATTCCTCCCCACCCTGCTGCTTCATCCTGTCCCTCCACCCCCCGCTGCTCTGTGCTTCATCTCCCCCTGCCTGTGCTGCTCCATCCTCCCCACCCACCGCTTCCCCTCCTTCCTTTGTCCTCCTCCCCTCGCCACTCCATCTCCGTCCTCCCCCTGCCTGTTCTGCTCCGTCCTCCCCCACCCCGCGCTTCGTCCTCCTCCCCTCCCCCTGCCACTCTGCCTCCATCCTCCTCCCCCCTGCTGCTCTGTCCTCCCTCCTCCCCCTGCCACACCGTCCTTTCCCCGCCACTCCTTCTTCAAAGTTCCTCCCAATTCAGCCCTCACCGCCTTTCCCATGCAATCTCTATTTTTATATTCTAGAATACACCCATGCGTTAGAATCGGGCCAACATCTAGTGTTAAATATTTAATACACTTCTGGATCGACAAAGATACCGTATGTTTATTTCAGTGAAAAATAAAAGTGACATTACTAGTAAATGGGTGACGATTGAGTACTGAAAGATATCCAAATGTAGGACCATCTTTAAAAGGTTTTCCAAAGAAAGGAAATATCTCTCCCCAGTTTTGTCTGATACCAATTCTTTCAACTTTTCCTTTTCTCCCTTAGGCAAAATCAGTTGCACAGACTGAGCTAATCTCCACAATAAGCCACCTCTTTGATTATAATTCCCAGTAAAGCACCACTGTGCCAGCCTGCAGGTTCATTTAAATACTTTGCCATAATATAAACTTGCTGGCATGTCTCAGGAAAGCTTGATCCAGAGAAGCAGGAGAATGTTTTTCAAGGTCACAGTGTACATGTAGACTAAGATAAGGTATAGAAGCTGGATAGAAGGGAAACATATATACACATTTTAGTGTTAATGTAGCATGTTTCACATGTTTTGCAATGAAAGAGGAATAATAACCCTATATAAAATGAAAACATACCTGTTTTACATCTGGAATGATTACAATAAAGCACACTCAATCTATCAGCCATTAATGTAGCTACAAAATAGATAAAATATTAGTTATTAGCTGAAAGATATTCATCAGGCATCCATCAGCAACAGATTCCTTTATTTTTAAAGTTATTTTGTTTAATGTACTGTGACAGTGGACAACTCTAATGCATGTTATCAGTTAGACATTAACCAAATCAGTGTAATGTGGAGCTGTTATTAGAAGAGAAATTAAGACTAGCATTATGCAACCACACATCATATTCTTGGGAAAAGGACCATTGTTAAGGCTTTCATGCCATTACCTATGTAATCTCCAGACACATCTCTGGCTATCACTGGGTGCAAGACAAAAGTGGGAATCATGACTGGAGAGGATAGACCTACATTCAATCTCTCATTGCCATCTTGTTCTTCAACATGATAGCCTTTGATGAGGTCAATGAAACATGTTATGATGGTTTGTCTAGATACTGTTTGATGCTTTAGGCTTGGTATGTGATATCCAGTTTTACGTGCAGTAAAGTATGGATTACTATGCGCCATAATACTCTTCTAATGCTCCACCCGTGATGAGATTTGTCTCTGTGCACCTCTTGCTGTCATTCCAGTTTGTCATTGTTTTCCCAATTACCAAGTTATATCTGAACTGATATCTCAGCCTAAGCAAGTTGAGACCTTCCAGGGAAATAAACTAAGGTCTCTAAAGGCTCCGTTACACGCAGCAATATCGTTAGTGATATCGCTGCAACGTCACACGTTTTTTGACGTTGCAGTGACCTCGCAGCAAAGTCACTGCATGTGACACGCCGCAGCGACTAGCGATCAGCGAGCTGATCGCTGCGGATTGGCCAGGACGATTTTTTGGTCATTGGTCTGCCGCTGGCAGCAGACATCGGCATGTTGACGCCGTTCTAACGCGATATGTTCTCTGGTAACCAGGTTACACATTGGATTTCTAAGCACTGCGCGCTGTGCTTAGTAACCCGATGTGTACCCTGGTTACCAGCGTTCTCCCACTGAATACAGTAGTGGGACCTCGACATTGTGGAAAAGAATGGTTTATATTCTTTTCCACGATGTCGGGGTCACTGGTCGCTGGTGAGATCTTCCTGTCTGGCATCTCACCAGCGATCACATGGTGATGTGCCAGTGAACCCGATCGTTGGTTGGGTCGCTGGCACATCGTTATATATAACCCAGCCTTTAGATCAAAGATTCTGTTTATGACAAGTAATGATAACTATAATGTCAAAGAAAAGGAAATATCGTACAATTAGCCTACAAGACTTGATCCAATTTTTAAGGTTTTATAAGACTAAAAAAATGTGCTTTTAATCTGGCCTTTTTGCCTCCCACATGCCACAGATTGGAGCTCAGTGTTTGAAGATTTGATCATTTGTGAAACTTAACATCACTTGCTACTTCTTCGATTTGAATAACACTACAGCTTGTCCTTCTTGGTGTTGCAATATTGAGGAGTGTACATTGAGGGCACTTTGATAATTACTGTGTTTGTGCTAAAGAGCCTGACAGGGGTCGGATACTAATTTTTCTTGGCTATTTACAATTCAATAAAAATGGTGGCTGGATGATATTATGCTGATTTTGCACAAAGAAAATTGCAAAAAAAATTATTATTTGCACTTAGTTACATGGGGCATCCACTTTGATTTGCAACATACTTTTCTTTACAGCGTTACACCACCATTTCAATGTTTTATAGAGAATATGATTCACATGGACACACGCTTTAGAGCTGTCGGCCCAGTACGCTAATATAAAGGTGGAATTCAGACCTGACACATAAACCAAACGGATATAATTTATGTACTACTTATTGTAGCTCTTCTCCTGCTGATTCATATCTCTGACATAAGATATTATACCTTTGGAGATGTGATAGGTTGACTCCACAATAAAGAAAAGCAAGATATTTTGTACTTACTTTAACAGTGTGAGAGCTCTAAATACAAATCTGGATGTTGTATAATAAAGCTACATGGTTGATTTTTACATGTTTCTTATGAAACCACATGACCAGTCTTTTACCACTTAGGCTAGAGTCACACTTGCATGCATTTTTTAAAGTTGTTCCTGGCAGCCTGCGATTTTGGGCTGCGTTTTTTGCAGTTAGGTCAGGAGCAGCCTAAAAAAAAACACATGCAAAAACGCATGGCACCATTTAGTGCCATGCGTTTTCGCATGCGTGACCCATAGGGCCCCATTTAAAAAAAACGCATGCATTTTTGGAAAAGCACCAAAAAACTTCTCAAGAGACGTTTTTTGCTGCTGAGCCAAAAATGCATGCCAAAATCTCATGGCACTTTAGCCATGCGTTTTTGACATTGGGGCATGTGTTTTTTGTATTGGGGTCTATGGATGCGTTTTTGCATGCGTTTTTCACAAAAGACAAGTGTGAAAGACGTATGCAAAAAACGTATCCACCACGCAAGAGTGACCCTAGCCTTACATGTACTTCCAAAAAAAGCTAAAACTTTATATATGACAGCTATTGACATTAATTTCCCCCTACTCTATGTCATACTGTAAGGAAACTATAAGACAGCCACATAACCAACTCGTAAGTGGGGGAATTAAGCTATTTGACTATGGCTGCCATCCTTGTGCCTGACTGTGACATCAAGGTAACACTGTGATCATAACTCAATTTCTTTCCAAAAGTTAATGGTCCTGTTTATTTTATCCAATGTCCCCTCCAAGACGCATGCAACCTTCTCCATTAGTTCTACATCTTTCAACTTCTGAGACCTTAGTAGGACATGGTGAAAGAATATAATCAATGAATATTCAGATACCATTTACCGTATGTTAGATAGCTATACTTACTTATCCAGGTGCTATTCTTCTAAGTGTGTATGTGTTCTCTATAGGGAGTGTGGAGTAAGGCGTAGCAAAACACCTCAGGCTGAAGCTTATCTTGAAAACAAAAGGACAGTGCATGCTGAAATCCAACTTTAAAGTCTTAAGGGGGTGTCACACGCGTCAATGTCGTCAGCGATCTGATCGCTGACGACATTGGTTGGCTGATTGCTGGTGAGCTGTCACACAGGCAGACTCACCAGCGATCAATTGACCAGTGACATCATGGAAACGATTTAAATATCGTTTCCACGATGTCCTGCTCCCGCTGCCAGCCTGCTGGAAGCGGGAGCAGCCTGGTCTCCAAGGTACACTGCGGGTAACTAGGCAGCGCGCGCTGCCTAGATACCTGACGTGTACCTTAGTTACCAGCCTCCTCCGCTCACCGGGTGAGCGGAGGAGGCTGGTAACTAAGGTACACAGTCGGGTATCTAGGCAGCGCGCGCTGCCTAGTTACCCGCAGTGTACCTTAGTTACCAGCCTCCTCCGCTCACCCGGTGAGCGGAGGAGGCTGGTAACTAAGGTACACGTCGGGTATCTAGGCAGCGCGCGCTGCCTAGTTACCCGCAGTGTACCTTGGAGACCAGCTCCCAGCGCTTGTGACAGGCGCTGGGAGCTGGAATATCGCTCGCTCCCGGTGTCACACGCAGCGATGCTGCGTGTCCACCGGGCGACAATCGCCAGGTTTCAGAGCTGGTTCTGAAACCTGGCGATCATCAACCAGCGATTTATCGCTGGTTGATGCAGTATGTCACACGCGTCAATATCGCTGCAACGTCACGTGCAGTCGATATCGTGCAGGCGATATTGACGCGTGTGACACCCCCTTTATCTTTCACCTGACATCTGGTATTGGATGTGAGACACAAATGAGTTGGTCAGCCAGCACTATAAGAATCAGTGGAGTCAGCCAGCACTAAATAAATCAGTAGGGTCAGCCAACATGTATCTGATGTGCATGGCCACCTTTAGACTTTACATTTCTGTCCACATAAAATATGAACCTTCTCACCGATTACACCATAAACTGCAAAGTGCAGACATTTTAGAAGACTGTGGCTGAATTACGTAAAACCAAGGATAACCTCTCCGGCTTCTTAAGTGCTGCATCAGTGCGCTGTATTATGGATTGTTGCTAATGCTTCTGTTGTCATGAGACCATTGGTTTTATTCCATCTGCTGTATAACTCTCAATCGCTGGCATCAATTCTTATTCAAAGTGACCATTTCCTTGATTATGATCTTAATACATTCTATTAGCATAGACAGGTTTTCTTCAATATGTGCATAATGATCTGCTTTCAGATTATATTGTATTGGATTAAATGAAGTGTGCCTTATGGCATTACTTTAAGAATGCTTCTATCAAACTGGTCCAGTATATCCAGACTAAAAGATTCCTACCGCAAGAGGACAATTTTCATTTTATAGGGGTTATCCAGGACTTGAACATTGATTAACTTATCCTTAGGATCAGTCGCCAATGTTTGATCGGTAAGGGTGATCAGCTGTTCCCAATGCCACAGCCATCAGTTACAGCTACTTAGCACAGCTCCTTTGACAAAGTGGTCATAGTCAGGTACTAGACAACCACCACCTGTTGATTCAAATAGGGGGCAGATATGAAGAACCTAGCCACTGCCACTCTATAGTTGACTAAGCTGTGCAGCTCCACAATTGAGTAGTTCCATACTAGGAGCCGCTGATCGGCGGAGGTGCCAGATGTTGCACTCTTTCCGATCAGACAATGATGACCGATCCTAACGATCCTAATGTTAAAGTCCCAACCAACCTCTTTAATGGACTGTATGTTCCTCAATCATGGTCTTAAAAGAAGGCAATCTCTTTTAAATGGAATCTCAGCAGGTTTTTTTCTATTTCATCTGAAAGCAGCATAATATAGGGCACTAGAGCCTGATTTCAGAGAGGTGTCACTTATTAGCTGCGTGTTGTAGTTTCAATGCAAACAGTGTTTTATCTGCTAGGGATTATCACTGCCTGACCACATCTCATATGCAAAGCAGTCAGGCTAATCTGTGCAACCACAGTTCCACCACTGATTCGCAGTGTATGCAGAAAGCTGCCAGTCAGGGGTGTGGCTGGAGTTATATACAGCCCAGAAGTCTTATGGTGGGTTTACACACACCAATTTATCGGTTCAATATCTGAACAGATCTCTGGTTGCAGTGAAATCATGGACACATTGCTCCATTTTGTGGCTGTGTACAAATGATACAATGTGTCCATGATTTCACTGCAACCAGAGATCTGTTCAGATATTGAACAGATAAATTGGTGTGTGTAAACCCACCATTAGTTCTGATACATCTGCTTCACACAAAACAGGGATTCCATCAAAACTTCACCAAGCAGCCTAGTAAGTGATACAAGCCTGGAATCAGGCTTTCTCACCCTTTATTATGCTGCTCTCAGATTATATAGAAAAATCCTGCTGACATATTCACTTTAACACTAGAAATAATGCACAATAAAAATGATATTTTAGTACCATGTTAGTGAGAAAAATCTACGTAAACACTTATATCCCCCCCACACAAAAAAGAGACAGAAGTAGGAATGACACTTTTATTGTTCACCAGAAAAATGATATTTGAGCTATTGGAGCACAAAGGCCATCATCAGCAAAGTGTACAGATGAATGACTAGGACACAACATATAAGAGATGTTACTAAGCACTAACCACAAAACATGTAATGAATGACTGGATGTAAAACATTATTGAAGCTCCCAAGTCACTAGAGAACATGCTCCATTAGAAAACATTAATATCATGAGTACAGTACAAGGAAAATAATTGCATATATGAACATATATATGTAACTTGTGTATAAAAAGGGCTGCCATCCACTGTCTGGCAATGACATGAGCTTGGCCAATAAGCAGATATCAACATTTCACTTTGACCAATTTAAAGCTATGAGTTTCTGCGTATTAATTATATCACAAAACCACTGCAATTCATGATTCCACATTTCACAAAACTAGCTCTAGAGGGAAAGAGAAAAGGAAGGTTTGCAAAATGCATGAGTCTGGAAATTGAGGTTTTGTTGACATTCATGTTTGATGAATAGAGAACAAGCAGGCAAGATTTATTCTTTAAACAAACATTGCTGCGGGCTGTATTCACACTTCTACCTTATGAGAGGCTGAGAAAAATTAGCTCAGAATCCCAACAGGTTGAATGCAGAAGGAGGGGAACACAGAGGATTAGAATGAAAGTTTTCCCTAACTCCTCTATAGTCAGACCGTTGCCTTTATGTCTAGAAATGGTAGTTTTAGAGTGGAGAATATTTATATTTTATGTATACATACATATGTATATTTATTATAATTCAAGCTTATAAGGCTGCCTTCACATTTGCAGATGCCTCCGCAGCGTTCTGCGGAGGCATCTGCAAGCCTCTGCATGCAGACCGCAGCCCCTATCTTTATAATGGAGCGCACGGTGTCTGCAGATGCTTGCAGACCGCCGTGCGCTCCCATTGCCTGCCATGAGTGATCTGTGCACAGGCAGATGCCTGCGCACAAATCACACACTCTCGCCCGCACCAGGGACGCAACATGTCGCATCCCTGGTGCGGACGAGACTGTGTGATTTGTGCGCAGGCATCCGCCTGCACACAGATCACTCATGGCGGGCAATGGGAGCGCACGGCGGTCTGCAAGCATCTGCAGACACCGTGCGCTCCATTATAAAGATAGGGGCTGCGGTCCGCATGCAGAGGCTTGCAGATGCCTCCGCAGAACGCTGCGGAGGCATCTGCAAATGTGAAGGCAGCCTAAATGAGCAGTATTAACTAGACATGAATGAATCGATATGTGGAAAATTGACTTCAAGTTAAATTTCCTGAAATTCACAGGTCCGTTCATGATTCGATTTGCGTGGATCAACCAAAAAAATGGCATTTTACAAACTCCTGAAGAGTTTCAATGTGGGATAGGCCAGGGTCAAACTCACTGTTTTTAGCGGATGTCAGAGACATCCGCTAAAAACGTAGACATTTTCTGCTGAAGCGGATACCGTTAACGGTATTCACTCCAGCAGGACGCAGTACCATAGCCATCATGAATTACCTGCACAGCGGCCGCACACAGAACGTCTTGGGCGGCCGCTTTTCAGGAGCGCACAGAAAACGCTGCATGCAGCATTTACTGTGCACTGAGAAAAAGCGGCCACTGTGCAGGTAATTCATGAGGTGCTATGGTACTGCATCCTGCTGGAGTGCATACTGTTAACGGTATCCGCATCAGCAGAAAATGTCTCTGACATCCGCTAAAAATGATGAGTGTGACCCTGGCCATATTGACAACAGGCTCTTAAAAAGCTCTTAAAAAAACAATCAAACTCGTGGCAAACGCTGATGTGTAACCCAACCCAGGGTTTCGCCTAGCAAGTAACGGCTTATTCCAGGGCATGCGCCACATCCACTTACCAACTAATTCATAGTGGACACATCAGTCAAATACTTGATTGAAATACAGAAAATATATCATACAATATAAAAAGTATCCAAGTAAACACATAAAAGTTAAAGGGAACCAACCACCCCAAATGACCCCCCCGGACTATTAATATCGTTCCCTACACCCAGCACATACATGTGCTGCAAGGTTTTTTGCTAAAAAAACTGCTTTTTAAAAGTTGAGATAATGATTTATAAAGTATTTAACGAAGGGACGGGTGGGCGTTACTTAGCTGGGGCTAAAGCCGGGTTGCAGCTGCCAGTCATCCTCCTGTCTCCCCTCGCAGCAGTAACGGCCAGCCCTTTCTTGTCGTCACAGCCTGCTGAGCCTGGTGCACGGGATCTCATGCCCGTGCACACGTCATCAGCTACAGCCGGGTCGCGAGCGCGCGCTCTGACTTCCACAGCCGAGCGCAGGAAGTCAGAGCGTGTGTGCTCGCGACCCGGCTGTAGCTGATGACGTGTGCACGGGCATGAGATCCCGTGCACCAGGCTCAGCAGGCTGTGACGACAAAAAAGGGCTGGCCGTTACTGCTGCGAGGGGAGACAGGAGGATGACTGGCAGCTGCAACCCGGCTTTAGCCCCAGCTAAGTAACGCCCACCCGTCCCTTCGTTAAATACTTTATAAATCATTATCTCAACTTTTAAAAAGCAGTTTTTTTAGCAAAAAACCTTGCAGCACATGTATGTGCTGGGTGTAGGGAACGATATTAATAGTCCGGGGGGGTCATTTGGGGTGGTTGGTTCCCTTTAATGTCTTAAACTTGTAGGAAAAGTAATTTCATCTTCTATCACAGTTATGTGCCCGTCTGAAACTGTATTTCATTACATTTACGTTTAAACTGCTTTTTGCTGCTATGAGTCATTAATTTATATTCCCCATGCAAGTTGCAATCACTAAATTGACCCATTATTTACTCTGCAATACAATAAAACAGTAAAAGTTAAACTGACATAAGCACATTATCATGTTTATTAAATCAGGCAAGAAAACCAGAACACTTTCTAATCAATTGTATGTATCAAAATATAATTCCACTTCAGGTATTTTACCAATATGAATGTGAACAAAAGCCTAAGAGCTAAACGAGTTTACCAGATTGTTGGCCGTCAGACATCTGTTTCTGCTGATAATTCTGCAAATCACGCGATGCTCTGCACAATACAACTTTTTAATGTAATAAAGTAATGTAAAACATTACTAGAATAGGCAAGTATATGATGGTAGGAGGGATAGGAGATAGGACATGCTTGTTATGAAGAGGGGTTTATGTAACATGGCCATTTTTCAAGCGGGAACGCCCAGATAAATGTTCTTTATGATCCTACTGGAGGTAGGCAAGGGCATATATATCATAGGAGAAGATGGTGCTGCTATGAGGAGTGAGAAGCCAGCCCTGGCTGGGCTATCACATTTGCTACTGGAGTAGGGAACCTGTGCAGAACTGTTTTTACCAGAGAGTTGGTACTAGGCTATGGTTGTACCTCTATCTTCAACACCAACATAATTATTGCTCTGATTGTAACTATCCCATTCCCCACAAAGTGTGCTGGACAAGTCTCAAAGTTACTCACCTCACAACTATTAAGTGGACATGGCCACTTTTACCATTCGTAATGGGATGTCCATCAAAAATGCTGGTCATAGTTTACATTAGATCTACTACTTAATCACTTCTAGAAGAAACCTTAGCCCTGACAAAGTAGAAAAGCTGAATAGTCCTCGTACAATCCACGAACATCTGGCTAACAGTCAAACATCTGTCCCGTGCAGTTATTTCTCTGTCTGCTTCCAAAGCTACACGTTTTTAGCATACTGCTGCAGAACATGAAAAGGAAGATACTGTAATTAAGGCTTAGTCACTGATAAGGATGCTATTCTTCTCCGAAAAATTAAGTCACCACTGCGGCGAAAGTACATGTTTCTGTAAAACTAGGCAGGAAAATAAATTCTTGCTACTCAATAGAGAGATACTACAATGTTTTCGATTCCAGCAATAACAAATCTATTTGAAAAATGTGTTGTTTTTTAAATTTCATGACTTTTGCAACTTGGTTACCAAAGGTGGCCCTTCATATGTATGGCATCAACCTGCACATAATGTAATTATTAAACTCTCAGGGACTGATGGGTCCATCATAGTCTCTGGGGAGCTGTGGGGTCCATTAAACTATATGGAGGGCTGTGAGGTCATTATAATATGTAGAGGACTATAAAGCCATCATACTGTGTAAGAAACTGTTGGAACATCATACAGTGTGTGGAATTATACTATGTGGGGGCTGACATACTTTGAGGCAAGAAGAACTGTTGGGATCTCAATGTGTGTGGGGAATTGTAGGGACATCATATTATGGGGCTGAGATCACTGTTGGGATCTCAATGTGTGTGGGGAATTGTAGGGACATCATATTATGGGGCTGAGATCACTGTTGGGGCTCATAATTTGTGTAGGAACTGTAGGGACACTACACTGTGTTCGGGCACTGTAGAAACCTTATTCCTTTTTTTGGCACTGTGTAGAAATATTATTTTTCTGGGAACACACTGATGACATCATGCTGTCTAAAGGACACTGTGGGTTCATTAAAATTTGCATAGGTCATTTGTTATGACATCGTACTCAATAGGGTCCATGAGAAGGATATTGGATTGGGTGACAAGACTAAGGGGTTTCAATGGAACAAAATTAATGTGTAAGTGCCAGAATATATGTCCTGCTCCCTAACTTTAAAAGTTGGAAGGTACCCTGCTGTGACTGCACCTATTTGACATGACTGTCTACTCCACTGAATATTTTTTTAGAGACGCTAGGTGTGGCCCACTTGAGACTTTTGCTAGGGTCCCCATGATTTCTATGTATGCCATTAGCTGAGAACATTGTTTAAACATATAGAAATCTCATGATCAATTGCAGAAAAGCACTATGGCTTGTACTTAATATACCGTATATCTGTTGCAAAAGTAAAGGAGTTCTAATATTTTACATGAAAACATATTATTTTAATCACACAGGCTACAGCTTGATGTCTTTCTGGAGGCAATATTTAGGTAGTTTAAGCGGTTGTCCGGTCTACCTCCAAAAGTCTGAACTCACTCTATGTGTCACTCTATGTGATTGCAGACTTGCAGACAAATTGCAAGCATTGTGAGAAGTTGCTGGTGTCTGAGTCGGGAACGACAGTCACTTGGCCGTGAATATGTGATATGTGTGCTCCTGGCCATATTCCAATTCAATGGGAAAAAATAGCTATTAGTATAACAGAGTTAATTATGATGTTTACAATGTAAGTCATGTTGAATTGTAGAAAATGATGTCTGACATAGCTCATAGTGACTTTCTGCTTTATTACAGCCAATAACCCCATTGGTAGAATTGTCCAAATGCCGTTTTTCAGGGCTTCAGGTGTAAACCCCAACAGAGTTGCTGACCATAGGCTAAACTGTGATGTGAAGCCAATTACCTCCCCTTCAGGTATGTTAGTTTGGGAAATAGAAGTCCACATTCTAGCTGTTTTATTTAGTTATTGAACATTTGATACATTTGTGGGAAATCGACTAAAAACCTGTGCTGCCTGCTGTGTGGAAAGTCTGTGACTCAGGCTGGTCTTTGTTAAGCTTCCTAGACTTTAAAAAAATGGGCAAAAAGGTTTCCATGGAAACAGCAAACATGATGATTCTCCTTATAGACAAATAATTCAATTGCAGATGTCTGCGGTTTGTTTAATCCGTTTTCTTTACTATTTTTCTTTACCTTTCAAAAAGATTTCTTAAAGGGGCTATCTGATTAATAACATAATATCATCTATCTATACAGATACTCAATGTTGTCATGCAGTGAGGAGAAATGGGAGGAGGTAAGGGGGTCAGGACCGCTGTTCTATTGAAAGGTGAGAATTCTAGCAGTGAGACTTCCACGCATCATATAGTTACCACGTGTCCTATGAACAGTCTCAAATGTTTTTGTAGTATTACATGGGTAAAACCTATGGGGTACCATCACACTTGGCGACGCACCAGCGATCCCGACAGCGATACGACCCGGTAGGGATCGCTGGTGCGTCGCTGTTGGGATCGCTGGTGAGATGTCAAACAGAGATCTCACCAGTGACGCAACAATGATCCGGAATGATATGAAGGTTGTTGGGACCCTGTTTCTCATATATGTAGTATTGAGGTCGTTGGTCATTGTCCTTGTCAAACACACCGATGCATGCTGCCTGGTCGCTGCTAAGTGTCAAACATAGCGAGATCGCTGGCGAGGTCGCCGTTGCGTCACCAAACTTGTGACTAAGCAACGATCTCACTAGTGATCTCGCTTAGTGTGACAGGGGCTATAGAGAATGGAGTAAAAAATGCAATTCTCTAGTGTATACTTATCTTAACAGCATAAGGCTCCACACACATTAGGGGCTGATCATTAATTGTGTATGGAAGTCTCACGACTACTCATCGACAGATACAAATGTTTCTTCTGGAAAAAAGCCACTGCCAGAAGAATTTGACATCAGCTTTCTCATCTCTCCCCATTGGAAACACATTAATGCTCAGCGTAGTTGAAGAATGTATATGGAGCAGTCTAGAAAGATAGCTGGTAATAAGTGAGAAGACAGATGAGAACAAAACGTCTCCATTGTTTTCTTTTGAATCTGATAGTACTGAAGAAATCAATCTGGAAAGTTCAAATACCCACATTCTTTGCAAATGTTCATAATTTTAGCATATATTTCTTACTAAGCAAAATAAGTAATTAAATCTCAAAACAGGAAATTTGGAATATGCGGTCTTAAAGTGCCAACAACTCGTAAAGAATGCTTACCAAGAGAGGTAGGAAAATGTTCTCAGTTTTATAGTTACTTCTGTAAGCAGAGCAATCTTGGCTAAAGGTAATGTTGTTGTGCAGTAGGACAACCCATATGTTCACTTTGTTTTGTGTAATGCATTAACCCTACTTTATATTTTCTTACCTTATTCATTTGTAGGAACCACTAAAGTCCTGGGTAAAAAGTTGTCTGACAAAACTGACAGCCCAAGAGAAGAAAAGTGCCTCCCATCTCTGTCCCCCATCTCTTGCATATCTTCATAAATATTAAAAAAAAAGGCTATTGCAAATCCTGAGATATGTTATATTAGAGTTAACTACTGCTTACCCGTAATATGACAGGATACCACATATTCCACAATACACATTGCATGAACTCTGAGACATAAATTAAAGTGGTTATCTTTTTTTAAATATGTAAAATAAGAAAGGGCGAAAATGTGGTATGAAGCACTCTGGAGAGGACAATGTCTTCATGAGCCTCTGCATTCTGATGTTACTCACAGAAACAACTTTGTCTATACAGAAATATCAACTTGGTTGATGGCTCATTATCTGGGTAATGACATCGATCAAGCTAAAGAGGCGGGCAGAAAACTTCAGGGAGAGAGGTTTGGGAAGTGCTCAGTGACATCCAGAGAACTAAACTCCTCATTTGCATATATTATTATTATTATTATTATACTGATTTCTGAGGAATACAGCAACAAATAGAAGATATAAAAGTGTCAAAGGCTTTAACTTTCGATGGCCTGCATACACATATTTGCGGTTTAGAACCCTGACCGGTTACCGTATATACTCGTGTATAAGCCGACCCGTGTATAAGCCGACCTCCCTACTTTTGCCCCCAAAACCTGGGAAAACCTATTGACTCGTGTATAAGCCGAGGGTGGACCTCAGCACAGGTATACAGCCCCCAGCAGTGTGGTATACAGGCCTCCCCAGTGGTATATACAGCAGCAGCCCCAGTGGTATATATAGCAGCAGCCCCAGTGGTATATATAGCAGCAGCCCCAGAGGTATACAGGCCGCCGGCCCGCCCGCCCGCCACCATCAGTATACATGCGCCCCCCCTATCAGTATCCAGGGCCCCCCCTTCCAGCTCAAACCTGTAAAGCAAGATCATTATACTTACACCTGTGGCCGCCGCCGTCCACGCTCTGCACCGCGCTCCTCCATCTTCTTCCGTCTTCCTCCTCTGGCACAGACAATGACGTCATTGCCTGCGTCCATCGGAGGAAGCCGGAAGAAGATGGAGGAGCGTGGTGCAGAGCGTGGACGGCGGCGGCCACAGGTGTAAGTATAATGATCTTGCTTTACAGGTTTGAGCTGCAAGGGGGGGCCCTGGATACTGATAGGGGGGGCGCATGTATACTGATGGTGGCGGGTGGGCAGGCGGCCTGTGTATTATACTCGCGTATAAGCCGAGGGGGTACTTTTCAGCCCAATTTTTGGGCTGAAAAACTCGGCTTATACGCGAGTATATACGGTATCTGTAATCATAATACTGCTACAATGCAGTATCCAAAATCACTGCAGAATTGATAGTAGAGGACTGAAAGAAAGTGTAGGGAATGTTTGGGTTTCTTAAAGCTGCTTTCACTCTGCGATTTTATGCCATTGTAAAACGGACTACCACGGATCAGATTTGGCCCCCAGATTTGGCCCCACCAGGTCCTTAAGCCCCGGGAGCTAGACGGCGCGGGACACACACTGGAGAAGTGAGGATCTTTTTTCTTTATTTTTAACCCTTGCTTCACTCCTGCAATGTATATGTATATACATGTGGGAGTGAAAGTGCCCGGATTGCCTGCACTTTGCAGGCTCGGGCTTTATGTGTTCGGATCTGTGAAAATCACAGACCCGGACACAGAAATAGCATCCGGAGGTCACCTCTAATGCTATCCTTTCCTGTCCGTGGGGTCCTGCAAAAATCAGGATCCCCACGGACAGGAAAAAATCGAAGTGTGAAACCAGCCTAAGTCTATTGTTACAAATCACAAACTAACCTTAAGATTAATTCTCAGGCTTTAGTAAGTGTTACATTTCCCCCTTTAAAGGGAACCTGTCAGGTCCCTTGTGCACACAGAACCATGAGCAGTTCTGTGCACATACCTAGAATCTCTGCCTAACAGTTTTTAGGCAGGGTTTTTAGCTATGTGCACAGAACTATTAGTGCTTCTGGGTGAATTGGGGACCCAACAGGTTCCCTTTAAAGTTGTGCTTGCTTTTAAGCAGCTCTTTCAGACTTTCTACAGTTGAAAGCATTAGAACATCTAATACATGATAAATAAAACCTTACTAAATTCAGTCATGAGAAACAATTTATGAGTAATTACCCTGCACAGTAGGTTGACTGTCACACATTGAAAAATAACTATTTGCACAGTAAGTTCCTGGATATTTTGCCTTACGGATGTGTCACGATTTTTGGCTTGGTAGAAGTGATACGGCCCATTAGAGTTTACTCCAGTCTGGGCAGACGGCTTCTGTGATGTTGAATGAGCTCAGAAAAAGATAAATAGCGGCAAGGACTATTTCTGATGTTCATGGTAATGCTCCTGTATACTGAGTGCCTGGAAAAGTCTCAGACTAAGTCCCACAATTCCTTTGGGTCCACTATAATTATGAATCAATCCAGAAACACATTTAGCTCTTATAACCTGCATTTGCTCCAATTGTCTGTCATCTTCATCTTTGCCAGTCCAGTATCAGTCACTGTGCACAATGGTAACCAGCAGCAGATGCCGTTCAGTTATGAAAACAGATGCAAACTAATTAATGTGTAGTAATGAAATTATTGAGCATACGAAGATAAGCAGCTGTCAATGTCCCATCACCTGTGTTATCATTTATCACTTTGTCAGGAGAGTGTAAACAGACCACCTCCAGATGGCATCAATACCTTTAGGATATTATGGAGAATGGCTACTATAAGGTAAGACATAACCATCAAGAACATGGCCCTGTTACTACTTAACCACTATTGTCTAATCACCATTTATGCTGTATATATGGTATAACAAATCTCAAGAAGGGTGCATCTACACTGGTCAATTATCATGAATAAGTATTTCTACAGGCATTCGGTTCCCAATGTCAGCCATTGTAAACAGGCTGACAGTCTTTACCGATGCAGTAAAGTGCTTGTTCATCAGGTGAAATGATCTTTAAGTTTGCATATAAATCATCTTCTCGGTAGCACATTGGCCTTTATTAACCGGACATGTGCTGCAGAAAAAAACAGAATGCTCTATTACCTATCGTTCAGTGCATAATATACATGTAGTTGGCCTGTCTAGTCTGGCAATTAAAATCTGTTAGTATATATTAATCGGAGAGCAGCATTCTTTAAGGACAAAGACCATAATTCCAGGGATTTGTCACTTCTGTGTGCTATTGTGGCGCCCCTGAGAGTCCAGTCGCCACAGAGGTACTGCACCTCAGCCATAGGTGTGGTACTCCACTCTTGGGTAAGTAGGGGGCACTACCCGGTACCCTTACACCCGCACAAAACACCACACCACTCGAGGCCAGTGGATCTGGGCAAACCCTATTGAGGGAGGGCCCAATCTCAGGCTGGAGGAGGAACTAGGTTGAGGGGTTGGGTGGAGGAAGTAGATAAGGGTACGACACCCGGAAGTAGAGAAAGTAGAGAGAACATGAGGAAAATGTCAGTTAGTCAGTGAGTAGTTAGTCTGAGGAGAGGGAAGAGAGAAGAGTGAAGACAAGGGCTCTGGGGAATTGTAGCTGCATCAGAGCTCACACCAGAGCAAAGCACTGACAAAATGGATGCCAGAATCCTTGTCTGTGTGAGTGCTGTATGCCCCAAAAGCCTAATCTGGAGGGCAGGGGGCTGCAAGTACCCTGGCCACACCGAACACTCAGAGGTACCACAGCAGACCAAGAGCCTGGGGCTGCCAATGGAAAGGCAGTGCCCATGATAGGCTCATGCTGTCTACCACACACATCAGAACCCACATTCAGGAGAGGGCCGCAGAATAGCTACAGGCAGCAGGGACCCGAAAAGGGAGCACAGTAGGAAGGTCTCCAACCTCATCTGGCGAGGTGGACCCCGAATGCTTCCAGGCTAGCCAGACTCCTTCTATCATCTGTAACTAGTACCCAGAATGCATTATCATGTGTCAAGAAGTAAAAAGGTAAAGAAAACTGCACTTTTCTGTGTCCCTTGCTTATTCTCTGCACCCTCTGTCCTGCACCCCAACAGTCACCATCATCTGAACAGATGGTCCCACCTGCCCTGGGGCCCCGATCCACCCATGGGGAGCTGTACCATCATTGCTGCGTCACCAACTGCCCCAGTGGCCCTGAACCGCAGCATCGGCCATCCAATTGCTGAATACCACGCGTAGCATCACGACTCAATTCATATAAATTAAACCCAATTTTATGACACAGCCAGGGTCACGGAGTCGGGTCACGCCACCATGACATCCCCAAAGAACTATCCAGCCCAGTTCTGAGTACCCCACGGCCTTGACAATGCGTATCTCTGTAGTTTTAATAAAATAAATATGTGGAATCCAACTGCGCTGCTGTACAATCAACCATATACCAAGGAAATCTGTGAATGCAAGTTACATTATTCAATGTGTTTCAAGGTGTATTCGTCACCCCTTCATCAAGACAACCAGTTTCAGTAAAATCAGGGTTTTATCAGCAGAAGCTTATCAATAGAGGACTCATTGTCTCATGCCATGTAGTTCTCCTGTTCTGTGTAATCTGCCCATCATCATTGATTTTCAGCTTTCTGCCAATAGAAAGTGTATACAGAAAGTTGTATGTGGGTCAGACAGAGCTCAGCATTAAGAGAACTGCTAGATCTACAGCAGATAAAACAGGGTATTTATAAAAATGAAAACAAGCAGACCGATAATTGATGTCTTGCCTGAATCAAGATCTCTCTTCCTACATCATGTTGCTCTCTGATAAATAGCAAAAATCTGGTGACAGATTCCCTTTAAGCAAAGGCTGAACGAATTTGAAAATAGCCTTTATTTAACGCGATCATGTAGTATATTTCCTAAATTCTTAATCCATGTTATATATTATTCTTCACTACTGCAAAGTTGCTTTCAATTTATTGCAATTTCATAATTAACTTACAAAACAATAATGGTAAATTGACAAAAATCGAGATAGCTAAATGTCTAGGGTTCTTTAGCTATTAGAGATGAGTGAACCTTTCAAGGTTCAGCTCAGTTTGGGTCACCAAACTTCCCAGTGTTGAGCAAAGCTGTTCAGGTTCGGAGTTGGTTGCTTTACGTTTGCAACGCACTGGAGTGAGTGTCACTGTGGTAAGGTGGTGTGGTGGTGCTTGGCCCAGTGCGAGTCACGTGCAGTGTTTGATGGGCTCGCACTGGGCTTAAATGCACAGTTTTTGGGCGTAGTGTAGTTAATTTGAAAAAGGAAGCCCCTCTCTCCCACCCCCAAAAGTGTTTTACTTATGGCTGGCTGTATGTAGACAGAGAACTGAACTGCCAATCAGTGACTTCCATTGGGGAACAAAATGTTCGCTCTTCGCTATTAGATAAAGCTATATTGAATGAAGACCTTTAGCACGCTCATTTTTATAGTATATATTTACTGTATTATGTCAGGCATTCAAAATCACAGTTGGTCTTTTCATTATTGTTCAAAGGACAGGTCACTGGACTAATTCAATTCAAAATGCTAATTAAAAAAGGTGATTTCTTGGTGCCCAACTCCCTGGCACCAGTACCCAAGTCATCCTAGCAGTATACATGGTACTTATGGTGATACTGAATACACATTTCCTGCCTGTCCTTGGTCCTAATAGTAATGTGCTCTGCATGAGCAACAGTAACAAGGACAGAAAAAATACATATTCCTTCAAGACATATCTATTTAATTATGCAATAATGATGAAAAATGGCAAATGTTTGTAAAATTAAAGCATATAAGTGGCATCTATAGTGCCGCAGCAGTCAGGTGGCTCCAGTATCTGTGGTTTGGTTTCAAGATAAAATCTGAAGTTCACTTTCCCACTTATCGGGTCCTTTTCTGCAATTATGACTCCATTGTGTTCAGAAGGATGTACATTATGCCCATTGTGTACAAAAGAACGAGTGTTCTTTAGAAAGAACAGTTTTGCATACACAGCATTGTATAAATCTGTGGCTGTGTATGCAGACTGTATTCTAAAAGTATCCATTCCTCCTGATCTCTAAAACGCTTCTTGTAATTTGTGGCAAAAATAGATTGCAATTATTTTTTTACAACGGGATGTTCATTGCACTACTTAAATATCCATCATTTCCAGTCAGCTATTTTACTGCACAAAATGTGAGCTGTGAATATATTTGCCAATGAAAATGGCCAAGGGGTGCATGCTTAAATTGTCCAACATTAGCCATTATTGCATGATGCTTTATATAGTGTGTGGTCTACATATCAAGTAGGCAGCTTCATAAAGGGGCCTATATCCATTATTATGCATTATTTTCCAAGGATTAATATTATTTTAATATAGATACATTATTGTGTAATGTGAAGCATTCGACAGCCCAAAGTTCAGTAAAGTAAGTGTGTATACTCACGATGTGGAATAGCAGGTTTTGGTTTTGACACTGCGTCCAAAACGTTGCGTTGTACAGTACCAACACAGTGGATGGATTTGTAGAAATCCCATGCTCACTGTGCTTCTCCCGACCACAGCGTGTTTTCAGCTGTGGTGCGGGTTGCCACGCTTCCACATCTCCGCAACATGTTAATTTCATGCTGTTAATCCGGAAGCGATCACCATCGGGTGCATGCAGGGAGAAACCACCCTGTACCCACTGCAGATTATGAGCATAGGGCGGCTGCGGTCTCCCTGCGTTTACCTGCAGGTTCCCTCAGGTCCGAGCCACTGCGTATCGTGTGCACATACCCTAATGAATACAAATAAATAGTTAAAATCCATATACCCTGCATTTTCTGCAGATACTCACTGGTATTTGTTTTTTCGACACCTGTGGAACAGCATATCACCTGAAAACGCTTGCAAGAGAATGCTAATGTTTTAACAAACTCATTTAATGCAGAATAGTCCTTTCATCTTGTCAAGGGTAAGTAACAGATTCAGTTGGCATTTGGCATTACACAGTTTGACATTAATTTGCTAATTATCTATGGCACTTGTGGCTCCTAGAAGTTCAATTAAGCTAAATCTGCTCCAATTACAACCTGGAGGTCAGAGCGTTAGGAGCGCAAAGTTCAATTCACTTGGCTCGTCTTATGCACTGTCTGACTTTTGCTCTTCTCAAAGTTTTTGATAAACCGCAGCTCTCAAACCTCCTACAGAGCGCCCTCCAATACCGGCCACCCAGCAACCTTACGAGGCCATGCTGGCAGCCTCCCAAACACAAAACAGTCCTGATCAATATTTAGACACATCTTGGTCTTGACTGTTTATCTGAAGCTACAAACAACGTTTTGTTCTGAAACCATAACATCTTGTTTTATTTCATTTAGTTTGGACAAGTTAAGCTTTGTTAAATGAAGCTAAACTTTGTGCCGTATACAATGCTGTGAAGAGTTTGACCTTATCCAAAGGTCCCCTATTGCATATTTTCAAACTTAGTTTTTGATATTTAATAAAATATATTTATAAACATTAATATTAAAAAAGAGTGTACCTTATTATGTAGATTATAAAACACACCCCAAATTTACGTAAATATGTAAATAAAATTTTTAAGCAAAAATGGGGGTTTGCTATAATCCTAGAGGGTGAGTAGCTTACCAGAGTGGAGGGGTGGAGCGGCTCAGGAAATTCACAGGAGGCAGGGTCAGCAATGCTGCACACCTGAGGAAAGGGTGTTACAGTGGTGAGATGTGGGCTCATTGATCTGTGGGTGCTATTGAGCTGTGGAAGTGGCATTGGTCAGGATGGTCACAAGAAGCCAGGTGACGCTGCAGGACTAGGGCTCATAGGTGGAGTTAACTACTGGTGTGAGGTGAGTGCTATTTATCTGTGGGTACGTGATGGATGGGCTTAAATAAAATGGCTGTGAATACAGCACGTTGTGTAGTTTAGCTCTCCGAGAACCATAAGCTCAATTAGCGCAGGGTACTGCCTCTGCAGCCATTTCCTGGAGTCCATCATCGACAGATCAATAATGGCAGCATCCCACTGTGGAGACACATCCTCCTACGAGCAATGGGCCTGCAGCATTGCCAACTTGACCTCTTGTGAACCCGCTCCACTGCTACCACACTGCCCCAGTAAGCTATATCTGGATTGTAAAATGCATCCCTATTTTCCACCCAATTGGGGGGAAAAAAGGTGGCTTATGATCCGGAAAATATGGTAATACCCACTGTATACCAGTAACATATGTTGAATGGACAGCACAATAGCAAGCAATGAAGAATAATTTTTACATATAGAGGTGGGTATCTTTCAATACAAATCTGACAGGGATCTAACATAATTTAATCTAATCTAGGGATCTGATTTAATATTGTCATTTCTTAATAAAACGGACTCTGTAATATCTCGATGACCAAGATCTTTGATACTTAAAGATTTCATCTCTTCAACACACAATATATTCTAAGGTCCCATTCACATATTGATGTTTAAAGGGATCCTGTCACCTCCAAAAAGCCACCTAAGCTACCAAAACATGTCCCTGCAGCATCCTATCACTATTCTCACACTCCTTTTGTCTCCTAAAAGCATCCTGTTAAAGTACATAAAAACGATTTTATACTCACTCATTAGGCATTATAATTAGTAGGGGCTAAATTCTTTAACCCTTAGGTCGTGTTGTCTTGCAGGCTCCAGTATCCACCCACTCTCTCTGTGTGCTGCTTTGCTTGTGCAGGCTTTGCCCTCCCCCTCTCTGTCATTCACAGAATGCAAATCATTAGTCCTGCCTTCAACTCCACATCACAGCAGTACAGACAGAGAGAGGGTGGATCATTCAGGCTGCAAAACAACACGCCCTAAGGGCTAAAGAATATAGCCCCTACTAATTATAATGCCTAATGAGGGAGTATAAAATTGTTTTTATCCACTTTCACAGGATGCTTATAGGAGACAAAAGGAGTGTGAGAATGGTGATAGGATGCTGCCGGGACATGATTTTGTAGCTTAGGTGGCTTTTTGGAGGTGACAGGATGCCTTTAAACACTTGCGTGAAAAAATGGTGCCGGTATATTCAGCGTTTCGCATCAGTGTATGGTTCATGTGTCTGTTTTTACCAACAGTTTCATCAGTGCTTTACACAGCAAGCTAAATAAATCAATAAATAAATCACAAATCTTCTGCTATACTTTGCAATGTTAGACACATACAGAACAAGGATAACAAATAGATGGCATTTGTGTGCTGTATGTGTTTGTCATAGATCCATAGACTTGCATTAGCCCTTGTCATCCATGTTGACAGAAAAAAATACTTATGTTTCTGTGTGTGTTGCGCAGACACACATTCAATGTAAAAACAAAGACGTGAATTGCATCATAGATTATAATGGGTATATTCTGTATTCATGAAAATAAAAAAAAATGGACACAACGTGTATGTTCCACATGGATGAGTGAATGAGACCTAAGGGTCATTTATTTTATTTATTAAGATATTTGTTTTATTTTTTGCATATGTTTGACTTTCACATGGTAGAAAAACAAGATCCACATTTTTAGGTTTTAAAGAAATTAAAATGGGCAAAAAAAAGTAAAAGATTTTAAATTTGTGATTCAATGTAATAAATGTAATAAAAACTGATTCATACAAACAATAATGGGGCCAAAGGGGAATGCGCTGTTCATCCAGCATCATCAAAGTAATAAAAACTAATTTATACAAACAATAATGGGGCCAAAGCGGAATGCCCTATTCATCTGACATCATCAATGTAGTATCTGAGAACAAGGGTCCCCAAATTTCACTTGTGTGTATCTCTCGGTTTCCTTTTGCGCTAGGTTTTAGCCCTACAGTTGTAAGTAGACACAAGGATGCAAGGGCTCGAATATGGTCAAATATCATGCATTGAAATAAAAGTTCACAGTGGAGCCCAAGAATTCTAAGTAGACATTAGAATGCACAAGGACTTTCTGGAAAAGGGATTTTTTAGGATTTTCCTTATTTCCCCACACGCCTTCATTGTCAGTGGTTTCGTTACTGTATAGTCTTTCTGTGTTATTTATGTTGTTTATTCATCAGTTTGACATTCACTTTATAAACATCTCTAAAGTTGGGTTTTAGCATTTTAGTGTACTAATTGTACACAACATTACATTAAACAAGAAGTCTACGACACGCGCCAGCATTTGAAAGTGTAATTAGCCCTTCTGGTAACATCTTTAACAATTGCACTGTAAAGTTGTGAACCTATTGATTTAACACATTCTTTCAACTTGGTTTCCAGCTACATAATAAGGCAGTGGTCATTATAGCAACAATGCATTTTCTCATGGGATATTGTAGTAATAGATGGTCATTAAAGAGAATGTCCCATATAGAACGCCTTCTAACATACAGTATTTCAAACCAAGGTCAATTAAAAGGAGCAATAATGTGATTTCCTCAGACTCAATGTCAGACAAGTACACAAAAAGTCAATGATGATGGTCAATAAGAATTAGATGTAAACCAATGAAGCCTGATTTACAGGAACACAGGTCTTTACAATGCTTCATCCTTGGTTTGTTGCACTAATCAGAAAAGGAAACATTGATGTTCCTCTTGTGATAATGTATTAGGTTGGTGGGATGATTACAACTGAACATGTCAGGCCTTGTTAATGGGGTTTGTAGTCTAGCTTCGAATTTACATTTTAGAATGTTACTTCAAAGATAGTCACTTGTCACAAACCTGAAAATACTGTCATCATGGTGTCTATGCGTACTATGATCCTCTGGAGTGATTAGTACAACAGGATAGTATAAAGGGTAAAATTTGGGCAAAAAAAATTGTCTGAAATGGTAGAAAATGATGCTTTATTATATACCATAATTAATCCCTGAGGAAGATAATTGGTCCTCTATGTGCCATAGATTATCAGAGTCTGAATGCAGATGTGGATTATAATACTAATATAATATTTATTCATTTATATAGCGCTATTAATTCCATAGCACTTTACATACATGAGTAATGCTGTTTCTCTTGGAGCTCACAATCTAAACATCCTATCAGTATGTCTTTGCAATGTGGGAGAAAACCAGAGTGCCCAGAGGAAACCCACACAAACACAAGGAGAACATACAAACTCCTTGCAGATGTTGTCCTTAATGTCCTTGGTGGGAATTGAACCCAGGACCTCAGGACCCCAGCACTGGAAAGGCTGCAGTGCTAACCACCTGAGCCACCGTGCTGCCCACAATCATGTAACAATTTCAGATATCCTGTGGCATTTTGGTTTCCAATGATCAAGAATTTCCCCACTATCTTTGTACCACATATACCACACCATACCATCAATTTTTGTGTTCTAACAGTCTTGGAGGGATCTATCCACTGTGGGTTAGTGTCAGACCAATAGCGATGGTTTGTTTGTTAACTTCACCATTCACAAAAAAGTTTGCCTCATTACTCATCTAAAGGCAATTGTCTATGCTGTGAAGACACGAGCTGTGCAGCATCTGAAACAATGAATACTGGAAGCCTGTGCTAGCATTCCTTCTGCGGTGTTGCTATCAGTGTGTCAGAGTGGTAGAAGAGAGTTGCATTGACAATCCAACATAAGAACATAGCAGCAGGGATGATCACTATAATCAATCTTTATTAATATAAAAAACTCAATAGAAAACCACAAAACACCACTGACCACCTCTTAATTTAAAAACAATTAAAACCAAAAAAGGTGTTACAAAGCTGGTGTGCAAAAGGTATGTACAGGTTACTAAGCAATAGGCAATAATACCGAGTCAGAGTGTAGTACAATGTAATTTGCTGGCAGATCTAAACAAATGTCTCAAATGCAGTGAATTTGCAATCAAATTACATTACAGTTATGGCAAATAGTGCCCTATTAACTGTAATTACACTGCACCCTTGTTCTTTTTCTTTAATTGCTACATGTTTTTGCATAGTGGGATAGATCCTACCTATATGTGATAGTGGTGCCCCCAGACCCTAACTTTGACAATCCAACATAATGGGCAGCATTTTGAACGCATTTGATAAGTGGTCATAAACTTGTAAATCAGATACAATCAGATAGATGATGATTCAATGATCCGCGCTGCTGTCGTGATGAATGAAAGGACCACACAACTTCTTAAGGATGTTGCTACTTTATTCCCTACGTGTTTCAGTGCTTCTTCCTCAGGGGTACATACATATGTAAATTTGTCTGATTGTCTCTGATACACCGCCATTTTGCATGTGGGGGTGCGGGTCCAGCGGCAGCTGTCCAAGCGATCATACCGGTTGTGGGTCTACACAACCTGACCAGGTGAGTGTGTATGCCTTCAGGCAGATGATCTCACACAAATGATAAGACCCATTTGCACCTCTTTTTGTCTCCTTTGCTCCTAGATAAACTTGTAAATAACTCATGAAAGAATAAAGCTATGTTTAGACCAAGCACCCCATTGTTTTTCTTGTGAAATATTCAATAAGTTTGATGTGTCATATGACTCTCTTCCCATTGAAAAAAATAAAGTTGGATCCAAAATGGCCAACTTCAAAATGGCTGCCAAGGTCACCACCCATCTGGAAAAGTTTTCCCCTCCCATATACTAATGTGCCACAAACAGGAAGTCAATATCACCAACCATTCCCATTTATTTATGTGCAGCCATATAAATGGCCCACCCTGTAGGTTGTGAAAGGCAATGACAACTATACAAGATAGCTTCTGATTCACGCCAGAATTAGGTTATGCAATTTTTACACCAGGTGTCCTTTCAGCTATCTGCAAAACATTCAGTCATTAAACCCATGGTGTGTACTGTTCTCTCTTTCTGCTGTGGGTAAAAACTGTGGTATGAAGCTGGCTATGAGGTTGCACTCTGATTTTAAAATGTGCCCTTGTCTTGCAGTGAAGCTCTGCTCTACCAACTGCTCTGATGTAGTCCTGGACGCAGTGTGTCCAAACCTGAGAGAAGCTGATGATCTCCGTGGGTGAACACAACTGACCTGTGCCCAAAATCTGCATTTGGGGCAGGGTGGATTTTTCCTGCATTCACCTGCTGAGATCGCATCCGACTCTGCAGAAATAAATTGACTTGCTGCGGAGATGTGGAAGCATGGCAACCCACTGCACAAGTGAAGTAATACTGCATACAACAGAAGGACAGTGGATATGAGATTTCTGTGAATTCCATCCACTGTGCTTGTATTGGTGGATGCAGTGTTTTGGATGCAGGAGTAATACACTGCATACAAAACACTGTTAAGGGTGTGTGCTCAGAGTCAGAAATTGCAGCATTTTGGAAGCAGCATCTTGCCACTGCATCCAACACACTGCATGGTACAGTAAAAGCAAAGTGTATGTGATTTCAAGAAATCCCATGTCCACTATGCTTCTCCATTAGGCTACACCATTATTTCAGTTCTTATTTGGGTTGCCACGCTTCCGCATCTCCACAGCATGCTGCAGAGTCGGAATCGGCCCCTATCGGGTGAATACAGGGAGAAGCCACCCTGCACCCACCGCAGATCGTGAGTACAGGTGGCTGAAATCTCCCTGCATTTACCCGCAGGTCTGGAGGCACTGTGTCCAAGATGGAGTGCTTCTGGATCGTGAGCATACAGCCTACTACTGATCGTATGCATGCAGCCTTCATGTATTGTTGAAATAATGTACTCATTGCAACTTACTGCCCTTTATTACACATTATATAAATATATAAAGTAAAAACCAATAACTTCTCAATAGATATATGTGGTCATTCTTATATGTAGTCTATATGGTCAGTCTTTTCAACAAAGTACGGTACATTTTTCTCCAAATCAGTCATAACACAAACGCACCAGGGTCACAGAATACCTGGCTGTACTTTCAAGTAATGGACTTTCAACAAGTGATGATTGAAATGACCTTGTACAGTCAGAATTCTCCATTTTCTGTAATAAAAAGCTCAGCGGCACTTTCCTCTATAGAACAGAAAGAGGTTTAATTTACAACTCAGTCGAAGAGATTAAGAAGGACTCAACTAATTTTAGACAGGACAATCACTGGAGATTATGGCATGTTCTCTGTCAGCGCCACAGACACATGACGGATGGTAAATGTGAACAACAGAATCTCTAAACTACCACTGACTTCTCTAAATCCAAACTCTCAGTGGTGTCCCATTAATCCAAATAAAGCCAACAACTTGTTGAAAGAGCAGCACCTGCCATGGATCAAAGAAACACGAAGGATTTAAATAAATGCATTTCAAATAATAAAGTATGATTATGTCTTGTACTTTGGGGTATTTACGAGAACTTTGAGTGCAGTCTGCTATTGCTTGGCTGCCATTTGAAATAGAAATTTGATTAATAAATCACTTTAATTTCTCAGCTAAAATGTGTTATTCCTTCAAAGTGAACTTTTGCATTGGATGTGGGTCTGGAACTCTAAAACAATGTTGTCGCAACAAAAAAAAATTGAGTATCATTCAGTTAGGATTATGGATTTTTTCACGTTTGACGGGATACTTGTTTTGGTAGGTCTCCATTTCAGGTAACTTACAGGAATAATTTGTAATTTATTATGTACAGGGTAATAATATTTCTGACTATTATATGATTTGTATTCCACAGTTTTAACAGCTTTCCCCTCTGAAGAGTCCATATCTAATTGATTCTGGCCAACTATTATCCTCCTCTAATAATCAGATGGCCGTATAACACGAATGACGATTTCATCAAAATGCCTGGACTAGTCACAGCTCTCCTCACCTGAGTGTGTCAGTTTCATATATTTCTATGTTGCTCTCATGCTCGGGTCAGGGGAGCAGCTGACCAGTCCAGGCATTTTGATGAAACTGTCATTCGTTATATGGCCGTCTGACCCATGCCTACGCAACAGCAGTAACATGGGTGAAATTAAATAAATATTAGAATCTGAGAGTCCTCAGTGGTTGATACCTTTTAATGGCTAACTGAAAAGATGGTAATCATAGCAAGCTTTTGGGACACTGTGGCCCCTTCATCAGGCTGAAAGGTATAAACATTCTTTATCTTATCAACATGGGTGAAATCAGTCAGCAGTACGAGCAGTGTAGCTGTGTATCCAGCACTAGGGTAAGACAGCAGTACACTTAGCAGACGTACTGCTTACCAACAGCAGAGTCGGCGTGTATCACTTTACCTCTCTCAACAGTTGCCTCCTTCCTAATGCTCCTCCCTTCTCCATAGAATTCTATCAACAGTAGCAGCAACATTGTCACTCATGGAGACTAAAAATCTGTCTCACCTCTCCCTCTGGGGACTCAGTTTAACAATAAATTTAGAGTACAGTAAGAAACCAGTGCAGGAGTTGTGGGGAGATAATGGGCCTGATAAATTGAGAAAAAAGCAATTTTCTATATCAAGAAAAATCTTAAAAGTTTATCACTAGGGATGGGCGAACTATTTGGGTTTGTGACCGGGGTAGCTGCGTTAAAGTAAGCCAATAGTTAATAGTTATGGCGTCTGCGTTCTCTGTTCCTGGTGTGACGCGTCACTGCGTCACTTCCAGGCTGATCCTTAATCTTCTTGCCGTTGTGATTGGCTATTGGAACCAGTCACGTGATTTTACCCCGGAAGCCTGGAAGTAACACAGCTGAAATGGATAACGCAAATCCGTTAAGTATAATCAGTATGGTTATTAACCATTTACTGGCTTTAACAGAGCAACCCCGGTCACAAACCGGAGAAAATAGAGCAGTTCGCCCATCCCTATTTATCACCATGTGTCTTCTTGATTTATGCTAAGTTTGTTAAATGAACAGCGGCCTTAAGGTACATTTACACGCTGCAACTTTTCTAGGAATTTCACTGCCAACTTACTGGTTGCAGTGAACTCATGGAGACATTGTTCCATTTGTACACAGCAACAAGATAGAACAATGTGTCCATGATTTCACTGCAACCAGTAAGTTGCCAGTGAAATTCCTAGAAAAGTTGCCGCGTGTAAAGGTACCTTATACATAATTAGGATTGTTTCAGAACCTCTTGGCCTTGACAAACTATAAACTATTAAGTCCAAATGGCTAAAAACATAAACCTGTTAAAATGTTTGACTAAGAAAAACTACTAGGAGACTGCCCAAAATGCAATTTTCATCTAATTTTTCAATACTTTTTGAAGCTATGACCAGGATTTTTTTGGAGTGGACTGATCATTCTTTAAGCTGCTATTATGAATTTGGCTAAAATGAAAATTGAAACTTGCACTGTGTGAATGGTGTCCAATAGACAACAAGTACCTCTAAACAGGACACATGCTTCAAATTAGGTAAACTATTGTCCACAATCTACAAATACATGGGTAAAGATTACAAAAACATATAAAATCTATTGTTCTTCTAACAGACTGCTCCAAGAAAATAAATTTTACTTCTGTGTGTTGTTGATCCATCTACATCCACGAATAGTTACAATGCCTGTGAGAATTGAAGTATATTATTGAAATATAAGGTATGCACATATTAAATAAGTATTTCATACTAATTATGGCTTTTCTGCATATGTGTGAGATGATCAAATTTACCAAGTTTTAAATTTGAAAAATTAACATAATTTAACAGGGAAATTTGATTTGCATGAAAATTGAGTGTTCCTTATTATGTTCTGGGATCACTCCAGACCCAAGAGAACAATAAATGTAGAAAAAGAGGTAACACTCACTAGTCCCACAGCCTACACAGCCAGGCATCTGGTCCTCTGGGCCTCTTTTTTCACCTTCCCCATCTTGAGCACTCTATTCGATGTGCTGAAATCACTGCCATGACTTTTGACCTATTTAGGCCTCTAAGGTTATTGTTCCCTGACTATACCTCAGGCGACGCTTGTCATAATGTTGTGACATTACAATATGTGCTACTATGGCATGGCAAAAAGTGATGTCAGAGGTCTAGTGGGCGCTGATGCCCTGGGATAGAGTGAAGCAGGACAAAGAGAAGGTGAAGGAGTAAAGGAGATGTGTGGCAGATCAATTGGCAAACTGTGAAAAAGGGAAGTGGGGAAGTGAAAATTGTTTTATTTCATTTTTACTTTCACCAAGCCTCTATGGCTTAACAAAATGATGGCTGCAGCTGGCAGCCATTTTGCTGAAAAAACGGGGAGCAAAATTTACAAAATTCTGTATTCTGGAGAATTTAAACACAAAACAGTTCCACTAGACTAAGGCTAGTTTCACACTTGTGTTCCATCTTGATCAATGTGAAAAACCATGCATCTGCATCCGCTGAGACATGTGAAAATGCATGCCACCATGTTTTTTGGCCTGAATTTATCCTGCAGATGTATCAGTTGTGCAAGCATTGCTGTCCTGATCCGTCCTTGCATTTTGCTATAGAAGTGACATTTTTACTATGAATTGTTAGTATTATCGGTCCAGAGAATGAGTATCCAGGCATGCCGGAACTATTCTGTGCATGCTCAAACCACTCTGGGCATGCTCAGTGTGAAGTACTGATGCGGCTTGGCCGCATCCATCAGTGGCCAGATGCAGCGCCATTAAGACCAATGTGTCTTCAGAATATGTGTCATTTTTTGGCCTGATGAAGACACCTTAGCATCTCGAAAGCTTGCTATGCTTACCATAATTTCAGTTAGCCATTAAAAGGTATCAACCACTGAGGTCTCTCAGATTCTAATATTTTTTTAAGATCAATGCGTCGTTTTGCCACATTGCGCCTCATCAAGATTTTTCAAGTGCCATAAAAATGCAACATGATGTGGCTGGAGGTGAGCACAAAATGATGCTCTTGTCTGCATCCGTCAAAAACCTGATTCCACCTGATTTCCATGAGGCCCCATGATAAGTATAGGGACACATGCCTGATGAGGATGCATCAGGATTTCGATGGATACAGAAACAAGACAGAAAATCGCCAGTGTGAAACCACACTAAATTCCCCAACTTCTATACACTATTGATATAGAAATAATACCTCACAAGTTTCTTTGTGTAACTGCATTTGCACTTCAGGCACATAAGTAAAGTGCCTATTACTTCATGTTATTGTACTAGGAAAAACATAAAAGGCCTAATATACCATAGTCATACTGCACACATGATATAAATTCAACTTTTTTCACCTTCTTGCTGTTAAGGGCCATCATTAAGTAGATGCAAAAGAAAAAAAAGAAACTTAAAAAAGTCTAAATAATGTAAATTGTGTAGTATTTCAGCAATGACAAAATATATTACAATACGGTTTGTCACAGTCAGCCGCTGCCAATGACAGATGTTATTAGGAGGTCAATAACAGTTTGACCAAGGAGGAGAAATTCTCCTGGCATGTCGCTTTCCTTTACCAGAACTGGTGTCAGATAAGGCTTAATTATATTGTTTGTGTCGTGGCCTTGTGCTACCTCATTTCTATTTAGATGACTGTCTATGATTGGCACATTTGCTCCCTGCTGTTTTAACAAGTGTAGCATTAGCTGCCTTTCCCATTACAATGACTATGAGAAAGCTTGTGGGCTTCACAACCTAATGTGGTGATTATGAAAACCAATCAGCAAAACAACTGTAAGTAAAATGGGATCTACCAGAATTATCTAGGAGTCAAAAACCATTACTACGACAGGGAATGCTAAGCAATAGTGGGGCTGGGCAGTATATACCATGTGCTAATGACATATGACATTAATATGCTGCCCATTGAGCTTTTGAAGTGTATAATGCCAGGTGTTTTAGTCTACAGGCATCTTTTTTAGCATAGTTATCAGTATAAGGGTAAGTTCACACATACAGTTTTAACCTCGGTTTAGCAGCGAAAACCGCCGGCGGTTTAGCATAGGTTTTATTTAAATTTATGTAAATCCTTAGCAGCTTTAGGACTTACATGTAACTCTATGTAATTTAGAAACCGCTGTGCACACATAGTCGGTTTATGTGAGCGGATCCGCCAGCGGTTGAGCGGTTTCCGAGCGGTTTAGCAGCATACAACATGTCAATTCTTCCGAGCGGTTTTGGATCGGTTCCATGAACAAAATCCTTCATAGAAAACCGCTGGAAAAACCGCTGGGAAAAACGACTATAAACCGCTGTGCACACGCTGTAAAAAAACGCCGGAAAACCGCCGGAAAACCGCCGGAACACAGCTGGAGACTTCAGAGCTCAGAACTGATAATTTCCAGCGGTTTTCTGACGGTTTGAACGCCACTAAACCTTCCTGTGTGAACTTACCCTAAGGGTATGTGCCCACAGGAAGGTTTAGTGGCGTTCAAACCGTCAGTAAACCGCTGGAAATTATCAGTTCTAAGCTCTGAAGTCTCCAGCTGTTTTCCGGCGGTTTTCCGGCGGTTTTTTTCAGCGTGTGCACAGCGTTTTTCAGTCGGTTTTTCCAGCGGTTTTTCCGGCGGTTTTCTATGGAGGATTTTGTTCATGGAACCGATCAAAAACTGCTGAGAAGAATTGACATGCTGTATGCTGCTAAACCGCTGAAAAACCGCTCAACCGTGGGCAGATCCGCTCACATAAACCGACTATGTGTGCACAGCGGTTTCTAAATTACATAGGGTTACATGTAAGTCCTAACGCTGCTTAGGATTTACATAAATTTAAAAAACCTATGCTAAACCACCGGTGGTTTTCGCTGCTAAACCGACGTTAAACCTTCCTGTGGCACATACTCTTAGGCTGGGGTCACACATAGAAGTCCGTTTTTGGAAGTGATTTTCATCACCAATCCGTTTTTTATAGGGTGCTTTTTGAGCCTCCTGCACCCCTGAACTTTTTGGACTTAGTCATTTTTTCATTAAAAACGCATGCGTTAACGCAGGTGCCTATATGTGCCATGCGTTAACGCATGCGTTTCCCATAGGGCCCCATGTTAAAAAAACGCATGCGCTTTTTAACTGATGCCAAAAATGTTGCTAGCAACGTTTTTGGCTCAAAAACGGACAGAGCAATGTTTTGAGGTCCAGAAAAAAACGGACAGGGTGTTTACTACATCCAATCCGTTTTTCTGTCAGTTTTTGGACTTAGAAAAAAAAATGACAAAAATGAAGCCATAAACGGACCAGGGGCGTATGTGTGACCCGAGCCTTAGTTAGATTTAAACCCTTAACCAAAGTTTCTTGGCCTGAAAGGACCCAGTGTATTTTAGTAAATTTGTGTTTTTTATAGGTGCAAGTATACCAGAGTATGTCCAGATAGACCTCATAAGAATCAGATTTTATATATATATATATATTTTTTATTTTTTTTTTATTTCTTTATTTGAACTGGGGCACCTGTAGGAGTCCGATGTGGTTAAAAACACGGTTTATTGTGGCAACTCTCTTTTTTGTTATGTTTTAAAAAAAACTTGAGCTGTCTATATTTGTTGCATAGCACTCTTTGAGTACGCTAAAAAACCGTAAGCAGAAGAGTAATTTCATAAGTTTAAAGAGATTGTCCAATCATTTAAAAAATACGTTAGACTGTTGCAGCCAATCATTAACTTTATCTGTTATGTGCTGTACTACTGGAAATTGCAGGTTAATATAGGTATGGAGTTCTGGGTCATTTAAAGCAGCACTCCAGCATTTAGGGTTTTTCTCAGGTCTGGAGCAGCACTTTATATCTATGCCCCAGGGGCCCCTAGTAATGTATTAGCCTTATGAAGCTTTTAATGAGGTCACTACGGTACTATCTTGTGCTTGTAACTTCTGACTGGTTGGAAGTTAGAAGTTACATCACAAGCTCCCTATGCAAGTCTATGAAAGCAACATAGGGAAAGAAGCAGGCTCTCACAGAGATGTGTTGTGTTGTGCCCCAGGAATCCTCCATGATGAAACACTTTAGCTGCCAGCAGGTCATAAATCACTGGAGCCTGATCGGAGCAATGTGGATGCCAGATGTAGAGGCTGTAAGATGAGTTTAAGATGGAAGGCAAGGGGCTTTTATTTAAAGCACCACTCCAGTGGTACAATGAAAAAAAACATTGGAGTGGGCAGTGTGAGTGTCTTAGTATGCTGATCCCAAAATGTAAGAACGTCATGTAATGTTGGCTGGATTAGGTATACAATAAATGGAAAAATTCACCAGTTGTGAATCAATTTGCAGGATCCACTTCAGTTTTTGTTGCCACCAGATAGAAACTTTGCTAAGTACCAAGTACCAATTACTTTAACGCTTCCCCAGCTCCTGTTTTAATTAGTTGGTCTGGCAAAACGTCACCATTGCAGTGTGGCATACTTGTGACTTTGCACCAGATTGGAAGAAGAGCTGCAGATACTGGCTGCTAGGAGGAGGTTCTAGGAGCCACTGTCTGATGACCAAATTACATCGCTGCTGGACCAGATCCCGAAAATCTATTCACACCAACTCTAAGCAGAACAATAGTAAAAGTATATAGTTATTACAGTGACATGGACTCAACATTGAGAGAGATTTTAGTGTGATTGCTGGTGACCAAATTATCACAATTTTTTAAATTTAATATGACATAATTGGTCCTGCTTTTTATTTTTTAGTTTTTTGGCTGGAGTTTTAGTGCAAAAATGACTGTTAATATTTGCTTTTTTAATCCATGATATTACTGTTTCTTTTAAGGCAAGTTAAGTAGTAACACTTTTACAAAACCTTTAATGTCTTGTTAGCACATTTATGCAATATGAATTTAACACATCACTTACTGAGCACCGTTCAATGCTGTAAAATATGCTAAAGGCAAATAAAAATGTTCCTGTCTGCTAAGTCTCACCGTCTTTAAAAACTCGTTTGCACCCGTGCCCTTGAAATCTAAGTCTGGCAAAGACAGCCTGCAATTAACAATAAAAATGTGTGGGGACAGCTAAATATTAGTTCATTCTACTGCATTTTATATAATGACTTTCTACCACAAGATGGAGGTCAGTAGGGTCTGTTGCCTAGAAACTGGGTTTGCATCGCTGCATTTAGCTAGCTGAGAGTTGGAATTCCTATATTGTTAACAACTTTTCAAATGTATATATGCTGCGGAAATAGATCAAGGTTTTCCCACTGAACATAGGCTAACACTTGTTTCATCTAATGGAAAGCAATATTAATAATAATATTATTAGCAATTATCAAGCCAGCTCGAATCATGGCTGCAACTTTAGAACAATTTTCCTCTGACTCCTTTATATACTATATAATGTCAATATTATTTATACATGAGTAAAATAAGAGATTAAGGAAATTACCAACCTGATCTATAACCAAAATGCTAAGCAAGTTGTAAATGAGTAACAAAGTATATTGCATAAACACAATTAAGTATTGTAGTGCATTCTATTATATATAAAGGTTGTTTATATGGGTGCAAAACCTTGATAGTGCGAAAGAGGGGGCAGCATGTTCCCCACTTTTGTCCCCTCTTGGGCTTTATTAATGCCAACATGTGAGTCATGATATTTGAGGCTAATGTAAGATCCCCTTTGCTGTTTCAAGTATTTGGGGATCAGTTCATAACATGTAATTGTTCAAGCCACATATCCAAGGCCTTGCCATCTCCTGCCAACTCCAAATCAAAAATATTTCCTAGATCCATACATTCCTTGACCAAGAAACTGCAGAAACACTTGTGCATGACCTCATCATCTCCCACCTTGACTACTGCAACCTCCTGCTCTCTGGCCTCCACTCTAGCACTCTTGTACCTCTTCAATCTATCCTAAACTCTGCTGCCTGACTATTCTAACTGTCTCCCTACTATTCCCCAATCTCTCTCTCTGCCAATCCCGTCACTGGCTTCTCATTTCTCAGAAGCCATCCACAACCTGTCTCCTCCATACATCTGAGACATAATCTCTCGGTACCTACCTTCATGTCTTGTCTTTCACTCTCACTCCTTTTATCTCTTCTCCCACAATTGCATACAAGATTTCTCCCATGCATACCCCATACTCTGGAACTCTCTGCCCCAACATATCAGACTCTCACCTACCGTGGAAACCTTCAAAAGGAACCTGAAGACCCACCTCTTATGACAAGCCTACAACCTGCAGTGATCCTCAGTCCACTAAACTTCAACACAACCAGCTCTTCCCTCTGCTAGTGTATACTCACCCATCCCTTGCAGACTGTTAGCCCTCATGGACAGGGTCCTCTCTCTACCCCTGTACATGTCTGTGCCTTGTATCATTCAAATATATTGTACTTGTCTATGTATGCCCTTTTCACAAGCAAAGCTACATGGAAAAAATTATGTAATAATAATAATAATAATAATATATACAGAATGTAATTGCTATCAGTTTTGTTGGCTAATGATAAATTGTTTTTTATTGCACTGCAAAATATATTTGCACAATAGTACTTTAATTTTGATAAAAAATGTTTTTGTTCACAACCAGTGCGATATCTATGCTTGAGTATAGATGGGGATTGATTGGGGAAAGTGTCTGAGTTGAGAGCGTACATAACATTTTGAATGGCACGAAAGTGGTGAGGTCTGGAGATGTCGTGTGACTGACAAAGACAGAGAGATTTACTCCTGCCAGGGAAGTGGAAAAGTAGTGTAGAGAGGATGTGAACAGATTGGTATGTACCATAGAGGAATGGAATAGCTGATATTGCCATGTTGTGCTATATTTTTAGTAAGAACCTGAGTTCCACGCCACATACCCCAGGCAGGAAAGCCAGGAAAATGCCCATGCCCAAATATGTGACCGATCCAATTAGGTGATCTCTTCCAAGATATGAAACTGGCATAGTACTCCCCCCACCAACCCAGAGAGAATGATATTAGTGTTGCACTGTGGTTATTGCATGGAGTCAGCAAGTAGATAGCAAGTATATTTGACGAGCTTAATTGTAGAGAAGGAAGTCACTTAAGCCTAGTCGTAATCTTTTACATGTTGTCCTAAGATTAAATGACTTGAGTGGGCAGTTGTTGAGGCTGTCTTTGAGATCCATAGCTTTGGAAAACTTGTGTGATGGAGAGTAATAGTGACCACTTAGAATACTATATGTGAGAGAATTGGACAACACTGAGACCAATGTGAAAGATGCAACATTTAGACAATTAGATAGAGACAGGGAGGAGGAGGTCGCACAGCCCTAGGCACACTGCAGATAACTAATTGACGAGTACAAGTACAGCAACATTCCATGTTTTATCACTTCCATACTGGAAGACCTGTAAATAAACTTTAAGCTGCTTTTAAGCTTCACTGTCTGTTAGTATCTTATTGAGAAGCCTTCTTTCCTGTCATCCTCAGAACACTATAATAATAAGCCTGTATTGTATTTGCATTACTTCCAGGTAAATATTAGAAGCAGCACTACTGTAGTGATAGTATATAAGGATATCCAAAAGACTGAAGATGAGGAGTAGTCCGCACTGCTGTTTGCAAGGAAAAGCCAGAATCTTGTAAAAAGAAGGTGTTTATTCTATATTTTCGAGGCTCTCCCAGCCTCTTCTTCAGGAACACACCACAAGTAATTCTTGTGGTGTGTTCCTGAAGAAGAGCAGGGGCGTAACTACAATAGGTGCAGGGGTTGCGATCGCACCTGGGCCCTGCAGCCTAGGGGGCCCCAAAAGTCCCTCTGGCCATAGAAAAAGACTAATACTATTGAAGATTTGCAATAATTGGGGGCCCCATTGGAGCCTTCGCATCGGGGCCCTGGGCCTGAAGTTACACTGCTGAAGAAGAGGTTGGGACAGCCTCAAAACACGTAGAATAAACACCTTCCTTTTACAAGATTCTGACTTTTCCTTACAAACAACAGCGCGGGCTCTCCTCATCTTCAGTCCTTTGGATATCTATACATGTTGTTCCTTGTGGAACGGTGGGTCCTGCAGTAGCTGTATGAGTGATTTAACCAGTTGTCGGGGCACACAACCAACCAAGTGAGCAGTGCCTTAATAGAATTTCCATTTAATAAGAAGATAAGACCCTATTGCACCCTTGTTGTCCCTATTTAAGTATATATAGGATAGCTGAAGAGCATGTGATTTCTAACCCTTGAAGAACCCTTTTTGTTTTCTCTATTTCTTTTGCTGCTAGGTGGAACAACCCTTTGAAGGACCCCCATTGCCAGAATAGTATCGTAGCATTGTAAAAGAGGATGGAAGGAGAAAACCAAACCAGGATCTTCTATTCAACAGTAAGGGTCCCATTGTGGTCTCTGGTTTGGGGCTCCTTTTTATATGTTTGGTTTCTGAGGGAAGACGACTGCTATCAGAAATCAAAATGGGTCCAGAGTAGAGACAGTATAAATTTGCAATATCATTTTCTACATATCAATATACTACATTGCATATAAGCATGGAGCCTACTAATAGCGAGAGAGCTTGATCCACCTTCTTTACAAAGATGCCCTCAGGGCTTTATGTAACAATACTATGACACCCACATTAAATAACATGAACATAATTTATTTTTGAAACGGTCTAAAGACATAGGACTGTTTTATTCACTTGACCTCTTTAAAAGAGTGATAAATGGCTAACATACATAAGCTATTAAATCCCCAAAAGCCGATCCATTCCATATGCCCTTCAAAACTAATGCATTCCACATGATCTTTCTGTCCCGAACACCTATTTAGCTTAGTTGTTTTATTTATGAGCTGTGTTCCTAAATACAAGATGAATTAACAGTTTGATCACAGATGGAAATTATTTACCATTAAAAGTAGAGGTCTATGCTACATTCTATACCCTCGTATGTCTTACATCATCGTACATCATCACTAGGTAGCATGGTTTCTATAGGAGAGCTTATGGCATTCATTCCATTCATAATGCTCGTCTTGACCAATAGTTGGCATTTTAATTAAATCCACAAATTTAGAATCTTCCTTTTTAACATCATTGAGATTTTTGATATGTTGGCTTTGTATATACTATTCACAAATAAAGTTATGCATATGCTTCTTGGCGAACGTGCTTCTAACAGTCTATTCAACTGATCTCTTCTCTTTATAGATCAAGGAACAATATCTTAATGTTGCCAGGGCAACCCTGGCTGGAGTAGTCACCTGACAACTGTCATATTAACTGCAGAAAGGTATTACTATCAGCCATAATGCTAAGAAAAAGTAATACTGCAAATATATTCTGAGCCCGTGCACACAGTTCTACAATGAAATGCATTGCTTTCTTTTCACATCTCCAAACCGGTATTCAAATTCATCATGAATGTATAAACTTTTCTAATTTGTGGCACAAAAATAATTGTAGACTACATAATTGGAGTATTTATGTTCATCTGTGTTATTTCAACACTATTTAGAATTTATTAGAATGAAGGTTACAAGTTTCCAATAGCTCAATAAGCAAAGTGTTATTAAAGTGTCAGGCTTTAGAAATGGAGCTGCAATTTAGTTTTTCTATTTACTTTCTATTATTTTGAACTTTCAATCAACAAAACAGTATCAGATTTTTTTCTCAGTTACCAAACAGTAAAAACATGAAATAAAACTCGCTAAGGTCTACAAATACGGTGATGGATTCAAAATGAGGAATGACGACAGTATATCAAAATTCGAATGTTTAACATTGGTTTTGCTAGTGCTCCTTGTGACCGACACTATTTATCTGACTCTATACCAGTATGCAGGAGACCATATTCAAGGCAGCCTACTTACATCTACATTGTGGTCGGCCATAGATTACACATCTGTGTGATATGATGAATTCAATGGCTTTAAACTGCAGAGATACTACAATTTAGTACCATACAGCAACTTTTGAACCTCAAATTGTACTTGGCATTTCAGGCAATTTTACTGAATAACCGCTAATGTGCAGAGATGAGCGAACCTTTCAAGGTTCGGTTCGGTTGTAGAGATGTTCGTACTCTTGGAAATTCCGGTTTGGGTGGTGCCCGAACTTGACCCTCACCTCATTTGAAGTCACTGATTGGAAGTTCGCTCTCTGCCCACATACAGCCAACCATAGCAAACACTTCAGAGGGTGGGAGGGAAGAGATGTTTAATTTTTTCTATTACATCCACACTACAGCTGATAACTACTTTTAGGCCTAGTGCGAGCTGTTAAATACTGCAGGTGCCACGCACTGTGCCAAGCACCAAGTCTACCCGAGCACAATGATGCTTGCTCTAGTGATTTTCATACGTAAATCACCCGAACACCAAATCCGAACAGGTTTGCTCTTTTCTATTCATGTGTATATGTGAGGAATGATAGTATTTCTGGCAATTATGTAACTGGTTTATTGTATTTATCACCAGTTTTCCTCCTATAATTTTAGGTTCTCTTTGAGCTAGTAAGTGAAGACTAGATTCTATGATGTCTTCGTCACAGAGTAATGGGTTTCTGATCTTCTTACTCTCTGTGGCACAAAGACAGAAGCTATAGCATAGTAGGCATTCTAAAGCAAAATTAAGCTTTGTAGCTGTAAATCCAGCACTGAAGTAAATAAATTTACTCAACATGCAGCTCATTTTGCCTCTCTCTGCCTAGTTTCTCACTTTGTTGAGAGTTCTCACCCCTCCACATTTTTTCCATAGAGCATAGCAAGAGATGAAGCCTGATACATCACAGTATTTTGACCAAAAAGGATTTGAGATGATGGATAATAATTTCAGGAGGCAGGAAGACAAGTAGCTCATAAATGGAGAAAGCTATAAAATTTGCTGTTAAGATATCTTATATTCAACTTTACCATAGATTTATGCAAAGTTTATGGAAACGACAATGACTTTTTAAGGAGATCATAACTAAGAAATTATAAAGATGTGTTTATCAAATTTCAAATGGTAACATCATACACTTTGTAAGTACATTTTCCGTGCAACCCTACTAGAGATTATTGTATTTATTCATGTTAAATTGAACTCTCTTTGAACTTTACAAACATTTGTATTCTTCAGAACATTAATATTTTGCATTTTGCTCACCTTACTTCAGAAAAATGACGTCAGCTGCAGCTCATCACTTTGCTGAACTCTAGAAAGTCAGGCAAACGGTTAAAAATAATAAAAATACCACTCACCTGTCTCAACATCCCCACAATTCATCTTCTAGTCCTCTGCACCTCTTCTTTTGTCCTTCTTCATCACGAGAATTGGTCTATTTACTACAGTCCTCTGAAATTGCTGTTTATCATATCGCACATTGTGACCATCAAGAGGTGATAGCATGGTACACAGTGATGTCTGAGGCCTAGCTGAGCCAGAGGCCAAGGCCTAGATTGAAAAGGTTAAAGTGAATGCGCACAAGAAGGAAAGAGGAAAAGAATACGTGCGGAGGACCAGATCATAGGCTGTAGGGATGGTAGGGCAGGTGAGTGGTGAGGTTTTATGTATTTTTACATCTGCTGCACAGACCCCAAAGCATAATACAGAACATTTAATTTGCCGAGAATAATGTTCCTGTGAATACTTTTTTCCTATGAAATCCTTGTGATTTGGCAAATTCAGATCTTGGTAGATTTAATTATCTGTAAATCCTACAGTATCTGCCAGTCATTATGAAAATAAGTGCTAAGACATGACTATACAACAAACGTGCAACAGCTTTAAGGTATCAAAAAGGTTTCAAAGTATAAGCTTGGTGTCTTCATCATGCTCTCCGATGCCAGCAAACTGGTACATATCTTATTGTGCTTGCAGCTCTCCTGTGCAACATGAATCATTAAAGAGTCAGCTTAGAGGAATCAAACTGCCTGCAATTACCATATTAGCATCACTTTGCACAGGCCTTTCCGAGCGTGGTTTTTCAGGTCTGTGCTCAGGCTGCTGTCACTGTTTGTCTTGTTTTCAAAGACTCACCAAAGCATTACACTGCATTTTTGATAGCTACCATTCCTGCAGCTGTTTTCTCTACATCGGGATGACAGCCATGCTTCCTACCATCTATATCTCATATTTAACGGAAAATGCACTGAAAAGACCAGATTGAGTGAAGTAAGAATTAAACTTTTTAAATCTTGCCAGCGTAATATTCACATTTAGATATGCACATATCTGCTGTTTGAAATGGTAATCTGCTGCTGGAAAAGCCATTACTTTATCTGTAATTGTGTTATGCACTTTCATATTAAAATATAAAGACTGCAGACGACTGTGGAATAGTCTATCGAACAAACCTACTACTTACACTGAAGGTTCAGAGAAACGGCCCACAAAATAGGATAATATCAAAAGTGAATATAAATTCTTCAGTTATCCTCTTCTGTCAAGCTGTTAAATATTCTTTTCAGTTAACTTTTTCTTATTCTTCGTAAACTGAGTGACAACTGACATGCTGCCATTTCCCTTCCCACTAGTCTGCAATCCAGATTGTCTAGATACCTGAAGGTCGAACAGTTGTCCACAGCCGTGTTTCCCATAGACAAAAGAAAAGGGGAGGGGGACACGAGGCGCAATAGTGCCCTTATCACTAGACCAGAGGTCCCCAATGTCAGTCCTCGAGGGCGAACCAGTGCAGGTTTTCAGGATTTCCTTACTATTGCACAGGGATTGGAATCATTGCCTGCTGTGCAATACTAAGGAGATCCTGAAAACCTGCACTGGTTCGGCCCTCGAGGACTGACATTGGAGACCTCTGCACTAGACACTGGTTTGTGTAATGGTGAGAAATCAAAGCCACTCACCTGGTCCAGTTGTGAGACCCACAACTGGTTTGAAGGCTTGTTAGTAATGTCCTGATGGCTGCTGCTGGACTTCCACTGGCCACACTCACGTGGAAATGCAACGAGATGCTTGGGGAAGAAAAGTGTACTACCGTCCGCGCTGCCAGGATCACTCACTTCAATAAATGCATGAACAGTAGTTGTTCAATCAAATCTTTCTTTATTCCAACGCGTTTCAGTGCCCTCCTGGCACCTTCATCAGGGATCACTGATGAAGGTGCCAGGAGGGCACTGAAACGCGTCGGAATAAAGAAGGATTTGATTGAACAACTACTGCCATGCATTTATTGAAGTGAGTGATTCTGGCAGCGCGGACTGTTACACTTTTCTTTCCCAAGCATCTCGTGTTTCCCATAGAGAATCACTGAGGTTATAGTTTCATCAATCCAGCAACTCAATAATGCAAGATTAAGAAAGCACTAGCACTAATTGTATTTATTCTCTACATCTGTGTAAATGTGTATGAAGTGTAAATGTAATAAATTTTTCACCTATCGCCATCTTCCCCCATCTTCACCATCACTCTGTCCTCCTCACACTCCCGTCACTTCAATTCAATGGTGTACACTGAGATTTCTAAGTGAGAAGGAAGTTGCATTTAGGGTGCGTTCATATTGGCCCAGAATCTCAGCCCGAAAAGTTGGTGTCAGGAGAGTGTCATGCATTTTTTTTCCTCGCCTAGCACTTGTATGTCACGGGAGTGCTATGCGAGTGTGCGTTTTTTTCTCACCCATCATCCCATATGTCATGCAAGTGTGAGTTTTTTCTCTTGCCTAGCATCTGTATGTCATGCGAGTGCTATCCGAGTGTGCATTTATTCTTTTGACTAAGGCTAGGGTCACATTTACGGTTTGACCCTAACCTACACAGGCAACTGCTGGGAGTGCGCTTTACAGCGCCGCACCGGAAACGCTGCCTGTGTGACAGGTTGGGAAGGTAAATATCGGATTACTAGGGGCAGCATTATCCAGCACCGCATAGCGGTAACGCTATGCGTTGCTGGAAAAGTACTATGCTTAAACCGCAATCCGGTAGGCTAGGGTGAAACCGTAAATGTGACCCTAGCCTAACATTCCATATGTCATGTGAGTGCTATGCAAGGGTGCATTTTTTTCTCACATAGAAAAAAACACAATAGCATAGCACTTGCCTGACAGATGAATGCTAGGCAAGAGAACAAATGCTCACTCACATAGCACTCGCATGATATACAGATGCTAGGCTACAGAAAAAACTCACACTTGCAATACATACAGATGCTAGGCGAGGAAAAAAATGCATGACACTCTTCTGACACCAACTTTTCTGGCTGAGATTCTGGGCAATTTTCTATATGCAGGTGTGAACGCAGCCTAAAAGTGACTTCCGGCTCACACACATGATCCATGAGTGGAAGTGAAGTCACATGAGTGAAAAGGAGATGGAGCAGCGCTAGAATGACAGATTGGCAAGATTGATTGCAGATACACTACTTTACATACACATTACACAAGTCTTGGTAATTAAATATGTTATAGGAGTCCTTCTTAAAGTATTTCAATGTTTTATAAGTTTAAAATTTTAAAGTAATTTCTTTTAGGAGTAAATTATTAGCAAATAAAGGAAAAGAACACCAAAATAGCTTCAAAATGAAATATAATTTTAAATGCTTTTAATTTTTCTTCCCTCATAAGCAACAATAGTTATTACACTACAAAGGGAAGTATAGCAATGTTCCAGGTAATGTACCTTTTGTCAGGCTAGGTGTGGAATATCCTTCTAGGAAGAAAAAATGCAAAAATCCACTTGGACCAGTATATAATTGATGAATCAATGGGCTGCCTAAGGATCTAGAGAACGAGTGTGGGCATTACTATTGTCCAAAGGAGAAGGAACACATTGATCCAAAAAGATCTGGAAGAGAAGAAAGCTGTGGGAAGATCATTGTTTTTTTTTCAAATACATTTTGATGGAACAAAACTGCAAACAAAGAAGAATGGCAGCACTCAAATATCAAAAAAGAGAAAAGTATATATTTCAAGCTCAATGTTTCGGCTCTGGCAATGAGCTATTTCGAGTCAACAAAATAATGCTAGCGACATCCTTAGATGTTCTGGTTAATTAAGCGATTTACATTAATTATACAAATGTCAATACATTTCATGTATGGATGTGTACATTCACATTTCAAAGAAATAAAGTGCAAACACATGCTAAATCGTGGTAAATATTCATTACATATATAAAAATGTACAAAACCTCAAAACTTTATGTAACATGTGCTATCTTGCACAATTGATCAATTTTAAAAACAGCTAATGCATAATAATCAATAATGGTTCACCACATGGGATATGAATTATATCACCGTATACGTGTAAAGATGCCATTACTGGTATTCTCCTGCATAAACCTGGCAGGTCCAAACCAGAGTAGAAATCTCACTTGTATATACGACTTTCATAAAAAGGACATTTCACAATGCAATCATGTTTAGTATGCTGAAGGGGCCATATTGGTTATAGGTATACCACAACCACTCTACATGTCAGGCATATTATGTTATGTGCATCACCCTCTAATTATTTATGGTATAAATATATTTAAAATATTTTTAAACATCTCAATTTCTATGAAAGTTAAGAAATGGTATTATATATATGTGAGACAGTGACTGGTGTGATATATGAAGGTCCACCCCAGAATGTGTTCAGAAACCCTTTAAGATCCGCTAGTGTGTTGTACTCACAGTTGTTGTGTGAACTAGGTCAAGTATGTGACATGGATTTTTAAGAAAACCAGCTAAGGCCCCTTTCACATCAGCGTTTTTTTGAAATCGCGGCAGATGAGGTGAAAAAACGCATCTGCCGTGATTACCGCATAACGGCTGCACTTGCGGCACAGTTGCGGCAAGCCCCATACAATGTATAGGCAGGCTTGCGGCAGGTGCGGCAAGTGCGGTCTTGGCACTTGCGGCAGGTGCGGCCGCGAAAAAAAACACGGCGGATCAATGCCGCAACTGTGCCACAACTGTTGCCGCAAGTGCAAGCCGGTATGCCTGGGTAATCGCGGCAGATGCATTTTTTTCACCGCATCTGCCGCGATTTAAAAAAACGCTAGTGTGAAAGTACCTTTAGGGCACTGTAGGAACGGAAGTGGGGCAGATTTTTCCTCCACTCCCGGGTCTTGTAACAAGCTCATGTTCAGAGAAGGTGCTTTTAATCTTGGAGAGCAAAGCAGGGTGTGTCTCTGGAGCCATGTGGCTGAAAGCAGCATGTGCTAGGTAAGCTGGCTGTGTGCTGGACAACATAGCCCAGAACATTTGACAGGTCCTCACCAGTGGATCCAGCCTTTAAGTGATTTGTGCAGGGACTGTAACATACCTCAATGGACTGTACAGCTGCTTTCCAGATCTGAAAAGGTCAGTTAATAGTGTAGACTTGTAAATAAATACTACTTGATGTGAACAAGTGCCTGGGTAACTGCGACACGTCTACTACAAGCTGCTGCCTCACAATATATATTATTTTTTTGAAGCTGCAATAGGAGACAATACATTTCCACTGACTCCAACTCCTACTCTCCAAAACTCATCTCTGACCCAACTCCCCATTTCTGACTCCATAGTGGTGGAAAACTGTAAACCGGCAATATTTCATTTAACCCCTCCTTGCCTTAGTCTTGGACCCAGTACTGCCATCAGAGAGCATCCCAGGAGTGAGACCCACACTGATCTAAAATGATCACCTATCCAGTTGAACACTTTTATAAATGCATAACTTCATTCAAAAAATGTCCTCATTCTTCTTTATTATTATTCCTATGTTTGTGTCTTGTAACTCAAGTAAATACTACTCAGGGGAGTATTGGCAATTCAGGAGAATTACTTTTTTACTTAACACGTACATTCTGGTGCCAGCTCAAAAATTACAATTATCTTTAGCCATTAGTCATAAGTAAATTGATGCATTGTGTCTTGACTTCTTTGTATAAAAGCGTAATATTATCTCCATTATTTCATCTACTGCAATAAACTGTAATACAGAGTCAGGTTATGCCTAAAATGTCACATTAGCGAGCTGGCATTTCACCGACAAGAAAGCACCAGTAACTGTCTAATTATCACATCTTTGGCTAACTGTGTACACCATATACAATGTCAAATAAACAGTTCTGACAAGTCTTATAATTGAATGTATTACTGGGAAGAGCTAGTTTTGACAGAAGAGCCTAGATCATTAGAGGGACTCTTATGGAGGGAGTTCAGTGTGACCCTATTAATGGCATGTTAAATTTACTCCTCCCCTTGTTAATTCATTCTAATAATTTGAGAAGAGTGGCACCATTAGCAGCATGTCCTCTGGAGGTTTTGTCACCTCAAAGAAACCTAACAAGCTCTTTTCTGATAGCTATGTCACCAAATTAAAGAGAAAACCATTTGACATATTTCTGGAACATTTACCCTATGCCTGCAATATATTTTTCTCTAATAAGATAAGCTTATGAGAATACTATAAACCCTGTTATAAATTATGTATTGCAATGTGACTGAAATGGAGTTTCTACTGGATCCTGTATGAGAAAAATACAGCCATTGCTAGAACCAACGTGTATACAGTATGTATACGGACTAAGACTGTGCTCTAGTTTCCGCCTTAATAAAATGTCACATTTATTTGGTTTACCTTTATTTATAGATCCTGCTGGCACAATTTTCCTAATGATTTCTCTGCTCAATGATATGCAGCCTTTTAATAGATGATCGTACCAGTGTGAATCAAAGCACTCATTAAAAAGACCTTATATAGTCTAAGAAATCCAATAAGAACACATTAAGTATCATTTTCAATTTAGCTAAATAGTCCTGATTAATTCCTTTATGATATCTGGCGCTGATACAGAATGAGGTCATAGCATCCATGAACGTATCTTAACCCACACATCTGCTGGAATGTTTTAGTATAGCGCTCAAGTTTCCATGATGCTTTATCCTGGCTCGAATGTTGATTTGATATTACCAAATGGGGACATAAAAATATTAGATTTTGTACTACTGGGTGCTGAATCCTCTTTCTTTTTTTACTATATGTTATTTAGGGGGACAACTCATGGAAAATACTTTTGATCCAGCATGGAGGGCCTATTCTTCAATATTGGACATAGTAGATGCCAACCATGTTTTACTTCTACTTAGATAACTACGACATGAATATGAAATTTAACTCCAAGGTCAAATTGTCTGGCTTACCAGGATTTAGACGAGTTCCCACAGGTTATTAAAACAACTTTAATATCTGAAATGAGAATGTCAGTCAAAAGAAGTATTTTGGGTTACAGAGAACGGTATCGCATATGCAACTCCTAATCATTGCCATGACTTATGTTACTTTCTTTGTAGTATAAAGTAAAAAATGAAATTGTAAAGCAGCAGACTTTGCTTGAATCTGCTACCTCTTCAGCCAGTTTGTAATAATACATTCAGGAATATCATTATGAGTGAACAGCAGGACTACATGAATCCTGAGAAGACCGGAACTGCCTACCAGGCTCTTCCCAAGAAGCATCTCTAATTTTTTATTTTATGTTTTTCCTGAATGGGACTTCACAGAGAGTGACAGCTTCAGAAAGGTAGTGGGGAGCTCTTTTCTGATACATAATGAAAGTTCACTTAAATGTAACAGTTGGGCACACAACTGGTTCAGTGAGGGTGCTGCAGTGGTAATGGAAATCTACCCAAATGAAGACGAAATTAACCAGGGAATTCAGTTCAAAAGTCAAATGAATAACGTCAGCATATAGCTCTGATATGTATAAAGACCAACTTTTGGTCAACCGTAGACTTTGGTCTTTTGTCACAGGGAGCTTCTCCTGCAGTGTTCACTAAATTAAAATCTCCATGACAGAGACACACAATAACTAAGGTCTATGAATAATAAAAACACTTGCCAGTATACTGAACATACTGAAGGTATATATTAACTAAATTACATATGACGTCTGACTACACTTTTTGGAGTGCCATGGTTCATTTCTTCTACTTACTTAAAAAGGTCTTCTTTGAATCTTCTACAGTAAAGATAAGCATTCAGTATTTACAGCCTTGTGAGCATTAAATTATCATATACCCTCACTATATAAATAATCTAGCATCAGAGCCCCTTTCCCTCCCATAGGTATCGACCTCCTGTGCAAAAGGTAAATTCAGTCTTGCTCTCAAAAACTTGCATGAACCAGGAGAACGTATGCCAAAATTCATGCTAATTTCTGAAGTAAACAATAGTGAATTTACTGTCCTGTAAGGACCTAACTCATTAAAGGTATTAGTCAGTATTTATTTCTTTTTTTACCATGAGCAAAAAAAATTAACAGACGAGTAGGTCCTAACTAGTTAGCAGTTACCTGCTTGTTCAATTTGAGGCCAATTCTGAGTGGTCACAGATCACTTCTGCCGGCGATTTAGCTGCCCCATATAAACAGAGCATCTCTTCTAACGGGCTGCTTTGTTAATGAGAATGACTGCTAACGTTATGCTGAATGACAGATACACATAATATAAAATGTTATTATTTGTGGCTAATCCAAAGAAAAATCTTTAATGACACAGAAGCCCTTTTGTTGCACTGATCCTCAAACTTATGTTTTTAATACATTTTTACTGGTTAACTGTTGAACTGTTATTCCATTGGAAGAGATGTTCTACCGATATACATTCAAACTGGTGTGGCTGAATTTCTTCCTAATCCAATAAAACAGTCATCCTGTGTAATCCATGCAACATGCTTCTGATATAACAATCACTTCTGTTGGTGCTCTCATTCATTGGCTTGAGTGCTCTTGCAGAAAATTAGCTTTCTTTTTATTTTCTTATTTTTTATCACCTTTCATAGACAAAAACACAGTTATCATTGTGCCAGGGTTGTATAACAAGCCCCTGCTGGCAGTCCCCTACTTCAGTCACTGAAAAAGATGGATGCATAGTGCTTGTGTCCTAAATGGTTTTCTAGTCCTGTGAGCTGCAGCTGATGCTTCTTATATAATCGGCAATGATCCCATGCTAGGAAGGTGATGTATTGAAACACCCAACAAGAACCTTTAGTATTTTCTTTAAATCTTTCTGTTAAAGGTTATAACCCATAATATCTGTAACTTTAAAGCAGACGTACCATGCAAAAGAGTAGAGACTCAAAATAAGGGAGTCAAACACAGGACGAGCAAAAGTTTACTTATAAGCATAAAAAAATATGGAATTTACCTGAAAGTGTTATAACTCTTAATTTGGGGAATAATAAAAATCTGGATATAATTCCTTAAAAGACAGCAGACAACTTTAGCTAAACTAGATCATAATTATTCATTATTCTTTGAGACTGCTTATGCATAATTTTATCAAGTTCTGTTATTATTAGGAAATGCTGAATAGTGTAAATCATAACGAAATAGCAAAATCATTATCTTGAAAATATACATCAGGAAGCAATCGTTAACGCCTAATGATAATATGCATTTTTGCTATAGGTTATCAAATTGTCATATGTGTCAACTCATCATCATGAAGCAGAAAAGCTAAGTGCCACTAGAACCTCTTAACCTACTCTGTCCAGGAATTAATACGTGTCAATACATGGGTTATGAGTAGAGATGAGCCCATTGGACAAAATTATAATTCATCAAATTGCTTGTATTTTACCTGGAAATTTAATTCTCAGACGTTATTCTCTGAGAATCAAATATTCCCAACTAGGTTCTGAGGGCTCTCCAGACTCCAGAGTAAAACAAATCAAAGATTAAAAAATATTAATGCTTACTAGCAATGAGTGAGTGTAATCGTTACTATTTGTTACTCGCACGGATAGTACGATATTCGCGATACTCGTTACTCGGCGAGTATCACTGGTGCTCGCAAATGATGTGTCAATCGTTATCGATCTGACGTATATTGACAGCTCCCTTCAGTAAACAATGGGAGCTGACACCTCAATGAGGGCAGATTGGATGTTAGGGTCTCTCTGGGGGGCACAGCATGGTGTTTTATGCAGTAGAAATGTAAAAAAGCCCATCCTCCTGCGCTGTGTGTGGGCAGAGCCTATCACTAATTGACTAACACTAGACTCGCTATCCGGATGAATGTGCGAGTATTAAAAAGTACTCGTTAGTATATATACATATATATACTCTACAAGTATAGAGAGTGTGAATATTACGCCACTTGCTCATCACTAACACTAACCTCATTGATGACCAGTCCCAGTATCTCTGAGCCTCTGGTGTCTGCTGGAAATATGCTCAGAGGATCTTTTTTCCACAATTTTGTGCTAGTGTCTTCACTGTCAGACATAACTTCTGACCTGCATCAGGTCACGAGTAATTTCATGATGCACATTGTGACTTCACGATGCATTGACCTCCAAGGGCTGCTGTCTTCATTGTAGAATAGCACTTACAGTCATAACCAAGCCTCGGAGATCACGATGTGTCATAACATCTTGGCGTACTTTGACCTCTAAGGAATGGTGGTAACCAGAAGCCTTGTTTTAGAGTAAAGACATTGACATAACTGTGGAAAAAGAAGACCTGCACACCGGATGGTGGGCAGTGGGCACTGAAGACAGCAGCAGCAGTGCAGGGACAAGTGAGGTGATTATTAAGTTTATTTTGTTCAACCTTTTATCGACCCTCTACAGTTCAGCAAAATGGCAGCTGCATCTGGACACCATTTTGCTACATTTGCATTGAGCAAATTGCAAAAAAATGAAAATATAACTGTGCACAGAACCTGTTGAAGGGCTAACTGCGCAAAATGATGAAGCTGTTGTCCGTCTCCGCACCCCCTCCCTGCAATCGATGTAACCCTCACTAGCCGAATGAAACTCTGCACATTACTGAAGATTGGTGAGTGCCGTCTGTTGACTTTTCTTAAGCAATAACTTATTATTAGAATCTGTGTTTGAAGCATGGCTATAATGCCACCCAGCGTTTCACTTATCATTGCATTGTAGAAGTGGTAGAACACTAAGTATCCCAGTAATACATTTTTCTTAATGTAAATGTACACTAAATCACAAATACTATCAAAGATTTACTTGGAAAGTGTTTTATTTGTAGACAGCCTCTCAGGGCCATCAGTAGTATTACAACAGTGACGCAAGCTAAGTCACAATGTTCTGAAATTATAGCTGGCAGGTATAACGAAGGCTGCTTGTATCCCACACTGAAGTCAGAGGAATTAAGAGGGATGGGGAAGCTGTTGGCCATAGGACGCCATGTGTATTGTACTTTCCATGGGTTTGATTAATCTCAATGTAGTTGTGGTCTCAGTTTAGTTGCTTTCCTTGTCCTTGGTTTTATAAATGTCTCCTGCTGTTCTGTCTCATTCACCTCTTATGTGTAACACTTGAAATCTGCAGCTGCATTCTACAAGAATCGGTAGTTCAGTCACTTTGATACTCAAGAGACGGGATCAATAAGTGTAAGACGAACAGAGCACAGTACACATAAGTGCCTTGATGTTATTTCTATAATTAAGCTCAGGATAGGGCTGTGACCATTTATTAGGATAAAGGAAACAAATGAAAGAACATACCACAGTAGATACAGAAAATAGAGCTGGCAAACAAAATAAAGTTAGTATTGCTTTATGGCACTGGAAACCAATAAGCGGGAGCTCCCCTGGTGTTCAGCTTGTCATCTGAGAGTAGTTTTCATATAATACAGGGAGCTTGTTTTAAAATCAATACTATTGTGTTATTTAGGTATAATCATACTTCGTATGTGTTGTTACTGGAAGTCAGGTAAATCTTAATTTGTATCAAACCTAAATTTGCTAGTAAAATGGGCTACAGTACAAAACATGTATAGTAACTACCGTATATGATTTCTATATGTTACACATGTACATGATAATAATTTACAATTTTTACCAATACAGGAAAACACTCACATCTAAAAATAGATTATACATACTGAATAGAATCATACAATGGTAGATTTGGAAGGGACCTCCTGGGTGATCTGGTCCAACCCCATGCTCAAAGCAGGATTCACTAAATCATCCCAGACAGATGTCGGTCCAGCCTCTGTTTGTAGATTTCCATTGAAGTGGAACTCGCCACCTTCCAAGGCAGCCTTGTTCCACTCTTTGATCATCCTCACGGTCAAAAAGTTTTTTTCTAACATGTAATCTGATTCTCCTCCCATTGCTGGTAGCCTTTCCTTGTGCAAATGGGAATAAAGCTGATCCCTCTACACTGGGGCTACCTTTGAGAAATTTGTAGGGTCCTCTGAGTCTTCTTTTTTGCATGCTAAGCATTTCCAAATACATGGAGTAAAGAACAAGTAAATACTTAAAGGGAACTTGTCAACAAGTTTTTGTTAGAACGCTGTACTGCAGAATAAATCTATACTTTTGTTTTATCAACCGTTGATTCCATTGCAAAGAAACCCCCATGTTTATGCTACTGAGCCTCGAGTGCATGAAAGTTGTCCTTTCTCACTTTCCTCTTTGTCACGTGTAGACGGCTCTCCTCTGCTCTGCAGTCTCTGTGAATTGCTCAGCAATAGTTATAGAATTAATTTCCTTTAGTCTACTAATGGTTAACTTCTGTGGCTCTGCAGTACCAGTTGCCTACTTTCACATGTAGAATGCTTTGCAGTCTCTCTGAATTGCTCTGGAATAGTTATAGAGTTAAAGAGGACCTGTCACGAAACCAGACATGGTGATCTAATTACAGCACTGGATACAGCATGTCTGCTGCATCCAGGCAAAGGGTCCCCCAGCACTTGAGCCCCCCTGTACCCTGAGTAAATACACTTAAAAAACATACATTGTGCAGCCATAAAGGAGGTGGCTAGGGGCTGCAGCCAAAGGGCAGATTCACACCCCCTGCATGTGTAATCTGCCCACCGCTGCCAATCATTGTCTCCCTCTTCAGCATTATAACACAGAGTTTCCCCCCCCCAGAAATGGCCATTTGGCCCCACCCCCTGCAGTGACATCACTGCTTATACCCGCCCTGCTCTATGGTTAACATGGAGCAGGGCGGGGAAAGGTGGTGATGTCAGAGCAGAAGGCCGGCCGCCCCGCCTCCTGCTCTGACATCACCACCTTTTCCCGCCCTGCTCCATGTTAACCATAGAGCAGGGCGGGTATAAGCGGTGACGTCAACGCAGGGGGCGGGCTAATCGGCCATTTCTGGGGGTGAAAAAAAAAACTCTGTGTTATAATGCTGAAGAGGGAGACAATTATTGGCAGCGGTGGGCAGATTACACATGCAGGGGGTGTGAATCTGCCCTTTGGCTGCAGCCCCTAGCCACCTCCTTTATGGCTGCACGATGTAAGTTTTCTAAGTGTATTTACGTGGGGTACAGGGCAGCTCAAGTGCTGGGGGACCCCTTGCCTGGATGCAGCAGTACATCCAGTGCTGTAATTAGATCACCATGCCTGGTTTGGTGACAGGTCCTCTTTAATTTCCTTTAGTCAATTAAGGGTTAACTTCTGTGGCTCTGTAATACCAGTTGCTGTGTGTATTAGGTGATGTGTTTTTACCATTTCCCCAGCCTTTAAGTAGTCCCATGACCCATCAGCTGGTGTTGCTAATAGAGTTCATTGTCCGCAAAGACCATGAGCTGTGTTGAAGTCGAGTGCTGTTCTGCTGAAACCTTGCTTTGTAGCTTTGTGGAGATTGCCATCTTGTCACACTCTCCACAATATTCATTGTTTTTGTTACATGTTGCGATGGGCGAGGTTCAGCTGTCAGTCTGTTTTGTTTATGATATTCTCAATGCTGGGTCTGGGGTGTTGGAGTCACAGGTGTTTTCACTTTTCTGTGATTAGTCTACTATTTAAGTATGCTGGCTTTTTTATTTAGTGTCAATTGTATACTTGAATATGCTGTGTAGACTCTGGTTTATCCAAGCTCTGTTGCCTGACCTAGTCTGACCTTGTTTATGTTTGCCTGATTTTCTGACCCCTTTTCTGTGACCGGATTACACTTTTGCACTCTCCCTGAATTCTGCTTTGTCCTCCTGGTTTACTGGACTTTAGCTTGTGTTTTTGGACTGCGTCTCTGGCTAATCCTCTTTGTACTGTGCCCACTTCTTGGAACTGACCTCAAATTGTTTGACCACTCTTTGCCATTATCTCAGTAAGTAGTAACTTGTAATTTCTGACTTTTTGCAGTTACTCTACATTCCTGTACATTTCTGTATTTAATATGGTAGTGACTAACATCACATATCTTTCTGGGATTTGCTGTGGTTATTATTTATGTGGTGGAGGGGAGGGTGTTATAGCCTAGACCTGGTCAGGAGCAGTGCAAGGGTGGTGGCCCAGACATCCCCAGACATTCTCATCTTTAGAGGTACTTCTGGGAACAGGGCCAGCTAGGAACCCCCAGTCTAAGAGTCAGACTACCATAGTTCAGCTGATTCCCTTTTGCCCATCACTGCCATCCTGCTACCTAACCCCTTAACCCCTTGTCTGTTACTACAACCCGTGACACCCAATACTGCTGGGTTTGTGATCTCAGCTGACAGGTCACTATTCTCTATGATCTGCTCTCTCACCTGAGATCTCATGCAGGTGCTGTCATTTCTAGGCATGGTAAAAAGTGAAATAGGGATTTCTGTGCAGAGGGTTCAAGGAAAGATAAAACAAAGGTATAGATTAATTCTACATTACTGAGAACGAACATTAAGTATATCAGATTGGGCTACAAAAACATGCTGACAGGTTCTGTTTAAAGATATAAAATATTAAACATTACATTTAGGGGAGAACGTCAAAACCTGTAAAAAGTCTCAAAATTTATATAAATGCACTTATTTATATTGCACATACTTTTTTCTTTCTTTGTAAATATCCTTTTACACTCTGTCTCCTTTTACAATGCATTACAATTTTTGTTATTTTAAAACTTTCCTTTTACAATACCTTTTTATGGGTCTCGCACCGATTGTAAATCGAATAATGAGATTCAGGCTTATTTGCTTCTAACGCACTGGTGCAATAGATTGTGCTCAATTCAAAACCCTCTAAAATAATGACAATTTTCTCCTATATTGTCATGAAGCATAGACCCTATTTAACTGTCATTTGATCCCATTGACCTCCACTTTGCTGAAAAGGTTAATCAAGGCCAGTGTGCTCATGGAGATAAATGGCAGCTGGTTTGATCTTCATTGTATATCCAGAGAAAGTATTATGTGTTGTATAAGCAGAGAATGTATTATGTGTTGGCTTCATGTGAACAGCCCCCTTATTTCAGTTGGTGGACTATGGTATTTGTGTAGGCTGTGAGGTGTTCATAATCAATAGAACACATTGCAAGTCTTTGACTTAACCCCTGTCACACTAAAGGTACCATTACACAATAAGATATCGTGAACGATATTGCACAAACATCACGGGTTCGGAGTCGTTTAAACGACATCGTTAGGACATCATTGCGTGCAACACCGCGATTTGACTACAATAAATCGTTGGATCGTTGATCGCAGATTTGAGAACATGTTGTCAAATCAGACGATCCATGATCAGCCAACCTGCTGCATTGTTCTGTGTGACATTGTGATAACAATGTGGTTCACGACTTCGCCCATTCACATCAATGAACAAGTATCGTTCGCTGGGGTTGTGCGAACAATACCTGCTCGCTGGACCGTTGGGGCATCATCCACGATATCTATACATGTGACATCTCACCAACGATGTCAAAACCATGTCCTAACGACCGCGCACGATTGAAATTGTTACGGCATTGTAGCGTGTAACAGTACCTTAAGTGAGATCGCTAACGAGATCGCTGCTGAGTCACAAGTTTTGTGACGCAACAGCGACCTCAACAGCGATCTCGCTATGTGTTACACATAGCAGCGATCAGGTCCATTCTGAGAGATTGCTGATCGCTACAAACTGTTCTGGACCATTTTTTGGTCGTTGCACTCCCACTGGGCAGCGTGTATCGCTGTGTTTGACAGGGACAACGGTCAACGATCTCAATACTACACCCGAGAGTGACAGGTTCCCAATGACCACTGTATCGTTGCTGCGTCGCTGGTGAGATCTGACTGTTTGACATCTCACCAGCGATCACGTAGCGACGCACCAGCGATACCTACCAGGTCGGATCGTTGTCGGGATCGCTGGTGCATCATCAAGTGTGACAGGGCCTTTATTGGTTTAGTCTGGATGAACTGACTTAATACCAGCATATAGTACTTTCAGAAGTCAATTTCACAGAAAACCCTAAAGATTGGCCTGTGCTCAGTTACAAAATATCTGCAAACTGAACTTGTATTTATAACAGTAAAACTGTAAATAAAGGCATATTAATTATAGGTACATGTATATGTGTGTATATATATATGCATCTCAATGAATTCAGAATATCTTCGAAAAGTTAATTTTTTCAGTAATTCAATACATAAAGTAATACATATATTATATAGAGTCATTACACACCGAGTGATCTATTTCAAGTGTTTATTTCTTGTTAATGTTGATGATTATAGTTTACAGCCAATGAAAACTTAAAAGCCATTATCTCAGAAAATTAAATTAGGGAGGATGAAGGCTCTGAGAGATAAAATATTACCTAAATAGGTATCAAGGCTTCACCTTGTGTGGTTGTGAGAGTGACAACCACTATAAAAGCATATCACAGCTGCTGCAGTCCCCAGCGTGAGGCATATAGAGAAGAGAGGATGAACGGTTAAAAACCATGCATGATGTCCATGAGACATCAAAGGGTGAATATAATATTGATTTATTAGTCAACGCATTTCAGGGCTCCCTGGCCCCTTGCTCAGGACAAATCAATATCATATTGTCATGTTTCAGGGTGTTTCAGGGAACCCTGGAATGCATTGGTCTATAAATCAATATTATATTCACCAGCACGGTTTTTAATCCTTTATCCTCCCTACTTTAATTTTCTGAGAAAAATTAACTTTCTGATGATATTCTAATTCATTGAGATGCACCTGTACTTTATATATAAATACAAAGAGCGAGAGATATGTACACTTATGCTGTAGATAAATATATATATATATACATACATATATAAATATATCTAATATATAAAGCTGAATGTGTGTATGTATGTCCGGGATTGGCATCTACACTGTCGCAACTACAGCCACAAAATTTTGCACAGTCACACGTCTGGACCCTGAGAGCGTCATAGGCTATGTTGTGAGGCGAAATTTTAACCCTGCGCGTTCAAATTCACCAAATAATTTTGCCCCTATCTACATAATGGGGAAAAAGTGAAAGGAAAAGTGTTGGAGGAAAATCGACAGCTGCCAGCTACAGCCACAAAATTTTGCACAGTCACACGTCTGGACCCCGACAGCATCATAGGCTATGTTGTGAGGCGAAATTTTAACCCCGCACGTTCCAATTCACCAAACAATTTTGGCCTTATCTACATAATTGAGAGAAAGTGAGAGTTACCAGTTGACAGTTGTGAATGAGAGGGGCTTAATGACAGCACCAAAGGCTAACAGCATATACCAGCATATAGTCACTAAGGTGGGGCCCTGACATGGAATATTCACCACGGGGCCATGAATACACACCACATGCACACAAAGAGTAATAGCTAAGATGGAGCCCCACTATTGGACACTCACCACGCACCCAAACACAAACACACACACCACAAACAGACACACACAACACAGAGACACACACCACACAGACACCCTCCCACAGGGACATACACACATACACACCCTATAGGGACACATGTACTAACCCCACAGGGACACACACACCACAGGGACATACACACACACCTCACAGGAACACATAGACCCCATAGGGATGGACACACACCACAGAGACACCCCTCCCCCCTCAACTACACACACCACAGGGACACCCTCCCCCCCAAAAGGACACACAACATAGGGACCCCCCCACAGGGATACACACACACCACTGGTACACACACATACCCCAGGGACACACACATCCCAGAGACACACACACCACACAGACAGACACAGGTGTGCACAAATTGCCTCACACAACTCGCCTCATACGTCTGGTATCTTTAATTTCCAAAAAATAAACATCTGATTAAAAACAGCCAATGTGCAACACATGTGCGATATAGGGAATTAAGGCAGATGTCAGTCACATGAGCTGTCTTTTATGTGTATGTGTGAGGTAATATATACTGCCCGGCCAGGGGGAGGGTTTACTGTTGGCTGGAGATTTATTAGGCTGCCTATAGCAACCAATCACAGCTCAGCTTCTATTTACCCACAGGTCATTAATATGACATATTCAAATTCTATTTTGTTATAGCTAACAGCATTTATTTATTAACCCGGGCGTAGCCAGGTAGTACAGCTAGTATATATATATATATATATATATATTATATATATATAATTACTATATATCCTCATTTCTCACGTTGAAATATTGATTTTCATACAGCTGGAATAAAAAAAATAAGCAGAAGGCCAGAGCTTGGACACATAGTGATGATGATATTATTATCCAAGTGAATTAACCACCCCATTTACCTAGTGAATGGGTTGCGAATGATTACAGCAGATCTACTGATGTACAAAGGTCAAGTGGCATTGGGAATGTTAACACAAAGTGAGGTTCCATTCGCAATCTCATTATGTAAATGGAGGGATAATTTCATTGTGTGGGTTACAGGGTTGTGAAGCCATGTAGAAGGAAAGTTGATTGGTCTGTGCCATAATAATTTGCCCAAATTATATCCATTGTGGAGCATGTTTTCAATGGAATATGATAAAGTTATTGGTAGTAAATGTACTGTATTTGTTATACAAGATATATTTGAGGTTTTAATGCTTCTTGGGCACTGCACCAAAAACAATATTTTTACTATAACCATAAGACATGGTATTACAACTAAAGCTGGGGGAATCCTTTAAAGCAAAATAACCTTTGTAAAAGCAAAGCAGAGAGGAATTTGTCATTTACAGTATCTGCTTCCATTGTGCAGTCTTAAGTCTCGAAGGTAAAATAACCCAGTAGGCTTACCTGCAATTCTATGCAAAACTACTTATAATAAATTGTGATGTGATAGCACAATGAGCTGCACTAAATTACAAGCTCAGCTCCGTCTCACTGTCAAAGTCTGTTATGCTAAACCTCTATTGTCATGAATTAGTTAGCACCAAACCAGGTTTTTAAGAAAATGTCTGCTCCTCCACAACTACTACTATTGTTTTTCAGAAATGCAGTTGAAGCTAGAAGTTTACATACACTATATAAAAAGTCACATATGTATGTTTATCTCACTATCTGACATGAAATCAGAATAAACCTTTCCTGTTTTAGGTCAATTAAGATTACCATAATCATTTATGTTTTTCAAATACAAGAATAATGAGAGAGAATGTTTTAATGCATATTGATTACATTTTGCAAAGTCACAAGTTTACATACACTAAGATTACTATGCCTTTAAACAATTTGGGACAGCCCATATGATGATATCATGTGTTTGGAAGCTTCTGATAGGTATATTGGCAAAATCTGAGTTAATTAGAGACACACCAGAGGATGTGTTTTAATGCACACCTGACACATACACTGCTTCTTTGTGTAGCATCATGGGAAAGTCTAAAAAATCAGCCAAGATATCAGGAAGAGAATTATGGACTTTCTCATGTCTGGAACATCCTTGGCTGGAATTTCCAGATACCTGAGGGTGCCTTGTTCATCCGTACAAACAATCATACACAAATACAAACAAGTTGGAATGTCCAGCCATCATACCGCTTAGGGTTCTGTTTCCCAGAGATGAGCGCACTTTGGTCCAACATGTGCATTTCAACCCAAGATCAAAAACAAAAAACCTTGTGAAGGTTATGGCAGAAGCTGATAAGATTCTGTCATTATCCATAGTGAAACGAGCACTGTATCAACATGGGCTGAAAGGCCACTCTGCCACAAAGTAATCATTACTCCAAAAGAAACATAAGAAAGCTCTATTAAGTTTTGCAAATGTACACAGGAACAAAGACCTAAATTTTTGGAGAGTCTGACGAAACTAAAATTGAACTGTTTGACCATATTGACCATCGTTACGTTTGGAGGAAAAAGGGAGAAGCTTGGAAGTCTAAGAACTCCATTCTAACTGTGAAACACTGGAGTGGCTGCATATGTTGTGGGTTGCTTTGCTGCAAGAGTGACTAGTTAACTTCACAAAATAGATGGCATCATGAGGAAAGAAGATTATGTGGCAATAGTGCAGCAACAGCTCAAGACATCAGCCAGGAAGTTAAAGCTTGTGCGGAAATGGGTCTTCCAAATGGACAATGACCTGAAACATACTGCCAAACTGGTTACAAAGGGGCTTAAGGATAACAAAGTCAGTGTTTTGGACTGGCTATCACAAAGCCCTGATCTCAATCCTATTGAGAATCTATGGGCAAAGCTGAAAAGGCAGGTGCGAGCAAGGTGACTTTCAAACATGGCTCAGTTACACCAATTCTGTCAGGAGGAATGGGCCCAAGTTCCTACCAATTATTGTGAGAAGCTTGTGGAGAGATATCCAAAACATTTGACCAAAGTCATACAATTTAAGGGCAATGGTACCAAATACTAATGAAATGTATGTAAACTTATGACTTTGCAGAAAGTAATAAAAATGCCTTAAAATATTCTTTCTCTCTCTCATTATTTTGTCATTTTGCAAATATTAATAATTATGGTAATCCTAATTGATCTAAAACGGGAAAGGTTTATTCTGATTTCATGTCAGATAGTGAGAAAAACATGCATATGTGTCTTTTAATATAGTGTATGTAAACGTCTGGTTTCTACTGTAACAAATCATATACATAAAAAAAAATTGTTTTATTTTCAATAATAGATGAAACCACACATATGGGTATAGATTTGCATAGTAAATATTGGTTATAAGAAAAAAGGCAAAAAAGTTAAATTTCTTTAAGAAATGAACAGATCCAACAACCACATACCAACGACATATCTATTTTCGATTAATGTCTACTGTATATCAAAGAGGTTTCCAGTTTTGTACCCACTGGCTCCTCATTTTCTAGTTTACTTTGCTTTTCTTTTTGTATATGTCTGATGTTGGGCACAATTTTGATGCGAGTTGAACCTGTGTGGTGCCAGCAGGCTTTTTTAACAGACCACTAGGCTATCGGCCATTTATGCTGACAAAATACACCAATTACTCAGGAGGAGTCTCGCTATTCGAATATCAAACTCTCACAAAATCAAACAAGAAATTAGTATATAGATTTTCCCTGTAGTTTCCAGGCTGTTCTGTCTGTTAATTTATTGTGAACTGGCATATTACACATTCAGACAAAATGTCTCATTTTTAACACAGTGCATGAACACAATAGGTAGAAATCACTGCAAAATAAGCTGTCATGTTTTTATGTTCCGTGACGAGATGTTCAGTGGCAGAACATGAGCTTCAAAAGACTATTCACTGAAGCTCAGTGTTGTGAACCGAGCTGTGCTGGACACCATATCTGAGATTATTCCAAGCGCCAAACTGTTTTCAAACTAAGTCAGGCTGTTCTCCCTTACTCAGAAGCACGGTAATCATGTACATAAAGTGTTCTGGACTTGTCTAAAATCAGAGATAAAACGAGTATTCAGAGGAGCTACCGGGCTGCTATAAGGACATGTATGTATCCTGGTATGACCAAGCTTGCTGGAAATACCTTATACGTCATGGATAGGACTTTTTAGATCTGGTGAAGACTATCCTTGAGAAAACAATTATGCAATGATAGAAGAGCAGTTAGGCTAAGGTCAGATTAACGTTTTTAGCCACGCCCCGGGTGGTCGCGCTAAAAACATAGGATTTGGCAGCAATAACATGTTGCTAACGCCATGTTAGCACCACGATAATGGTGCTAATATCATCCTATGGGGAGGCAGGCCTTACAGCGGCTCCAATGCCGGCATCTGAATGAAATCTCATGTTATTTGCTAACGCGATCATAGATGCTTCCGAGAGCGTCTTTGCTCGCATTAGGAAAAAACACGAGATTTCACTCAGATGGCGGCGTTACAGCCGCATTAGGGGCCGCGTCTGCATAGGGTAACATTAGCAGCGTTATGGCGGTGCTAACATGGCATTAGCATCACAATATTGCTGCCAAATCCTATGTTTTTAGCGCAACCACCCGGGGCGCAGGTAAAAACGTTAATCTGACCCTAGACAGTTGGAACTTTGGAACAAACTTCATTTTTTTATATATCTGAAGGCTTAGATCCTTACACAGTAAAGACGCTAATAGATATCAAACAAAATCAGCAATATAGTCAAGAAAGAATGGTTTATGTAACTGTGGAGGCAATTCTCATGCTCTCCAGTATGTAATTAAAGTGCTGTCTGTTTAACCCCTTCACCACCCAGCAATTTTCCATTTTTCACTTTGGTTTTTCATCTGTTTCTTCCTAGAGACATAATTTTTTTTTATTTTTCCGGCAATGTAGCCATATGAGGGTTTGTTTTTTGGAGGACAAGTTGCACGTTTAAATGATACCATTCATTTTACCATTTAATGTAAACGGGAAGAAAATTCCAAGTGCGGTGAAATTGCAAAAAAAGTGTAATTCCACAATGATTTTCTGGGTTTTTTATTTACCATGCTCGCTATATGGTGAACCTAACTTGGCAGTATGATTCCCCAGGAGGTCAGTATGTGTTTGTAGATACCAAACATGTATACGGTAGTTTTTTTTTTATTTTCGTACCTAAACAAAATCCAAGATTTTGTCAAAAAAAACATTTCACTTTTAGCGCCATTTTGCGAAACTCGGATATTCTCATTTTTTGGGATCTGGGGCTGTATGACGGCCTATTTTTTGCATTATTGGCTGAAATTTTTAGAAATACAATTTTTGGATAGATACAATGTTTTCATCGCCGCTTATTGCATTTTATTGCAATGTTGCACTGACCAAAAAAAAACATAATTCTGGAGATTTATTTTTTTTCTCATTATACCCTTTTCTGATCAGATTAATTTATTTTATCTTTTGATATATCAGAAATTTCTGAATGTGGCAATACAAAATGTGTGTATTTTTATATTTTATTTAATAGTTTTATTTTTAATGGGCATAAAGGGGGTGATTTGATGTTTTGTCTTCTTCCATTGAGGTTTGGGTCAAGTTTGGGGTCACGAACAGTGTGCGAAAAAGTTACGTTTGGCTGCACTGCCTGAACCCGAACTTCAAATGGTTCGCTCATCTTAGTGTTTGCCACATGGATTTTTTTTACCTTCCCCTGGATCAACATGTTAGGTTATGTGTTGAACTAGATGGACTTAAAGTCTACCTTCAGCCTTAAATACTATGTTAGGCTAGGGTCACACTAGCACCAAGCATCCACCAAAATGATGCGTTTTTTTTTTAAACTGAAGATGTCTGCAAACGGATGCGTTAACGCACCCATAGACTTCAAAACAAAAAACGCGTGGCCAAATTGATATGCATTTGGCACTATGTGTTCTTTGTAGCGCACATCATAATGTGGTCTGAAGCATTTTTTTAACCAATTTTGGAAACGGATGCGTTAATTTAACATTGGAGTCTATGTCAAACTCATCCATTAATGCATGCTTTAAAAATTTACACACATGTCATGTGAGTGCCAGGGAAAAAAAACATCCTTTTAATGCATCCTTTTAGCGGATGGCACTATTCAAGTGTGACCCAAGCCTTACTATGTTACTATGTTACTATCTCTTTTCCTGAGCCCATTACCCATTACACATACCTTGATTCACTCCATGAAGGCAATCACATGGTATCAGGGGCTGGCCTGCCAGCCCTGAGTTGAGAAGCAGGAGGGGTGGTGGTGTTTGCTATCAGGAATTTTTGATGACCGGGGGTGGGGGGGGCTTTGAATTCGCGCTATCAGGCCCACCACAGCTCACTTACCATGTCCGACGCCGTCTGCTGCTGTATCACCGCGCCCGCCGCCAAGCGCCGTCAGCCGGCCCATTTCTGTGGGGGGGCGGCCCTAGATGTGGGCTATACCACCAGCCCAGGGGGCACTTGCCCCCCTGCCACCTGCGCCAGTCCGCCCTTGCATGGTATTAAGGTTTTAACCAGGTTCAAATCCGTATACTTTGTAGTGTCTATTCTGAGTACTGCAGCTCAGTCATATTGACCTGAATGAGGCGAAGCAACAGCAGAGAACCTGGTGTAGGCATTGCCAATATGAAAGAACCGGAAAACCTCTATCATTCTAACCCTTCTTAATACATTAAAAAAAAGAGCTTGAAGGCTTCATCCTAACTATAACAGAAATGTATATCTTGAATCTATTTTTATAATCATTAAAATCACATATAGTCTGTATAATATTAATGGACCAATTCATTTAGCACAAATACATAACAGAGCGCACATGTTATGTTAATGATTTTCCATATAATTTTATAAATTGCCTTTTTTTGCATTTCAGAATAAATATAAAGCTATTTGACCATCACACACTCAATAGCTCAGTGAGGGTCATATAGTACACACCACACTATGTATATGCCTTTGTCCGTGCTGCTACTGAAACTTTAGCTCTCTAGAGCTTGGGTATTGTATTGAATTTCAATGGGAACTCTCACAAGGAGAATAACATAAGAATAAACTAAGATACCAGGCACAGCAAGTCTTCCATATTATGCTTTATATCCTCTCGCTAAGCTGTGTGGATGTAGCCATGGAAAGCCTCTGCAGTGGATATACACACAGGGATACATTGCCTACATACACCAAAGGCCTTTTCAGAGTTCTCTGCCAAATGCAATGTCTGACCCAACAGAATAGCAATCTGCTGCCTGGCTGCTCATTTCTCGGTTGCCCTTCTTGTCAGCAGTCCGAAATATGAGAGCTGGTTCCCAGCCAGTTTCAGCTGGCAATCTCTCCTTCTGGACCAGACAGCCAGCAAACTACAGGAGCTGCTTCATAAAAGCATGAAGATGCTAGGAAATGGAGAAGTGCAGCCTGAGATAATAAACTATCAGAACAATGTAGAATAGGGAGGATATCTGAGGTTGTGTATTACTTCTAGAGCCACACGGAAATAGTAATATCCATGGAAAGAGAATAATCTCCCTTGATCCTAAATCCATGCATTCATTACTCTTTCAATTTCCATCTGTAAATTTTTTTGGTGTCCTTGTAAAAAAACATATTATTTGCAACATAAAGTACCATAAGGGTAGGGTCTGACTTGCGTCAACCTTCAGCCTGCCTGATTCGTGATAAACTGAGAAAATTTCAGGCTCAGCGCATAGCGTTACTGGCATGTAACGCTATGCGCTGCCTGTGTAAAGTATCCCTATGACAACCGGAATGATCACGCAGCCGCCAGCTCCACTCACCACTCCCGGATATGCACTTTTGATGAGCACACAGGAAAACACTGCAAACCACGTTTCCTGTGCGGTTGCCATGGGGATACTATACACAGGCGGCGTATAGCGTTACATGCTGGTAACGTTATGAGCTGATCCTGAAATTTTCTATGTTTGTGACAGGTTCATGAGGCTGAGGGCAGACACAGGTTTGACCCTAGCCTAATGCAACAAAACCAAAACACTTCCCTTTGTCATAGAGCTGCTAATGATCAGTGAGCATTCAGCAGTGCCTGAAGCTGGATATGCCCACTAAAGAAATGTGAGCGTCAGGTCAGCCAGTCAAGTGTATTGCTTAAAGCTATGTCATGTGTATGGCCCAGATTAAAGTGGTTGTTCATTTAAACAATGACCAAGGGTAAATAATGTTTAAAAATAACAAATTAAGCATTACTTAAGTATCTGTGCCACACCAGGTCTGCCTACTTGTCACTACCTGGTGTCTTTGTTGACAAGATTGCAGCACAGAAGCCGCTTCATGGACTAATGTTGGCCAAAGCCTGAATTGGTTTAGATGACACTCTAATGTGGATGGGTGTCTCCCAACTGATTGCCGGGGAAAATGTCAATCAAGCCTGTCCGGATTAACACTGATGATCTCTTTGTTTTCTTGGAGATAAGGCACCAGCAGAGATGTTTTAGCAGGCCCTTGACCAAATGAGCACTATGGCATAAGGGAGTCATGGTCAAAATGGCTGTTGGCTGAAGGATTGTCCAAAATATCATTTGGTCAACTTCTAATGTGTGTGGGGGCCTTAACGTCACTTCTGTTAACATGCCCACTCACATGGCTTGTTCATTCCTCTATTAGGCTAGGGTCAGTTTAATGTTAAAGTGGACTTGCGTTAAAACATAGGTTTTGGCAGCCTTAATGCAGTGCCACCGCCATGGTAGTGCTGCGTTAACGCTGATAATTCTTACCTATGGTGAAGCGGCTCCTAGCGCGGCTCAAATACCATCATCTGACTAATATTTCGCGCTTTTTCCTAACGCGAGAAAAGATGCTTTCAGCTACATCTTTTCTCGCTAGGAAAAACGCAAGTTTTCAGTCAGATGCCGGCGTTTGAGCCGCGGCGCTACCATGGTGGTAACACTGCGTTAAGGCTGCCAAAACCAATGTTTTTAACGCAAGCCCATGTTAACAATAATCTGACCCTAGCCTTAGGATAGGGTCACATTACATTAGAGCCATGGATGTGCTACTGTTTTTTCAAAGTACAAATTTTGAAAAATGCATGCATTAATGCATCCATAGGCTCCAATGCAAAAAACGCATTGCAAATGTGCAATGCATTTGACGCTATGCGTTTTTGCTAAAGCACCCAAAAATGCAGTAAGCAGCGTTTTTGGGGGCGATTGCAAAGATGCATGCGTTTTTTTAACATGGGAGCCTATGGGAAACACATGCGTTAACGCATTTGAAAAAAATGCCATGAAATTGGCAAGGGCCAAAAACTGCTGACTTCCTTGCATCCTTGCAAAGAATGCACCCTCCAAATGTGACCGTAGCCTTGCTGAAAAATGAGCGCTTGAATTGAAATACAAAAATATATGGTAGATCTGCCATATCTGCATGAGCAATAGAGCTGGAGTGACATAGGCTTGGAGGAATAGACTGGCCATGTAATGGTATTGCTGGAGTACTATTCCAGGCCTAGTGGAGTATGATTCTACTTCTGTCCTAAAGAAGAAATGTTCCAAAAGAAAATATAATACAAATGAAGCACATTTGTTTCTTACAGATGCCTTCATATTGAAACTAATACTTTAATTTAATAGCATAACTTCATGCCTGCTCCCAGTCACATGGGACTAGTTAACGGATCTGTCTGACTGTATCATTTCTTAGCCTCCCAGGCAAGTTTTGCATGCCAAGTAAAAACTCACATATCTATGAAATGTAAAGAATATTGCTAAAGACCTTGCAGATCACATCCTCTATCAGACCAGATGCAGCTTGTGAAATGTACTTGGCATCAGCTTTCCTCTCTATTATTATCATACATGAATAAACAGCATGGAAGTATCCTGAAAAACGATTGACATTCACATGAAGAAATGTCCAAGTCTGAGGAAATTCCTTCTGTTTAAAGAGAAAACTTATTAATAATGTCATACACAAAAATACATCTTCTCAGATTGAAAGACTATTGTAAATGAAGTGCCTCGGAGTACAATCTGATGCCCAAGTCTTTCTTATTTTCTCATTATTGACCTTGAAATGAGCATGTTGACCTTGAGAAATACTATAGAAGAGAATGCTTACAATTTTGTCGCCAAGGTCATAGGATATTAAAAACCTGCAGATATTGTATCTTTAAACAGAAAGACCATGTCATTTTAACATCATCCTAAGAAAAAGTTCATAATGTACCAATGAAATTATGTTTACACTGGTATATGTGATTCTTATATGTTAGAAAAGACTATGGAGTTTGTCTAATAGCAAGATAATGGTAAGTAAGAATATGCTCACCTTGTCCACATTCCCAGTAAATAGTACTACCAGTTCTTACTGCCATAGCTCAAAGCAAATTGACATGTAGGACAACAATAAAAACAGAAAAAAATTGCTATCCAGTGATATAAATACAATTATTCTCTGTTTTTAATCTCATGAAAACATTTTCTTTAAACTTTAATAGCTACATAATGCAGTATACTAACATGTCACACATACACATATAATCATACAGGCTCATGTTCCTATTCAAATTTGATGCAACAATATTTTTAATAAAGTAAATAGGTGAAGCCATTCTGCCACAATCAAAAAATTTAGTTTTAGGAACACAGCAGAATTGAGGTACCTCTCCCCACTCACACCAGGCTCTCCATAGAGATTGTGCATTGACTGTGAGGTGTCAATCACAGCAGGAGTGTGTCGGACTTTCACGTGAGTGACAAAGTATTCAAAGTAGGTGACACTAGAGTTCATCTACTTCCTCACTAAAGTAGTTTTGCAATGGTAGTCACAGGGTAATAAATCCTTTAGATTACGTAAACAATAGCAAGCACACAGATAGGAGAAACACAGTTGCTTACATAGCAGAAAATTGCTGACAGGTTCCCTTTAAAGAGGTTGACTATTATTTTTATTGATGGTCTCTTCTTGGGATACGCCATCAATATATGATCAGTGGGGGTGCATCATCTAACACCCTTGTGTATCAGCGTTTACAAGCACCTTCAGAAGTTGGAAATTCTATGCTACTGCCAAGACACATCAGCTTTGTCAAAACTAAAAGGGCCATGGCCAAGTACTGCAGATCCAACCCTATTCATTAGAAGACAAGGTGGGTCTCCAATACTGAGCCATCCAAACTGATGGAGCTGCTGTGTACCCAAGTGTTGTGCCCCCATCAATGACCACTAATATTGATGGGCTATCCTAAGGATTGACCAACATTAAAAATGTAGTGGCCAAACCCTTTAAATGAGTTGTCCACTTCCCTGACCACCCCTTCTTAATCCTTACATTTCTCTTTTTTAAATAACGACACATATACTCACATACATATTGAGCAGGGGCAGTCTAAGTAGGGGAATAAAGCCTTTAAATATGAATCCAAAAGTCATGCATAAGGCCATAATGATAGAAAAATATTGGAATCTGAAATTCCTCAGTGGTGGATACCTTTTAATGGCTAACTGAAAATATGGTAAGCATAGCAACTTTTGGGACACTATGGCCCCTTCGTCAGGCTGATAATGACACAGATTATGAAGACACATACATATATACATAAGCAGTGTTAGATGACGTAGTAGATACGACAGGTGACGTTCCTTGTCATAATGATAGTAACTAATGACTTATATCATAGTACAGGTGTCTACACAGAAGTGACCATAGATGCCTAATGGTGTAATACACTACAGAAAATAACCATTCACATTAAGATATTTAGAACAATATTATGGTTATTAAATAGACATGGAAAATTATTTTCCAATATAATAAATACCTTACAGAAATGGGTTTGTGTGATTTAATATTCCACATTATGCAGTTATCGTTAATATAACATGCATAAACCCAAAGAGTTTTTTATTCAATTTTCACAATTCACCAGGTGAAAGCTATTGATAAATCATATCTAAGTATGATCTGTTATATGGCACATTTCTCTCCCTTTTATAAAATTCCTGGAAAGGAACCATTCATCTACACACTTGAAAGTCGCAGTGAGGACTTTCAATACATCAAATGTCCAATGTTCTCAATCCGGGCTGCAGCCAAGAAGAGTTAATGCATAGCTAACCTGCTTCTCATTGAATAAAGGTTCTCTAAAGAAAAAACACAGACTTTTGCTCTATCCTTTCATGGCATTCCCAAGAACATAAAAATCAATCTTATGTCTGATATCACATCTTACGAAAGCAAAATATGTCTTAAACCCCAAGCTGTATAGCCCTTTCTCCATGTCTGCAGATGCAAACCATGCCCGATAGTAAATGAAAGTGTTTATATGATGGGCAAATCAAAATGAGAAAGGATGTCTGATTATTGAGCTAATTTGGAAAATGTTGTAAAAAAATAACCATATAAAATATTAGTCAAAAATGATTTGCTCATCAGATTTCTATCAATATCTTCCTTTCTACACAACTACAATTTTTACCTTGGCATGAATATATTACTTTTTTAATCTGTAATCGATGTATGCCCTTATAATTAATATTTAGGCCTCCTAACAATAGACATTGTGAAACAATCATCTTACAATTCTGTTCAAAATGCACACGGTAGAAAAAAACTTGCAAATATCACATTGCCAAAGTCAAAGTATACCTGTCAGACATTCCTAATCATCTGGTTACTAAAATAACTTGAATTTTCACTAATTTGGAAGTACATTCCTGTCTCGATGGGTGTAGGGAGACACCAAACACAGGACGATGAGGGTGGAAAGGAGTTCCTGATGCTAAGGGCAAAAGGGTCAGAGATGGTGACCCCTAGATAAACTAGCACTGACACCTGGCTCCCCTAACGACCCTATACAGTTTCCGCAACTGTCGCCAGGTGGGATACCTATTCTCTCACTGTCCCTGAACTACAACTACACAACGATGAGAGTGGGTGAACACTAGTAAGTTACCAACTAAATATACACACCATAGAAACAAACAAAAGTAGGAAGGGAAGAAACACTTAGCTTGAGAAGATCCACACAGCAATCCAACAGAAACTCCAGGATTCACTGCTTGAGCTGAGAAGCTACCTCCAAACACCTGACAAGCTATCACAAGCAGTGCATCCTGGGAGTCAAGTGGTATAAACAGACAAGTTAAATTAAGAGATCAGCTGGGTCCTAGTGATTACCAGCTTTCACTAAAAGAGAAATGCCTCTTAAAGCGAATTTTTTAGGATTTTGACTGGCTAAACGCCGCGACTTTCTGCGAGTGGCCTCTAGAGTCTCATCCGTGCTTCATGACACACCCGTGACAATTCCATGACAATAACTAGTATTCCTAGGGTCCCATATCAGCATCTAGAGTAGAAGTCATCCAAAGATCCATCCAAAAGCAGCAGTATGAAAGTGGTAGCTTGTTTCTTACAACCGAGACCCTTTTATGAAGAATAAAAGGTTCCTAAAAGCAAGATATGGTTTTATCAAGGAAAAGATACCTTGGTTTCTTCCTTGTTCTTTAAATTATAGATGTAAATCAGAACAAGACATGTCTGCACTATGGGTCACGTATCTGCTGCTTCTGATCTTACATTAGTGGTGTACATTTACCTTCTTTTACGTCTGACATATTTTTTTCTGGCAAATAAAGATTGTTGGAATTTCGAATTTAATATAAAGTAAATGCTGTTATATGACTTTGGTTCCTCATGAAAAAATCTGCATTCTCCTGCAAGCCTACAGTTATTTTTTATAGGCGGATATAAAACTGCATCGGCTAAGCATGTTACAGCTGTACAACAAATGTTTCTCCTCATAGTATAAGTAGGAGTGTGAAACAATGATACTTGTATAACCCTTTATACACCTATGCTTTGTGATCTGCAACCCCTACAGTATGTACATGTCCATCATGTGTGAAGCAATGTATATGAGCAAATATAGCAGTGTCTGAGGTGATGGCTCCTGACTCGTATACCTACAGTATGCACATGTTCATCAAGTGTGAAGAGATGTATATGAGCAAATATAGCAGTGTCTAAAGTCATGGCCCCTGCACTGTATACCTACAGTATGTAAATGTTCATCAAGTGTGAAGTGATGTATATGAGCAAATATAGCACTGTCTGAGGTGATGGCTCCTGCCTCATATACCTACAGTATGTACATGTTCATCAAGTGTGAAGCGATGTATATGTAAACTTCAAAAGAGCCAAAAAGAGGATTAAATATTGTTAAAAATAAGTATCCACTAGGCCCTTTCCTGTCTTCTTTGCTCTGGTCACTAGTGTGATGATAGCAACTTTTGCTTTAAGTTGCTGTGACAATGTGACATCAGAATGTTTCAGTCTAGTTAGCACAGGAGACACCGGAGATGCCGGGCCCGGGAAAATGCCAGAAGACCGTTGTAATATAAAAAATTCTAATATCTTGACCATATCAATCTGGCCACTATGCATAATATTAGGATGGTACTTCCTCTTCTGTACAGATTGCTTTTCTTTAACGCATTATCATCACAGGCAGGATTAAAGGTAGCACAATAGATGGCGATCACAGCTCCCTCATCTCCCTGTATAGTGATTGATCACAGAACACGCCTTGAAAACTCTTCTATAGACATCGATAAGTAAGAACAAGTCTATGACGCAGGTGGCTGCCGTAAAACACATTTCTGAAGACTGTTAACAGAAACCCAAGCAAAGTTTTCAGCCTTTATAATAATGTACGAAAATAAAAGTTAAAAGTGTCTACAGAGAAAAAAAACATTTACATTAAGTGAATATATATCAGTGTCTGTTTAACCAACAACATACAGTAGGTGATGCACTCACTTTCCATGTGTTCGACCCTTACTTATGCTGTCTGGCATTTGTCCTGTCCTTTTTCACTACTGTCAGATACTTCCACTTGTCATTTGCTGTTAGCATCAGCACATGTGCAGGTGTCATGGAGTCCTCTTGTCTTTTCTGCTCCTATCTTATGCTCTGCTCATTGAAATGTTAACAGATTTCCATTTGTTTAATTCCACATTGTACATGGCCAGAAAACATCACATTCATAATATAATTAGCAGACTCGCAGCTTCCCTAATCACAGCTAACAATGCTACTACAAAGGAGTTCACAGCTTCTACTGCCATGAAAATTAGTTCAAGTTTTATTATTCTGCTTACTCCAGGGAAAGAATTTATCATTTATTATTTCCTATATCCATTTTTATTTCCATCAATGCCAACAAAAGAGCAAAAAAAATAGACACAGGCCTCGCTAACATATTCCCAACACTGTGACACTTAAATAAAAACGGAAGCACAGATTGCAAATGTCCAAATAAGTTGAGGCTAACGCAGGAAATAAAAGAGAGCTAGTGCTGTTATTTTGCTATGGTGAGCATATAAGAGGAGTGGGAACTGTGCTGCTGATAAGGAGAACAGAGCAGAGAGTGCCATTAATCACAAGAAGTAGGGCTGAGATACCAGGCGCAGTATAGATCAGGTGCTGCACCTGCAAACATCCGCTCAGCTTCAGAACAGGCAATGCTTGGATGTAAGAGCCATAGCAATAATGCAAAGGAATGTGCACGTATAAAGCTGACACTATGACTACATGTGCACAGGGCTGACAGCTTACTTGATTGCTACAAACTTCAAACAAGGATACTACTTGCGCTGCCAAAAACATCAAGGACCATCCAAATATATATTAAATAGATGGCTTTTATTTGTCAACTCAGTTCGAAGTTGTCCAGTTTCTTCTTCAGGACAAATCACAAGTTGGACAGCTTCAAAACGCGTTGACAAATAAAAGCTGTCTAATAAGATTTAGACGGTCCTTGATGTTTTCGCAGCACAAGTAGTACCCTTTCTCTTTACTTAATTGACGTTTGTATCTGCAGCAGCCGAACATATGTGATTATATTAATTGTGTCTGATACAACTACAAAAAGGTGAGTCCTACCTATACTGGTTTTTACTTATATGTAATTTGGTAAGACCCTATTTGGACTCTATTCCTTCCAGTTTTTATTATACTTGTTGCTACAAGGCATATAATTCACAATAATGTGAAAAAAATCCATTACAGGGTTGTTTCATATAAGCAACTCTGGTACTGGTCCCCAGTACCATTCGTAATACATTAATACATGGTGGGACTATTGTCAAAATACCACATGGCAGAGATTAACCCAGCGATGGGGAAAAATGGCAGCTCGTAGAGGAAAAATGTGTAAAACTTCACTTTATTGCAAATCCATTTTAAATATATATAAAAATAATGCACAGTGTGCGGCAGTCAGATCAGTCCATAGGACGGTTAAGAGCAATGCATTTCGGCTAAAACAGAAGCCTTAATCAAGATCCTGATTAAGAGTTCCGTGTTAGCCGAAACACGTTGCAATAAAGTGAAGTTTTACACATTTTTCCTCTATGTGCTGCTGTTTTTTCCCTTCGCTGGGTGAATCTTTGCCTTCTAGTTTACATAATTGGTGGTAGCCAAGTCGCGACTCATGTTATGAAGGGGATTCTTGGAGAAGGACATTAATGGTGAGCTGATACTTCTTCTTTCCTGTACTAAAATACTACAAGGTTAAAAAAAATATGACTCAGCTAAAATTCTATATACCTATTAAACATATAACATGAGGAGCTTGTTCCATAGTTTCTGTATTATTCTGTGTCTGATATAAAAGAGTTCCCCTTGTGGCAAGTTGTGGTAATACACCATTACTTGTTACAAGAAAGATGCAAACGATTGGGATGATTGAGTCACATGGATGTAAAATGCCTGTTTGTTAATCTAGTCCCCCCCTAAAAAACTTCTGATTTTACCATAAGAAAGGTGGGAAACGTAACCCAATATGATGTTTTTCAGCATTTCATGAAGGGACCTAATATACATCTCTCACACAGAGTCATATTATGACTGAACTAAAACAGAGACATAAAGCAATAGAGGAAAACATGCTGATTTCTGAGGGCTGACTAATGGGACCATCAGTGATTCTAAGACTGGGATTCTGGATCCTTGATGAATGATGCTCCAAAGCCCATCTTGAAGGTGCACCTGCTCCACTCCCATTCAATGTCTATGGGACTGCTGGAGAACGCTGAGAGCTGTACTTGGCTATTTCCGCCAGTCTCATTCACAATGAATAGAACGGAGGTGATTATCAATCCTTACAGCTCCAGAGCTCAGACAATAAGCACCTATCCCCTATGAGAGTATATGAGAACTTGATTTTTGTTGGTACTAACCAATTTAAGTTATAAAGCATAATAAGAAGCCTAATTAAATTTTAACAATAAAGTCTTATAGTCACTTAATTCTTGTGCATAATATTGGAATCTTATCTACTTTCAGGACAGCCCTGTTAACCGGTACTCGAGCGGACCAGATGCTATAACAGAAATGATCTCATATAATAAAACGCATAGAGCCCTCAAGCCATTCAAAATTCACAAGCCGGCCACATTCATTTTGCAAACCACTAGCGGCTCTGATGTATCAGTTTCTGCCTTTTTTTCATCTTTTAAATCACACATACATTGTTGGTCCCTTGTGATGCATTCTGATTTTAAAGCAGACCAGGCTCAGAAGTGCGAGCATTGTACATTGTGCTCTATTCACATAAAACCTGCACTGCACAGTATGTGCTGAAATCCTTGAAGAACAGCCCTGACCGGCTGCAAACAGAAGCATATGTGAATGTCTGCTGACACTATATTCTAGCACATAGTATTTAATATTAAACATGGCTGCAGCTTTCATTTATAGTGATTCAGCGCTCTGGCACTAGAAATAATAGGACTTTTTTCCGTCGGCACATATGCTCATAAATCCAAGGAGTACACAGTGAGCAGTGCACCTGCACTTTCTCACCTATGTTGCCCTCTAATAATGTCTTACATTAAAGATAAATACTGTTATTAATGTACAGAATTGCTGCATCATGCTGCACTTATAATATATGATCTTACTACATTCCAGATAGTACAGTATATCTAATGCTGAGGGCCTCTTAGGGTAGCACAGTATCATAGCGCATAGAAATTTATATCTTACAGAAGAATGTTTGGCCTCTAAGAATTCCCCCTACACAGGAGATAAGCAGATAATATGAGGTGGCCAGGGCCCACCTCTCGGCACCACTGCTGATATGCCATTTAAAGGGACTTCAGCAGTAAACAGTTTGCATTACCACATGGAACAAAAATCCTTACATTTAGTATCAGATGAGCCTGGCATCATAGCTCAGTCCTATTCACTGGAATGGGATGACAATGTAATATAAGGCACAGACGTCACTAAAAGTATTGAGCTGTCCCTGGTGAACAATGAACCGAGGCCCCTTTAAACAGCTAATGAGTAGAGGTATCGAGCATCAGATCACAGATCTAATGCTGATGACTGTTGATGAGTGAGCTCTACCAAACTCGGGTGATCGGTACTTGTAACGACCAGGTGTATGGTCAGATGGGCGCAACTTGAGTAGCGAGTATAATGGAAGTCAATGCGGATTCTGAGCTTTTTCTTGGAATTCTTCCCACCCAAGAGTCCAACTTCTCATGGTAATGCTCACTACAAATTATGACATCTGCAAAGAATTAAGGGTTAGGAATAGCTTGGTAGTGATATACATGCATATGTTTTGCCTTAACTTAGATACAGAATTCACCAATATTTTTTTATATATATATAGTCACCAGATTTCAAAATACCAACTCCATATATTATAAAATATATTAGTTAAACCTGACGAGGCTCATCTAGATTATGTACAACTTTATACAGATTTTCTTCCATTCTTCTTTTACTTCCTAAGTGTAAAGCAATGACCTGAACTGTGCGCCCCAACCAGATTCAAGTGATGGTTTCATAACTTAGGATGTATGCTAGGCCAGAATTTTAGGTGACAAAGGGTTAATTAAGAGAAGCTTTGGTTGAGCAGGATTTTTTAGGGGGTGAATAAGGATGGAAGGGGCTTTGGATTTGCGTAACTGTATGTAGGAGGGTTCTACTTGGAGATGGAAGGAGGGGTTATCAAGGGAACGTCCTTGTGCAATGGTGGACCCGTACTGGACATCCTACCCACCTGCCGTACTAATTATTATTTAAAGATATGTAAGTGAGGGTTTTTTATTAATCAGTCACAGCAGTAGGCAAATGGGAGGGGGAGTGTGAAGGTTTATTACACTGAAGAACGGGGAAGCCCTGTACAGGCATGGGTGACTCCCATTTGTTATAAGTGTCTTACAAACGTGTAAGTGAGCTCCTACAATGTTAGATGAAATCGGGATATTTTGGTGTGGGCAATATTCACAGGGTGATGTAGGTGAACGAGCTGTTTTGTTGCGGTTTAAGGAAATGATTATAGCCTTCAATCATCTCACTCTCCTTTCTGTTTTCCAATTGAGAAGTATTAAATTATTTTTAATGTTTTATATGATGTTTATTCAATAAATGAGGCTATTATGGCCATTACATCCAATGTCATGCAATCAGCAGTTTTAATTTATTAGGTAAAGGATTGGGGACGGAGTGAGCTGGAGTGACACTGATCTAATTTTTTACTTCAACTACAGTTGGTCATAAGGTAAATAGACAAAATTGATCTGATTCTGCTATTAGATTTACAGAGCCATACCTCTAATATAGGTGAAAAATACTTATTTTTTGCAAATGATAAAGTCAGTACTTTATGAAATTCCCACATAATAAAAAATGATATATTGCTTATAACAGCACTCAATTACTAATCTTACCATAATTATAATCTCCTAATTAATTCTATAATTGAGAACAACAATGGGTAAGGAGGTTAGCATATGCTTGGTGTGAATTTCTGGCATACCTACTGACTGTGCCAGCTGGCACCAATAAGGCTCATTTTACCTCCTTTCGTTATTCAACAAGTCTCATCCATAATGTACATTTCTACATCAAGACATGAAAAATGGATATAAGTAATCTGACCTCACATTAAATTTTATTTATTAAATATTTTAAGGCAATTCATTAAATGATGCTAAACAGTTTACTAATAATGTTTAAAAACTATCTGTCGCTTTCCAAAAATATGTCTTTTTTCAATAACAGTCATAAACCTTCCATCCATGGAGTTTATATATTAATCTGTTGACGATCAACTTTTTGGACAGCTCCAACCACAGCCTCTGAGACACTGTAATTGAAAAACTGCGGAAAAAGTAGAGCACAATAGGGTCTTAGCTTAAGTGATAAAAAATTAATAGAACAGAACTGCTCGCTCACCTTGTGTGGTTGTGTGACACACAACTGGTAATCATAGTGTGGACTGGCTACTCAGAATCCAAATACTGAAAGGTATAGGAACTGGATACAATATGTAGAAATGATAGGCTGCCATGATTTAGATGAAGGAGCTGAAATAAAGTAGCTTTCAATGCAGGTTATCCCCCCTTCCTCAGGGTTGGTGAATTTCGTGAGTAAGCAGTGAGGATACCACTTCAAAACACGTTGAAAAAATATCACCTGCATAGAAAGCTACTTTATTTCAGCTCTTTCATCTACATATTGTATACTAGACACTGTACAAAAAGGTAATTTTTCTCATTTACTGTAAACCTCCCTTTTAAGAAGAGCCCACAAGTTCTCAATACCGTTTAGGTCAGATGAGGCGTGTACCATATCATTATTCATTTAGGTGTGGTCCTCTCTGCGGGTGGAAGAACTGCAGCTGAATAGGAAAGGGTTATTTACAGTTAGAGCAGTCAGACTGTGGAATCTCGATCATTAGAGGTAATAATGGCAGAAACTATAACAGCTTTTATACAAGGACTGGATGATTCTCAGTGCACTTAATACAGGGTGGGCCATTTATATTGGATACACCTAAATAAAATGGGAATAGTTGGTGATATCAACTTCCTGTTTGTGGCACATTAGGATATGGGAGAGGGAAAACTTTTCCAGATAGGTAGTGACCATGGGGTCATTTTGAAGTTGGCCTTTTTGGATCCAACTTTATTTTTTTAATTGGAACAGAGTCATGTAATACATCAAACTTATTGAGAATTTCGAAAGAAAAACAATGGTGTGCTTGGTTTTAATGTAACTTTATTCTTTCATGAGTTATTTTCATGTTTCTCTTTGTTTACAGCCATTGACATGTTGCAGAGGTTAAGACGCGAGAAGCGGATAGAAATTGTGTTGATGTGTGGTGAACGCAGTATCGGGTCATTGCAGCAGATTTCAATGCAAGACACCCTACGAGACCACCCATCTACCATGCTACAGTTAGTAAACTGCTTGCCAAATTTCGTGAAACAGGTTCAGTGCTGGATTTGCCAAAATGTGACGCAAGAGTACTCTCACTAACGAAGAAACATCAGTGGCTGTCCTAGCTTTATTCAGCAAGAGCCCACAGCGTAGCACTCGCTGCATGTCACTGGAGATTGGCATCAGTCAAACATCACTTCGGCGAATATTAGCTACTCACAAATGACACCCTTACAAAATCCAGCTACTGCAGCATCTCAACAAGGAAGACCAGATCGGCTCATTGAATTTGCAGAATGGATAAAACAAACACTGGAACAGGACCCTCAGTTTACACAGAACATTATGTTCAGTGATGAGGCAAACTTTTTGTGAATGGTGAAGTTAACAAACAAAACCACTGCTACTAGTCTGACACTAAAGCCCCCGTCACACATAGCGAAATCGCTGATACGTCACAGGTTTTGTGACGTAACAGCGACCTCCCCAGTGATGTCGCTATGTGTGACATGTAGCAGAGATCAGGCCCCTGCTGTGAGGTCGCTGATCACTGCACATAGTTCAGGACCATTTTTTGGTCCTTGGTCTCCCACTTGTCAGCGCCATCGCTGCGTGTGACAGCGAGAGACCAGCAACCTCACAGGCTGATAACCATGGTGAACACCAGGTAACTAAGCAGCATGCACTGCCTAGATACCTGGTGTTTATCATGGTTACTAGCACTAAGCAGGGAGGACGCTGGTAACTATGATAAACAGCGGGTATCTAGGCAGCGCGCGCTGCCTAGGTATTTATCATAGTTACCAGCGTCCTCCCTGCTTACAGGCTGTGCTAAGCGAGAGGACCTGGTAACTATGATAAATACCTAGGCAGCGCGCGCTGCCTAGATGCCCAGTGTTTATCATGGTTACCAGCACTAAGCAGGGAGGATGCTGGTAACTATGATAAACACCGGGTATCTAGGCAGCGTGTGCTGCCTAAATACCTGCTGTTTATCATAGTTACCAGCGTCCTCCCGCTTTCACCAATGTAGAGGTGGCTCCCTGGTCGCTGAGGAGATCTGCCTGTTTGACAGCTCCCCAGCGACCAGGTATTGATGCTCCAGCGATCCCGGCCAGGTCATTATCGCTGTCGGGATCGCTGGAGCATCGCTCAGTGTGACGGAGCCCTAACTCATAGTGGATAGATCCCTCCAAGACTGTTGGAACACAAAAATTGATGGTATGGTGTGGTATATGGGGTACAAAGATAGTGGGGCCATTCTTCATCAATAGAAACCTCAATAATACTGGATATCTGAAACTGCTACATGATGTGTTGCCCTCATTATGCACTGAAGATGGCACTTTCCCTGAGTTTTTCCAACAAGATGGTGTACCACCACATTACGGGTGTCAGGTCCAAGCAATCCTACATGAACAGTTTCCTGGAAAGTGGATTGGTTATTGTGGGTCAATTGAATGGACACCAAGGTCTCCCGATCTGACCCCCTTAGGACTTTTATCTTTGGGGTCAGCTGAAGGCAATTATCTATGCTGTGAAGATATGAGATGTGCAGCATCTGAAATAACAGATACCAGAAGCCTGTGCTACCATTTCTTCTGCAGTGTTACTATCAGTGTGTGAATAGTGGGAGAAGAGGGTTGCATTGACAATCCAACACAATGGGCAGCACTTTGAACACATTTTATAAGTCGTCTTAAACTTGTAAATAACTCATGAAAGAATAAGTTATGTTAAAACCAAGACATTGTTTTTCTTATGAAATTCTCAATATGTTTGATGTGTCACATGACCCTCTCCCCATTGAAAAAAATAAAGTTGGATCCAAAATTGGCTGACATCAAAAGGGCTGCCATGGTCACCACCCATCTGGAAACGTTTTCCTCCTCTCATATACTAACGTGCCACAAACAGGAAGTTCATATCACCAGACATTTCCATTTTATTTAGGTGTATCCATATAAATGGCCCACCCTGTACTGTCGGTTATAAATGACAAAGTGACAAAAATATATAATTGATGGAGGAAGGTTGAATTCGATGAACCTATGTCTTTTTTCAACCAATGCAACTATGTAACTATGTCATGCAGAGTAATTTGGGTGGCACAGTGGCTCAGTTTGTTAGCACTCCAGCCCTGCAGCACTGATGTCCTGGGTTCATTCCCACCAAGGACAACATTTGCAAGGATTTGAATGTTCTCCCTGTGTTTGTGTGGGTTTCCTCCAGGCACCTCAGCTTCCCTCCACACTCTTGGAGGATATTTAGATTGTGGACCCAAATGGTGACATTTGTGTCAAATGTATGTAAAGATATGGAATTAATAGTGCTACATAAATTAATATGTATTATATATATATTCAGCCTAAATCCCTTTTTAATGCAAACTATTATTCGTAATTATACCGGTACTTTAATTACAAATTCCAAACTACACAATCTAACTGGTTTTCTTTTTTTCCTACTTCTTATTTTGATGATGCTTCATTTGAGAATGCCAGCCCTTGCTGAGATACTTAAATGAAGTGTCATGAAAAGGTAAAGGCTGCGGTCACTGCTGCAGTCCCTGACCACTCTTTGAAATGAAGCATCATTAGTGACTTTCGTTTTAGTGGCTGGATTGGTCTTTGTGTGCTGTACAATGTGCACAATGACAGTACACTCTCTCTTCCTGGCTCAGATCAGTAGTAGCAATCCTGCAACAGAGTAGAGTACACTGTCAGTGCGCAGTGTCAGAGTACCCGGCATGCAGAGATTAGTGCTGCCACCACAAATGACATCACATGTGGAGGGCGGCGCTGGTCTCTGCATGCCGAGTAGTCTTTGAATACACAACTAACAGTGCACTCTTGTTACTACTGATGTGAGTCAGCAACAGAGAGTGCTCTGTCATAGTGAGAGACATATCTGTTTTTTATATCAGTCATACATCAAACTCATTCAGTCAAATCAATGCATGTAGAAAAAAAAAAACAGATAGCACACAGAGGCCATTCATTTGTCATTCAAGTGCTTTCTGTTTTTTGCTAAGGGTATTTTAACTGATGAAAATCTATCCCTTTTTTTTAAAATATGAGGAAAGAAAGGAGTCTGAATGAGACCTAAAACATGAGTGAATATCTCAGGCACATCCAATTAGGATTTGTTTGATAATGTCTTTTCATTCCTCCGTTTCTACAGAGTTTTTCATATGATATAATACAATCACTTAACATGTATATCTCACTGTTTTGTATATTTACCAGGTCTATTCAGTAGCATACCAATAGGCTAAGTTTACACAACCATATTTTTGGTTTTAAGTGCAGTCCATGAGAAAACTGACATAACACATGAAACATAAAAAAGAATCCCAGCATGCAACAGTTTCTTCTGTATATCATCATGAGACTCGCCTCTTCAAGTTTATGGGTGCACAAAAAAAGTTAATCTAATACAGACCAACTGTATAACATCCTATTTTTCTAGATACATTGTCATTTAACTTATGAAACTGTATTTGGACTTGTAAATTTTAAAAACTGCTGGTGTATAAAAACGCAAGTCATATGGATTACATACAGATGACACCTAAGATGGCAAGCGTCCATTTTTAGGATGATTTTATTTACACTCAAACTTAGCTTAATAGTAATACCCCTTTCATAACAGGCAAGGAGAGAATTTATGATTTAAAGGGAACCTGTCAGGGGGTTTATGCCCCCCAAGCTATCACTATCTGTACCTGCTGCTTCATTGTACTATTCGTATATCCCTGTATGAGCTATAAATGTAAAGTGAAAAAAAGCATCTATAAATTTACATTTTCTTATTTAAATGAGGCAGTGTCTAGACACCTTGTAGGGTATAAATAGTCTGCCAGGTTTCCTTTAACTCAATGCCAACTGCTCTGTATTAAGGACCTATGTGATGTCACGGGACATGTGACCATAATGGGTGAGCTAAGTAAACAAAATCATTAAGGTCTATATAGACTTAGCTCCATCTATTATAGTCTCTATTATAGTCATCATCTATTATATCTCAGTTCTTCTTGATAATATGATCACATATCTGCCATAAATACAGAGCTACAAAAAGATATTTTTGCATTATTTAGTTTATAGAACTTACTTATTTGTTAGCCAAAAATTACCAAGAGAACAAACACAATTCTTTTAATGAGGAGATTGCAGAATTGAATCAAACTTTAACAATGAATAATATCAGAAATAGTATCACATCTTGATTTCTTGATTTAGGAATTGTAAGTGAATATATGGAAATATCACAACTTCTGTAGGCATCAGTCATTTTACTTTCAGACTCTTCCTGCAGGATATAACTTTTGCTGGATCTACTGGACTAAATGTTAAATCTCGATGTCTTAATTACCACATTAATTGTAACACAACACATAAGTGGTGTCACTCCACCACCTAGGGACAAAAGAACACTAAAGAGGTGAATCACAGACTTTACTGAACTAACCTCCTGCTCTGGAGAGGCTGTAAAGCCCTGTACTGGGAAACAGAGTTTATCCAGGTCACAGGCGATGCTGTGTACAGAACAAATGATCCTACAAGGATGGAGCACATCACAGCAACTTACAGTGAAGGAAATAATTATTTGATCCCTTGCTGATTTTGAAAGTTCGCCCACTGCAAAGACATGAACAGTTTATAAGTTTATGGGTAGGTGAATTTTAACAGTGAGAGATAGAATATCAGAAATAAATAAAATCCATTGTCTAAATTATATAAATGTGTTTGCATTTTGAAGAGAGAAATAAGTGTTTGATCCCCTACCAACCATTTGGAGTTCTGACTCTTACAGACCAGGTAGACACTTCTAATCAACTCGTTACCTGGTTAGGTTTGCCCACTGACAAAGACATGAACAGTCTATATTATGGGTAGGTTAATTTTAGTGTGAGAAATACAATATCACAAATAAAATCCAGAAAAAAATCACATTGTCTAAATTATATAAATGTATTTGCATTTTGCATAGAGGAATATGTATTTGATTACCCTACCACACCATTAGGAGGTCTGGCTCCTACAGACCTGTTAGATGTACCTAATCAACTTGTTACCTACATTAAAGACAATTATCTTAAATTGTCACCTGTATAAAAGACTCCTGTCCACACACTCTTTAATCAGTCAGACTCTAACCTCTACAACATGGGCAAGATCAAAGAGCTTTCTAAGGATGTCAGGGAAAAGATCCTAGACCTGCACAAGGCTTTTATGGAATGGGCTATAAAATCCATAAGTAAGACGCTGGGTGGGAAGGAGACAGGTGTTGGTGCAATAGTAAGAAAATGGAGCGATGAAGTCGACATTGATCTGAGACTCCATGCAAAAATCTCACCTCGTGGGGTATCCAGGGTCATGAGGAAGTGAGAGATCAGCCTAAAACTACACAGGGGGAACTTGTTAATGATCTCAAGGCACCAAAAAAATAATTGGTAACACATTACGCTGTAATGGATTAAAATCCCTAAGAGCCCGCAAAGTCCCACTGCTTAAGAAGGCACATGTTCAGGCCCATCTGAAGCTTGCCAATGAACACCTTGGTGATTCTGAGAGTGATTGGGAGAAGGTGCTGGGTCATATGATACAAAAAAGTTATTATTTGGCATTAACTCAACTAGCCATGTTTGGAGGAAGAGAAATGCTGCCTATGATCCAAAGAACATCATCCCCACTGTCAAGCATGGCGGTGGAAACATTATGTTTTGAGGGTGTTTTTCTGCTTTGGACAAAGGACTACTTCACTTTATCAATGACAATCCTATCATCTCACCTATCTAACTATTCCCTTTCTGCCCTTTTTTAAATCTGACCTCTTGCATTTAGTAGCCAAAGACCATACAGAACGAAACAAATGTGCCACTGAGGGCTGGATTAAAGATGTCCACTTTATCCTGAATTGGAGTGCTGCCTGTTTTTTTGGATTTATATATTTTACATTGGAACACCATAATTTTCAGGAAGTATTGCACCCCCCCCTTTTTTTGCCTATTTTTGTGCTGACTTCTATTTTTTCTTTTGTTAAATAATAGATAGCTAGAAAATAGACAGATAGCTAAATAATTAGATAAAAAGATAATAGATAGATAATAGATAGATAAATAGACCAAACGAAGTAGAAAGCAGCACTCCATGGTAAAGTGAAATTTCAAGCCTTTATTTGGCCATCAAGTGTGTACAGGTTTACGTTTCGGTCAAAATTGACCTTTCTCCATTGTGACAGAAACATCACCCTGTACACACTTGATGGCCAAATAAAGGCTTGAAATTTCACTTTACCCACTTTACAGGAATACTGCTTTCTATTTCTTTGGTGTGTATATTACGCACAATTGAAGATTGTTGAAAAAGAATTTGCACCCATTTTCCTATTTCAATGTGCTGCTTAAATTTTTTTCTGTTAAATAGATAGATGGATAGATAGGTATCGTAGATAGATACAGAGATATTAGACAGATAGATAAATAAATCATTAGAAATGATAGAAGATAATAGATAGATAGATATGATAAAGAGATAGATAGATAGATAGATAGATAGATAGTGTATGATTAGGTAGATGTAGACATTTTTCTGCATTTCATTCTACAAGGCCTACTTACAAGGCTGAGTTAAATGGCAGAAAAGCACGCGATGCAGGCAGCTGTGGTATTTTAAAACCATGTCCCAAGCTGTAGGTGAAGTTGGCAAGGATGGATGTGTTTACTCGGCAGCAAACAAGAAGCAGATTTCTTTGTTTTCCTGCAGGAAATGTGAGTCTCTCTGTTCATTTATCTCACATCCTCAGGGAATCAGCCATCAGGGCCCCCGGTTGCTGTAGATACCTTCCAACAATGCTACCTGACTCGGTGCCCATTCAGCTGTGGGGACTTCACCTGGGCTCTGACAATCATAGGTAAACAAGATATAATATGCTCATTGTACATATCAAAGGATCCGGTCATGAAAGATGTGCTGCTGATTGCTTCATACTAAATGCTTGTCCATCTGTTATCTGGTATTGATTGTGCATGTCAGAGTTTACTAATGTAAGCACGACCACCATGGAGCATTACATAAACGAGATTACCATTTATGAGTTTGAATTTTCACAGTAGAGAAACAAGAGTTATTAGCCCTCAATGTATGGGACGACGTCTACTAACGCAGATTTAGGGTGTATCTCAACAAAAAAATATAAAACTGGAAAAGTTCACAATTCATATACTACAAAATTAAAACTGCAACATCAGTTGGTTTTGTTGTATAATTTACATAATAGATCATGTGATTGATAGTAATGGCTCTTGCACATGAGCATATCAATCGGAAAATGTCACATTGCACACGGAACAGCGTTTTATTATAGGGAAGTTCCCATCATTTTTTTTCCAGGCATGCTGCGATGGTTAGCCGGTCTCAGCTCCCTAGCACCCATACACGTCTATGGGTGCAAGTGAAACAGTGGACTGCACTGATATCATACAAATTCAGTGCGAAACACGCCAAGACAAGCAATGAAGGAGATGGAGAAATGTATCTCTCCCTCCTTTCTGCAGCTGTGATCAGGTTGCTGGATCAGAGCACAGTATAGTAACACTCAGCTCACACTGGAGCAGAGCCTGAGCCGAGGGTCATTATTAGATTGTGTCAGATCCCATACACTCCGGAGACCGCAGCCTCAGGATTCTCTCCCACTTTATAAGAAATTAATCCTATTCTCATAAAGAAAAGATGAACGAGTCTCATCCGTGTAACACTCTGAATGTCATGTGAGTGCTATGTGAGTGTGCAATTTTTTTCTCACCTACCATATGTGACATTCATATGTAATGCGTTTTTCCTCAGTAACTATCATTCTACAGTCATTTACAGGGCCATTTGAGTGTTCTTTCCTGCAGAATGGTAATGTTATGAGTAAAACAGACAGCATACGGATGGTCTATCTGACATCTGTTTTTTTCTCTTACCCACAGACTTACATTGGCGATGATCTATGTGTGCACTGTCAGCATGTCAGCATGCTGCGATTTTTTCATCAGACCAAATACAGCTGGAAAAAAAATTGCAGATCAGCACTGCTTCATTCAATAACATTGGTCCAAGAGCAATTCAATTACACTAATTTGATTTACACACTTGTGTCTAATGTCAGAAACCCATATTCAAAACTCCTCTGTCACATGAATTGTAGTGTGAAAATGTCACACAAACCTGCACCAAAAAAACTACATTCAGGAGTATTTTATTCTAGAGACGTAGGGAGTTCTATAGGTAAAAAGCCCTTAGGGTTTGTGAACAATCCACTGCATCCTGGACACAATGTCTCCGGACTTAAGTGAACATGCGGGTGAAGCAGCCACCCTGTGCACACAACCTGCATTCACCCGCTGGAGATCGCTTCCGACTTCACAGCAATATATTAACATGCTGCGGAGATGTGAAACCACGGCAATCCAGACCGCAACCCGCACCGCAGCTGAAATAACGCTGTGCATAGGAAGGTATCTGTGATATGGGATGGGGTATGCACAGCAGGATGACTACATAGCACAAGACAACTAGTCTTTAAGTGATAATCACCTGCTGATAAAACACAAATTGTATTGAAACTGCAACAAGCCTTGCTGGAATCAGGGTCACTGCCCCTGCAGCTTGTGGCTCTAGGATTATATAGCAAAAACTTGCTAATAAATTCCCTTTAAAAGCAAATGCAGTCACAGGAAGGCAGACATAAAAAGATAATAAATTCCCTGATATCAGAAATTTTCGCAGATTATAATGAGATCAGTATATCGTGGTCATATGCCTCATCACCACATTAATCTATAATTTATAAATGCACATAATATTTGTATATGGCATTGAGCTGGATGCCTGATTGTTTATGGCTATGGTCTGCCAGTGCATTCTGTAACTTCAGCTCTTGTTCAATTAATATTAATCCTATGTTTCTGGGAGACATTCAGTTTTCATAACGTTGTGTCTATTTTTAGTCAAGTGTCCTGTACCTCGGTCCCTAAGTCCCAGATCACCAACAATCATTCCAAATATAGCCTCCGCAGAAGTCAGCAGCTGAGGGGCTGGATGAGCAGCAGTCATGGCTCAGGACATTGGCTTAAAGACAGGGCATATTTCCAATAGCCTGGCAGATCATTAAACTCTACTGGCATTTTGAACGGACAGCTGGCAGTGGGCAGGAAGGAATGTGTGCATCCTCCAGACACTATACACCTCCACACTTGTTTCATCTAGACTTATTAACCTTTTTGCTGTTCATGCTGCTCTGCTTTCACTTAATGGGATAAGGTTCTGCACTTCAGGTCGGTTATCAATGCTGCTGTTTTACCCTTAACAAGTAAAGATATCTCTCCAGGCAATTACTGCATATTTATCTAACTACAGAACTGAAAAGAGTGCATAAAATATGCTCAATTGTTTCCAAAAGAAATGTGAGTCTTCTGATACCTTACTTGGCAAATGGTTTAAAGCGTTGATAATCCAGGTCCCAGGGTGCAGTTTATTATTAAAAACAAACTGCTATACATATTCGGGTCCAGCGCTGTGTTTTTGCTGTTTTTCCCATTGTCCAGAACTGGCTGCAGCACTGACGTCATGTCGGCAGCGTGGAAGTCAATCAGTGAGCTCAATGCCAATGTCATTGCCTCAACTAGTACTAGATACCGGGAGCAGTGGCAGATACTTAACATACTTAGATTAGATCAGCTGTCATGTGCAGGGACTGATGCGAGTTCAGCGAAAGAGCTCGAATTAAAGGGAGCGAGGTGACTAAGGATGTGAAGGGGTTAAAAAAGAATTACTTGACAAGGAGTATTAGTATTACTCTCCATATCAAATATTTCTTTTTATAATAAATACCCATTGAAAAATGATCAATATATCCAAGTTACGATTGATTCTTGACCTCTTTGCAGCATTACTCTTCACTTACAGTTATCTACCCTTGGTTTAGCTTTTGTACCCATCAACTGTTACCTTGATGTATAAGAGAACATATTTCCATCAATCTCATTTGTTATATGTCTAATAGCGCTAATGATGACCACTAAGAAGAAAAATCTGACAAGACGTACACAGATTGTCAAGAAGTTCATTAAGTAGTTCTTCTAGAATCAGTGTCTCCAAAGAACATACCAGTAATCAGCTGCACTATAATATGTCCCTGAAATACAACACTGCTGGCAATCAGCGGACAAGTGATAGGTATCACTTCATTTTATAGTGAGAAAAATATAGACAGTGAAATCAACAAAACTAATAAAAAGTAAAGGCTTTACAAGTCATTATATGAGGTTTATCAAGGGAAATATGGTAAGCGCTCAACGGTAAGATGTATAGGTACTCAATGGTAGAGTGCATACAATAGCAGAAGAGAAAATACCATGGCAAATCCAATAAACAAAAAGATGAATTTATGTTATGCTAGAGCATATGGGCTAAGACCTTGTTCACAGCCTATGGAAATGATATAGATATACAGTGGAGGAAATAAGTATTTGATCCTTTCTGATTTGGTAAGTTTGCCCTCTAGCAAAGACATGAACAGTCTATAATTTTAAGGGTTGTTTAATTTTAACAGTGAGAGAAACAATATCACAAATAAAATCCAAAAAATATAGAGGAATAAGTATTTGATTGCCTACCAACCATTAGCAGTTCTGGCTCCTACAGACCAGTTAGATGCTTCTAATCAACTTGTCGAGTTCATGGTGTGGATGAGAATGTATGACAAATCACACATGGAGGGCAATGGGTGCACACGGCCATGCGCACCCGAGCGCATACACCGTGCATCCTCATGTTCAACCTAGGGACGCGCGGAGTATGCGCTCGGCTTGCGCTCCCCCGCCGCAATACGCAGCGGCGGGGATCGCAAGTGTGAAGGCACCCTTAGGATGTCAAGGAAAAGAGCCTAGACTAGCACAAGGCTGGAATGGGCTACAAAACCATAAGTAAGATGCTGGGTGAAAAGGAGACAATTGTTGTTGCTATAGTAATAAAATGGAAGAAATACAAAATGAGTGTCAATCAACATTAATCTGGAGCTCTATGCAATATCTCACTTCGTGGGGTATCCACGATCATAAGGAAGGTGAGAGATCAACCTAAAATTACATGAGGGAACTTGCTAATGATCTCAAGGCAGCAGGGACCACTGTCACCAAAAACACCATTGGTAACACGTTACGCTGAGTGTCAATCAACATTGATCTGGGGCTCCATGCAAAATCTCTGGGGTATCTAGGATCATAAGGAAGGTGTGAGATCAGCCTAAAACTACATGGGGGAACTTGTTAATGATCTAAAGGCAGCTGGGACCACTGTCACCAAGAAAACCATTGGTAACACATTACACTGTAATGGATTAAAATCCTACTGTGCCCACAAAGTCCCACTGCTAAAGAAGGCCCATTTGAAGTTTGCCAATTAACACCTTGGTGATTCTGGGAGTGATTGATAGAAGCGCTGGTGAGACACAAATTGAGCTCTTTGGCATTAACTCTAATCGCCATGTTTGGAGAAACAGAAATGCTGCCTATGACCCAAAGACCACCATCCCCACAATCAAGCATGGCAGTGGAAACATATTTTGGGGGTGTTTCTCTGTTAAAGGTACAGGACTATTGCACTGCATCAATAGGACAATGGATGGAGCCATGTACCATATAATTTGGGGTGTTAACCTCCTTCCCTCCGCCAGGACCTAAAAAATGGGTTGTGGCTGAGTCTTCCAGCATGACAATGACCCAAAACATAAAGCCATGGCTCAAAAAGAAACATATTATGGTCATGGAGTGGCCTATCCAGTCTCCAGACCTTAATCCCATAGAAAATTTATGAAGGAAGTTGAAGCTCTGAGTTGCCAAGCGACATCCTCAAAATCTTATGATTTAGGGATGATCTGCAAAGAGGAGTGGAACAAAATTCCTCCTGACATGTGAGGAAACCTCATCATCAACTACAAAAAACGTCTGACTGCTGTTCTTGCCAACAAGGGTTTTGTCACCAAGTATTAAGTCTTGCTTGTCAGAGGGATGAAATACTTATTTCTCAAAATGCAAATAACTTTATATAAGTACCGTATATACTCGTGTATAAGCCGACCCGTGTATAAGCCGACCCCCCTACTTTTGCCCCAAAAATCTGGAAAAACCTATTGACTCGTGTATAAGCCGAGGGTGGACCCCAGCACAGGTATACAGCCCCCAGCAGTGTGGTATACAGGCCCCCCAGTGGTAGTATACAGCAGCCCCAGTGGTAGTATACAGATTCCCCAGCAGCCCCAGTGGTAGTATACAGATTCCCCAGCAGCCCCAGTGGTAGTATACAGGAGCCCCAGCAGCCCCAGTGGTAGTATACAGATTCCCCAGCAGCCCCAGTGGTAGTATACAGGAGCCCCAGCAGCCCCAGTGGTAGTATACAGCAGCCCAGTGGTAGTATACAGGAGCCCCAGCAGCCCCAGTGGTAGTATACAGCAGCCCCAGTGGTAGTATACAGGAGCCCCAGCAGCCCCAGTGGTAGTATACAGGAGCCCCAGCAGCCCCAGTGGTAGTATACAGGAGCCCCAGCAGCCCCAGTGGTAGTATACAGGAGCCCCAGCAGCCCCAGTGGTAGTATACAGGAGCCCCAGCAGCCCCAGTGGTAGTATACAGGAACCCCAGCAGCCCCAGTGGTAGTATACAGGAGCCCCAGCAGCCCCAGTGGTAGTATACAGGAGCCCCAGCAGCCCCAGTGGTAGTATACAGCAGCCCCAGTGGTATACAGCAGGCCCCCAGGGGTACATATAGCAGCCCCCAGGGGGTACCCAGCAGCCCCCTGGGGGTACCAACAGCCCCCAGGGGGTACCCAGCAGCCCCCTGGGGGTACCAGCAGCCCCCAGGGGGTACCCAGCAGCCCCCTGGGGGTACCAACAGCCCCCAGGGGGTACCCAACAGCCCCCTGGGGGTACCAACAGCCCCCTGGGGGTACCAACAGCCCCCTGGGGGTACCAACAGGCCCCAGGGGGTACCCAGCAGCCCTCAGGGGGTACCCAGCAGCCCCCTGGGGGTACCAACAGCCCCCAAAAGCTGGCACTGTCCCCCCTTGTAAGGCCTCCCCCCCGCTGCTTATACATTACCATCCCGGTGTTCTGATCGGCGCCGCTCCTCTGTGCTGCGTCTTCATCCTTCCGTCCGCGCTGGCTGCATCCAGGATCTCCGGCGGTCGCGCGATGACGTCATATCGCTGCGACAGCCGGAGAACCCGGATGCAGCCAGCGCAGACGGGAGGATGAAGACGCACCGAAGAGCGGTGCCGATCAGAACACCAGGATGGTAATGTATAAGCAGCGGGGGGGGGGGCCTTACAAGGGGGGACAGTGCCAGCTTTTGGGGGGCCATATGCACTGCTTCCCCCTGCCGCTGATTGACAGGGGGAAGCAGTGCATATATAATGAGCGGCCCCACATGACGGGGCCGCTCATACAGCAGCCCCCCCCCGCCTCCTCCAGCCTCCACAGCCCCCGGGACACAGCCCCCCCGTATATGACCCGTGTATAAGCCGAGGGGGGGACTTTTCAGCCCAAATTTTGGGCTGAAAAACTCGGCTTATACACGAGTATATACGGTATATAAAATTATAGACTGTTCAGGTCATTGTCAGTGGGCAAATCTGCAAACTCAGCAAGGAATTAAATAATTATTTCCCCCACTGTATATCACAGAATATGCATACTTGTAATACATGATAATATAAAATGAAGAGTACATTCAAACTGTAGTTGTTGCTGAAAACGGCAAATTCGAAATTTTATAATAATAGTTCCAAGTTACACCTTCACTAATTACTCATAAGAAAATGCAATGTTTGTACATATATTTATAACTATATAGAGGACACATATACTGGAGCTACTACGCTCCATCAATTCTTAATGGAGGTGAATTGAAATGCTCCTCCGTCACTGATACAAACTTCTCTTTAGAAAAGGCAATGTCTGGATTTCTGCCAGCAATTAGAGCTGGAGTCAGAAACCCTGCGAACGGTGGTAAACGTGGTGAAATCATTAGCCGGGGCTGGGAGGGAAAGCATATTATTCTTTTTTCTTTTAATTAGGGATCTTAGTCATCTTAAGAAGTGAGATGCAGAACACTGCACAGAAGGAATTGCCTCATAGATGCCACAGTCGAAACAAAAATGTACTATTGCATATACAGTCACGGTAATGAACTAGGGAATAAAACTAAGACCATTCTATGTGTATTAAAAATATCCATCTTCTGAAGTACTGCATACTTAGGCTCATTAATTCATACACTACTGGGACATGCCTTCTACCGAGTAAATATTCCTAAAATAGAAGCCAAATGTGATTTCACGCAAAATCACTAAAATTATTTTTAGATGGAAATTATCATGGATTCTCATTAGATATGGTTTGGATGTATGCTGCACACATTCAAAATAAAGATTCATAAGAAGCCTAGGACATGGCACTACTGGCATGGTATACCAACACTTGACAAACACACATTTCTCTTGTTTTGATGTTCAGCATTGGTGTCATCTGATGCTACTCTACTGTAATAATGAACAATTTCAAATTTATTCATTCTTTCCCAATAAAATGAAAACTATTTGAGGTTATAAAATTTCCCCATTTTGCAAAGGAATATGTCATGTCTTGATGAGGCATCAATGACCCTATCCTAATTAGAGACATCAAAATTCTGTTCTCTCATTATCTCCTATAGGTCTGCTCACTGTCACTTGATTCATTTTGCCCAAACCAAAGGCAGCAAAACTGAGAACCCAGCTGAATGATTCCAGCTAGGTAGCTTTTTCTATAAAGCTCTCAGGTGTTTCAGAGAAATAATAGAATATTCAGCTGCGAATGGGGAGTATAGGAGAGTTGAGCCTAGCCTGGTGCCACCTCCAACTAGGTTTTCCCTGCACTGCTCCTGGTGAGTGACACATCTCTACCATAGTGAGACATGGAGCATGCTGGGTATAATTGGCCAGTGGTGGCAGTGGACTAGTCTCATCTCTGCCTTTTGGCCCAGGCTGGATCTTCTGACTATATTTTCTCTAAAACAGAACATTTCAGAGAAAAATATACCCAACTCTGATTCATGCTCCCGACAGTTTGGGCATTATGAAGTGACATTTTCCCTTTATATGGAACTCTCAATTACCAATAAACAGCCTAATTACTCATCTTTTATCCTCAGTATAAAATTGGTGTTCCATAGAGAGAAAAAGATTCATGGCATCTCATATAGCTTGTGAAATCCCTGCTCTCTGATGGTGGGGCCCAAAGGACTGGAACATCAGTCCTCTGTTGGGTAACTATGTTAAAAGACTCCTTTAGAAGTCCAATACTTTTAGTGCCGTTATATATACATACATATCATTTAGAGACAGCCTTATTACTTTTGGGGAAGGGTTATTTGTTCATTTGTTCCCCTTATTGTCAAAGACAACTACTAGACCTAGGTTAAAGTTATCATTAGCTTTCTTTGCATACGCTTAACAATTGAGGCTTCTAAACCAAGAAAGGAACCAACATTGTGCATACTTGCCAACAGTGAAATCCCAAAATATGTGACATTTCAGCCCCACCCCTGTTTCACCCAGGAAACCTTAAAAATGCCAGGTACTCTGCCAAGTTGGAACTGCTGGTATAATGCAACAGAGAGCTGATTCATCGAGACTGAGGTTTTGTATGTCAGTCTTAATAAAGTGTGCTCTAAGGTTTTAGTATAAAATGCAACAAATTCATTAAGAGGCATATGCCTTTTTTAACTGTAGTCAACTGTTTTGCACCACTGACCACTCTAATTGAAGCAAGTCAGGGACTATAGTACATTTATGTCAAAAGGTACACCCCTTTTCTGGTATAAATTATAATGAATTATCAGGCATACTTGTTTATGCCCTATTCAGACCAAGGTCCTCACACTTTTCAAAAAGTGGGCAGAGCTGTCCAGGATTGGCAGAAAACTAGCAAAAACTTAGTGAATCAGGTGGTTTGTATTCATTATGACTTTATCTCATTGCAGAAAATACCTCTATGATCTATACTCAAAATTACAGATAGGGCATCATCTACCTCAATGAGTAAATTTAGTCAAATGTGGACAAATCTCTTGCTAGACAGAAGTGGTGTGTCATGTGTGGCACATTTTACAAGATTTGGTAAGCAATGTTCTATTTGCGCCACCTTTTTTAGGTTCACCAATACTTTCCCATAACAATAGGGTGACTTTTAAAAGTTTATTTGTCAACACAACCTTTATTAGGCTGCCTTCACACTTGCAGATGGATCTGCAGCGTTTTGCAGATGCATCTGCAAGTGTGAGCATGCTGACCGCGGCCCCTATGTTTATAATAGGGCGCACGCGGTGTGAAAGCTCTCATTCACTCCTATATGTGTACTGTCAGCAGGCGTATGCCTGCTTACAGATCACACTCTCCCGCCCGCAGCATGGACGCTACATCTCGCGTCCACAGTGCGGACGGGAGTGTGTGATCTGTCAGCAGGCATACGCCTGCTGACAGTACACATATAGGAGTGAATGAGAGCTTTCACACCGCGTGCGCCCTATTATAAACATAGGGGCCGCGGTCAGCATGCTCACACTTGCAGATGCATCTGCAAAACGCTGCAGATCCATCTGCAAGTGTGAAGCCAGCCTTAGACACTATTTAAAGCTGCCTAGTGATATAAAAAACAAAGTATATCAAATCCAAAATAAATCTGATACAAGTCTGCATGCCTGTATTTTGGAGCAAATTGAGACGATATCATAGCGCATTTTTTAATTAGTGAATCTTCACAATTATATTGACTTTTACTAAGTCATACAAAGAACCCAAAAGGCCATTGTCATAGCATCTAACTCCTAATATAGGAATTTCAGCTCAGCAAGCAGACAGTTAATCCATGTGCCCATGGTTTTTTTGAAGTCACCAGAACTTAAGCCCATTGCTGTGATATTGTAACCAGCTAATTAGCTAGATTTCTCAAAACTGTAATTTAAAGAAAAACGCTAATTATGCTTTACAAAGAAAAAAGTTTTCCCTTATTAGCAGAACTACACAATGGAAAACGCAAAGGTCAACGAAAGTGTTCTTGGTATGCTTAATGCAGCTGATTAAACCTGCAGTTGGGTTCTTAATTCAATTTTGTGCATGTAGTAAAGTCTCAAGTTGCCATCATCAATTCCTAACTAAAACAGTGTCAGAGCACAAGATAAGAGAACCTGGATCTTAGTGAAGAAAGCTGCCTGAGCACTGGGTCACTTGGGACAGATACTGGGATAATTTAGATTCACTTCAATTTTATGCTTGGATTTTTTCCCTACTTTTATAATTGGTGAGATTCATCAACAGAATGTGCAATTGAGAAGAAGCCAAAGTCAGAAAGACTAGCTGTTAGATAAAACATAAAACCTAGATTTCTACTTCTCTGCCACAAGATAATTGAACCCGAGTTGAAGGCCAAACATATTTTGGATTTGTATTTGAAAATGCAGGTGTAAGTCAATTTCAGTTGTGTGTTATCGCATGCAGAAGGTGACTGTACACTGCTATGAACCATAAAGATCAGATCAATAGCACTGAGGCCCACTGTGCCCTCGTGAAGTATAGATGCTTCCTGGCCATATGGTGGTTGGGTAACCTTGCAGGTTGCCTTGTACGAAGACCACACTGATATAGACAGTTTCTAATGGTCTGATATGTTACTTTGGTGCCACTCAACTCCCTTAAATGTGCCTGTAGTTGTGTAGCATTCATCATCCGGTTCTGCAGAGCATTTTTGACAATGAAAAGTCAACCGTGTGGGTTGTGGCCAAAGGACATCCACTTCTATGCATTTCTGTGACTCTTCCAGTCTCTATGTATCTCTGTTGTAATCTGGTGATGACACCCTGAGACTCTCTAACCTCAGTGGCCACTTTCATCTAAGAACGTCCTGCTTGAACGCTCACAATGCTGAGGTATTGCTGATCAATTGTTAGGTGTCGTCTTGGTCTCATGGTGTCAAAATCTGAACAGTATGATGAGGAGAAATGTTAAAGTACCAAATCTAATTGAACATGAAATGTATTGGGCGATTCATGAATTGTGCACCTGCTGTGAATTTTGTCATTAAGGTTTCTTGTTATAGAACAGCAAGTTGTGCAAAAAATACTGAGAGAGGTGGACAAGAGAATTCAGAAGTGTAGAGAAGGTCACATTAAGTGCACCAGATCACCACAAAAGCCAAGTATACTTAATGGTTTTTCTTGTAAGTAGTGTATATATATATATATATATATATATATATATATATACACACTTTATATGTGTGTATATATATATATGTATATACATATATATATAAATATATATATATATATATATATATATATATATATACATACAAAAAAGAGAATGCAGCACTCCAAATAGTATCCACACTGCCTTTATTCGGCCTTCAGGTGCATAGTGCGACGTTTCAGCTAGGAGAAAGGCTGAAATGTCGCACTATGCAGCTGAAGGCCGAATAAAGGCAGTGTGGATACTATTTGGAGTGCTGCTTTCTCTTTCTTTGGATATTTAAAGTAAGCGGATGGGAGATACGCTTGGAGAGATCTGCACCCAGTCTTTTTAGCCGTGCTGCTCTTTTTCTACTTTATATATATATATATCTATAAAGAAATAAAAAAGCTACACAGCACTCAAGGTCTAGTCTGAACTGGTGCAAGCTGCAATACTGAACATTACACAGAAAATAGTTCACAGCAGCACTAAGTCAGTGCCAATCATGTGTGTATACATGCAGGGCCGGCGTCAGCACCCGGCGTACCCGGGCAAGTGCCGGGGCCCCAGCGTGACTCAGGGGCCCACCGCCGCCCGCCCACATCGCGCCGGTATTCTTTTTTTACCGGCGCGGTACGGTGCCTTATTTAACCCTGAGGCCGCGAGCCTGCTCGCCCTCCAGCCCATCACTTTAGTTTTTTTGTGGTCACACTGTGGAACGCATAGAAGAGGCACCCCCCCCCTTTACTTCCTCTTCCTTTTGCGGTCCACAGTGTGGAATGCTCCGCATAGAAGAGGAGGAAGACGAGTATTCACCATCCTCCTCAGACTGCAAGTGAGTATGGCTGATTGGCTGCTGGCTGGGGTCCGTGGAGTCCATGTAGGCCCCCCTGGGTGCTGTGTCCTTTTCACCTTGCAGGGGCTCCTGAGTGCTGGTCCCAGCCCCCACACCCTCTCTCCTCCAACCTGAGCAGCAGCATGTTTACTTCCTGCACCTCGATGGTGCAGGAGAAAGAGAGCTGCTGCTACAAATTACAGTCAGACGCTGCAATCAGGCCTTTGCCAGCTGCTGCTCAGGTTAGTTGGGAGAGAGGGTGCGTGGGGGGTTGGGACAGCATTCAGGGGACCCCTGTCTGGGGTAATTGTATACAGGGCCCCCTGTTGGGGCAATGGTACGCAGGGGCCCCCTGTCTGGGGGAAATTGTATACAGGGACCCCTGTCTGGGGCAGTGGTACGCAGGGGCCCATTGTCTGGGGCAGTGGTACGAAGGGGCCCATTGTCTGGGGCAATTGTATACAGAGCCCCCTGTCTGGGGAGTGGTACAGCAGGGGCCCCTGTCTGGAGAAATTGTATACAGGGCCCCCTGTCTGGGGCAGTGGTACGCAGGGGCCCGCTGTCTGGGGGAAATTTTATACAGGACCCCCTGTCTGGGGCAGTGGTACGCAGGGGCCATTGTTGGGGAATTTGTATACAGGGCCCCCTGTCGGGGGCAATGTACGCAAGGATAGTGATTGATGTACTGCATACATCAATGTCAGTGGAGACCGTTGCTTATAGTGATTAATACGCTACATCACTGGCGTGAATGAGAACGTTGATTATAGTGATTAACGCCATACAGTCACTGTGCAGTGATGAAACTTGCTTAAGGATAAACCGCATAAGTCACTGTGCATGAATGAACTTGTTTAGTGATTAATACCGCCATACAGTCACTGTGCAGTGAATGAGAACCGTTGCTTATAGTCATTAATACCGCCATACAGTCACTGTGCAGTGAATGAGAACCGTTGCTTATAGTGATTAATACCGCCATACAGTCACTGTGCAGTGAATGAGATCCGTTGCTTATAGTGATTAATACCGCCATACAGTCACTGTGCAGTGAATGAGACCGTTGCTTATAGTGATTAATACGCAACGTCCGTGCATGAATGAACGTGCTAATCATTAATACCGCATACAGTCACTGTGCATGAATAACGTATATAGGATATACCGCCTTACAGTCACTTGCATGAATGAACGTGCTATAGTGATTAATACCGCCATACAGTCACCGTGCAGTGACTAATTAATATGGTTTCCAATGACTGAATAATGCCATCATACAATCCCCTTTGTTACTAACATACGGTGGTGACTTAATGTTACATTTATACGTGACAGGACTATATCACCATATTGTCACTTCTATCACACTGATGGAATAAAACGACCATACAGTGAGCCTCATGATGAGCTTATATGACTAAATAATACCACTATACAGTAAACACCAGTCTGGGTGTATTTGGAGGCTGGTGCTGGGTGTATTTGGCTGCCACATCCTCCAAATAATATATACAGCGCAGAACAGCCTCCAAGTAATATATACAGCCCGCAGCCTCTATATATTATACATGCAAAGCCAACAGCCTCTATATTATATATACAGCCTGGCAGTCTCCATACTATAAATACAGTTCAGCAGTCGCCATATTATAGCTATAGCCCTGCACAGCTTCTATTCTATATACAGCCCACCCAGGAGCCTGTATATTATACATAGCCTTCAGTTTCTATATTGTATTCATTAATCGTCTGTGTTAAAGGGGCCCAATGACACTGTTTTGCCCGGGGCCCACAAAAACCTGGAGCCGGCCCTGTATACATGCATGTGGATAGTTTTTGTTTCTATATAATTGTTGGAGTTACTGGCTCCACAGCTTTACTCTGCACCCCCATTGACCCCAGGTGGTCTTTGCTGTGAACTTGTTTTTTATATATTGTTCAGTATTGCAGCTTGCACCAGTTCAGACTAGACCTTGAGTGCGTTTAGCTTTTTTTGTTTTTATATAAGTTTTGGAGTTACTGGTTCCATAGCTTTACTCTGCACCCCCATTGACCCCAGGTGGTCTTTGATTGAAGTGAGTCCTCCCACTTCTCATAGAAATGATAAAAATGGAGGTTTAAGTCCAAGGAAAGAGTGACTTGGTCGATGGCCAAACAGGTATTGGCCAATATGTGTACCAAGAACCTTAGTTTACAAAGATAAAATATCCCAAAGAAAATCCAAAAATTGAGCTTTTTGAAAAAATGCATGTTTTTATATTTTTTCTCTCAAATGCACAGGTGTTTCACTTCTATCTATAGGTATGTATACACACATGACTGGCAGTGACTGAGTGCTGCTGTGAACATTTAATCTGTGCATATATATATATATATATATATATATATATATATATATATTATATATACTAGATGGGTGCCAAATACTATCACATCGGGGGGTGGTCATATCACATTGGAGGCAGCCTTTGTGGGGCTGGAGGTGGCGGCTGTCTCTCCAACCCTGTGTGCTCTTGCCCCTATCTGCTCTCTTTTCCCCTCTGTGCACTCTCCTTTGACCTGTCTCCCCACTGTGTGTTCTCTCCCCCTGTGTGCTGTCTCTCCTCCATGCTGTCTTCTACCCACATGTGCTCTCTCCTTTGAGCTGTCTCCCCACTGTGCACTCCCCCTCCTGTGTGTTGTATCTCTCCCAATGCCATCTTCTATCCTCATGTGCTCTCTCCTTTGAGCTGTCTCCCACCTGTATGTTTCTCTCTCCCTCCTGTGGGCTGTCTCTTCCCCTATGTGCTTTCTTCCCTTGTGCTGTCTCTCCACCCTGTGCACTCTCTTTCCCCCATGTGCACTCTTCCCTGACTCTCTTACCCCCTTGCACACTCTCCTGTGGACCCTCTCTCCCTCCTATAGCCAATCTCTTCCCCTGTGCCATCTTTCTTATATGCATTTTATCTCCCCACTGTGCACTGTCTCTGCTCACTTGTGCGCTCTCTCTCCCCCCCAGCCCAGCAACAGTGTATGTACCCCAACCCCAGCAGCAGTGTATGTGCCCTCCAGTTCCAGTAGCAGTGTATGTATCCCCACCCCAGCAGTAGTGTATGTACCTCAACCCCAGAAGCAGTGTATGTCCCCATACCACAACAGCAGCGAATTTGCCCACTAGCCCAGCAACAGTATATGTGCTCTCCAGCAGCAGTGTATGTGCCCCAAACCCAGCAGCAGTGTATGTACCCTGACCTCAGGCACATATGCTGCTGCTGGGACTGCTGCTCCTCTTCATTTGTGGGATGAAAATGGTACAGATGGTACTGACAGGATATGTGGGCACCACTGGTCAGTGCACCATGGAAGGGTACTGCACCCAGACCAGTGTGTGTAGTATCCCTGTAACCAGGGGATTGGGATGTTAATCTGGGGCCCTCACCACACCATTCACACACCTAGAGCCAAGGGATCAATTGGTTAACCCATTTCTAGGGAACCAATCCCGGTGGGTGGAGTTTAGGTGGGAAGTGAAGAGCGGGAAGAGAAGTTTGAGGCACATCGTCAGGAGAGTTGGAGAAGAGGGGACCCTGTGAGTGGTGCAGAGGAGGGTACCAGAAAGGACGGGTTACCCAGACTAAAGGGGGATCCTTGGGTGTCAGCTAACACCCTAATCTGGTCTGACTCAATACCCGGTCAGAAAGACCCAGTCCATAAATGGAGGGCTGGTTTCCAAGAGCGTTGCAGGGTTCAGCCCTAAGCTGCCAATCCGCAGAACACGAGTTTACCTAAGGGAGTCGTGCCCTGGCATACATCCCCAAAGGTCCCCGTATAGGGCCATGAGCCCTTAGTTAAGGACTACCTCTAGTACGACCCATGGGGACCTGCGGAAGGATCTGTAAAGGGGAAGCTCTAGAAAGGACAGTAGAGATGGCACAGTGTGAGGACAGAGGGAGCATCCGGTAGGAACACCACTGAGACCCTCAGAGAGACATTTCATACTCTGGTGACTACCCAGGCCAGCTACCCATGACTGTATACCTGTAAGCTGCCTGAAAGCTACCAGTAAACCCGTGCAGAGCTTGAACTGTGTCTGGTGTCTCATTTCTATCATGACGGGTAAAATGCATTCAAGTCTCAACAGCTGAGTCTGCATCAAGTCTCCACCTGCAGAGTCCCTTCCAGTGAAGAATTCATTCATCCATCACTGACCCGGGGATCCTGCTCCACTGGCAGGGAGCATCACCATCCAGCTGCCTACCGTCATCCCCGGAGGACTGAAAGCAGCACTGGTATCATTACCAGGTACCGAAGCTGGCGTCATGAACTTTGTTTTATTTTTCCCTTTTTATTTTACACATTTTTCAGTGATACCAGGGTCACAGCCCCAGGCACCGGCTTTCAATGACAGCACCTTTAATTGATCGCCGGGTTTCCCAAGTATCCAACGGCATGGGGTGGGTCATATACATTAAGCCGGCAACTCCTGACATTTGAATTGCTCTGCTCTGCAGTAGCTTCCTGCTTCCTACAGGCTGGGATGAAGTTAGGACCCCTCATGTCTGCTGCCCCGGCCATCTAGCACTCTACTACAGGTGGGGAGATGATTGACAGGGCTCACCTCCCTGCCCGTCATACATGGAGCCTGCCATTTACTTTGGCATCAGGTTTTCGGGTGGTGTTGGGTTCAGGAAGTTGGCAGCACCGCTGCCGGTACTGTGCTAGTACCACCAGCAGACACCATATTTGCATACCCATCACTTGAATGTGCAAATATGGCTGCCGCCGCCATATGATAGGGGGTCAACCGAACGTAGGTTGATGATTAACACCACAAGGTAAGTATATAATAGACATATCATATAACTCAGCATTGAACACCAATAAACAAAGCAAGGTTGTGAAATTATTGAGATCACAGGGTTGACGGGTATGTTACTGATATGCAAATGCTGGAAAAATGTATGCTACATTTTCAATACATCTGTATTTACCCATTATTTAGCATGAATGCCACATGCAGAGATATATGACCATACATGCTTTGACATACTATCAATGTCGCTATTAATGGTTGCCTGAGTAATGTTCTGCCACTGTTCATGCCTTTTAGCATACAAACTATCGAGATCTGCTGCTACGGCTCGCTTTTCAAAGTGCTGACCAAAGATTTCCCAAATATGCTCCATGGAAGACATGTCACTTAGCACGAGCACCATGTGGCCTGGCATTGTCATGATGAAAATCAGCACCAGGAACACTGAAGAAATGAACACACCACTGGTTTCACCATCAAATAATGGAAAATTTGCTGTTAATGCAGCTGAAGTGAAATTAGAGGGGTACACTACCTTATGTTATGCGTCTTCATACTATAAACCCTGGAACAGAACCTTGGCTAATGTGATATTCCCTTGCAAAGGCCTCTTCATGGTCTTATAATCTAGTCTCCAGACTAATATCTCTGGCTATCATTGCATGCAAGGCAAAGTTATTGCTGAAGAGGATAGATTTTTATTTGAGCCTCCACTGCCACCTTGCCGTGCACCATGATAACCTTTATAAGTGGTGGTGTAAGGTCAATAGAACACCTATAGCTGGATATCTGGCATGTAGACCAATGCAAGCAAACGCCTTCTGATGGTTTGTGAAGACACTGTTTGACAATTTAGACCTAGCATGTGAGTCCAATCTCACAGTGCAGAAAAGATCACTTGTGTATCCAGCTGTATGGCCATTTCTCCAAAGTTTCATTGTTTCATCATTTACATATCAGTAACATGTGAATTATACTGTGAGTTCATAACTCTGTGTATACCTCTGTACTTTTATATATATGCTTATAGACATAAAGACAGGCAGTAGGATAGGTTGTATAGAGAGATATATAGATTAGATAGATTAGATTGATTAATTGATGTACTAGTGAATCCCAATGAATTAGAATATTATGAAAAATCAATATCATATTGCATGTGTCAGGGGGCCCTGAAATGTGTTGACTAATAAATCAACATTATACTCACCCTTTGATGTCTCGTGGAATATGGCAGCAGTTTTTAACCCTTCATCCTCCCTACTTTAATTTTCTAAAATAATGACCTTTGTGTTTTCATTGGCTGAAAGCCATAATCATCAACATTAACAGAAATAAACACTTGAAATAGATCACTCTGTGTGTAATGACTCTATATAATATGTGAATTTCACTTTTTGTATTGAAAAAAATTTACTTTTTGATGATATTCTAATTCATTGAGATGCACTAGTATGTGCTGTCTCATAGAAGATAGGATGTCATGCTGGTACTATTAGGGGAGTTTTGCACCCGATTAGGCTGTCGTGCTGCTATTTTTTGGATTTATATGTACTGTATGTACAGTATATATGGAAAATCCTATGCTTCACCTGGACATCTGGCTCGTTTTAACGTTTTATAAGCCTGTTCTCAGACATGAATAATAAAGGATTGATTTTCCCTTACATCCCTTGGCACTTGGTACCTGGCATGTGCGTAATCCAAATCATCTCTATCCAGCTCCTGTTCATTAGCACAAAAGGAAGAAAGAGGGATTGTTAAAAAGGGGGAAACATAAAAGGAAGGTCCCGTCTGGAATTTCAGACCTGCTTTTGTTTTATATTTTCTATTAAACGCCAGCTCCGGTGAAACTCAAGCCCCATGTTATCGTCTATTCGCCGTTCAACACGCTTCCATTGGAGTAGACGACAGCTATAAATGTTCTAGTAACCCCAGACTTCCTGCAAGCAGAAAGAACAAGGAGCTTAGAAGGGACCTGCCAGACTGATCTGCTCTACTCACTGCAGAGCTGCAAGCTGACACAACAATACATATATATATATATATATATATATAATTATATTACAAACTCCATTATTAAACTGTTGAAGGAAAAGAAAAACTGTTACATTTCCTTTAAAGCTGTCAATTTGCTCTAGATCTGAACTCTGTAAGTAAGAATATATGTTGGTAAAAACAAAGAGCGGTAACCTGTTTCCTGGCACTAGGTGGGGGGTGTTGTTAGCTTAGAGGGTCTTTTATTGATATCCTAAGTTTTTTCTTCTCGAATGGAATTTAAATTTCAGGTCCCGCCGCCTGATTGATGTTCTCCTTTTGTTCCACCCTGTAACTGTACTAAACCTGTCACTTTCTTCCATTTACACAATGGCTACTATTCATCAACGCTCAATATGATGCAGGCTCTATTTGAAGAGAGGAAAAAAAGAACTCAGCTGCCTGGGGATCAAGCCCCGTATTCGCCTTAAACAGGCTGCAAATTTACTATCTAACAAATATTACTCTTTTCTCCTCTATTCTCCCATCTCTAGAAACATTTTCCATGACAGGTTTATTACCCCGTGAGCACTCAGATCAGTGGGTGGCTGAGTATATTTTACACAACATTTATTACCGACATAATACTTAGCTTCTATTTACATTCAAGGTGAATACGGACATTATATCAGTATAAAGGAATATCAAGAAAACGTTTACTTCCCTACCGTTTGATATTTGCATCAATTTTGATAAATAAGTTGCATATACCTTGTGTTTGTTACTCTCTAGTATATATATTATATATATATATTATTATATATATATATTTATTTTAGGGTTGTCGAATTGCTAACCATCCCCTCTTAGTGAAGCCTTTTTAATCAACAAGCTTTTATAGTGTGGTTTAAAAAAAAGAAAATAATGTTTCTATTATATATCTGAATTATGTGGCATTGCTTCCTATGTTGTAGTTATACGTGATCAATAATGGTGTTTTTCACTTAGGGACTTGTCCTTTGCTGCCTCATGTAGGGAGCAGAAGATTGTGAGCCCCATTGGAGATGAGGAATTATGTAAATGGTGGCTTCCCACTGATATAAATGTTGGTTATTGAAACCTCTAATTACAAGCTGACATATCATGTTAAATGTCATCAGGTTAATACAGTAGTAATTTGATGTTGTTTATGACATGATTATCTATTAGCAATGGTATACTGTGAATATGCAGCTCATATGCCAGCTCTTCGATAGCTCTTAACCAAAATGGTCTGTAAATAATTTTAGTTTTGTTCTTTCTAGAAATAGGAAAAAAGCAGAGTTACAATGCTTGTTCCAACATAATGCCCCTTAAGGTAAGCAGAAGTAAACCCAATTCAATTTGAAGCTAATTAGTGGGGACTTAATTCTGATTAGTTAATTTATAAGTAATCTGCTATATTTTTGGACTATAAGTCTCACTTTTCCCAAAAAATTTGGGGGAGAAAGAGGGGGTGTCTTACAGTCCTAACCTGGCTTGCTGGTGGGGGGCAGCAGAATTGCTGGATCATGATTACAGGAGGCATGAGAAGGCTGCCGTGGCAGCTGGTGTTAACACGTGCTCTCTATTAAAGCCAATGAATATTCACTGCTTTCCACACCCATAATTCCAGCCCACCTCTCAGCATTTGAAGTTGGTGCACAAAGATGTAATGGGCATGGAATAATAGGCATGAGGAGCATTGGAGACTAATTTTCTTTAATAGTGGGCACACATATTCGCCCCAGCAAGCTAGCTTCCTGCAGTGAACTTCAGGGCTGTGGTACATCTTTCCCTAATTGATCAGTTTCTATTAAGAAAATTAATATTCACTGCTCCCTACACCCATAGTCCTGGGTGTGGGGAGCAGTGAATATTAATTTTGGATTAACAGCTGATATCGGCATGTGACTGAGGTCAGATGGCAGTGACGTCATGCACTGCCCTGCTTACACACTGAAGTCAGTTGCCAGCATCAGAAGAAGATGCCACTCACCAGGGAGGAGGAGGGAAGGTATGTATAACCGCTTATCTTTTTTTTTGTGTGTGCAGCATAACAGAAGGCATATATACCAGTATGAGCTATTTAAAGAAAAGGAGAGAGCATCCGGTATAGGAGAATTTATTTATTTTTCAGTCGTTCCAAAGAAGTTTTCTATAGCTTAATAAGGTACATATAGTCTAGTTCAGAGAGCCAATAGATGGTGCTGTGCTATGTTTGGCTTTCTGAACTATACTATATGTACCTTATTATGCTAAAAGAAATTTTTTGGAACTACTGTATAAGAAATGCATTTTCCTATACCAGAAGCTGGAACTCTCCTTTTCTTCAAATAGTGCATTTCTGGACACTGTCAGCACGCCGATCCTTGCATACGGGTCCATCACTGTGGTGAGCTGGAACTTTTTTATACTTATTGTTGAATACCAGGATTAGCCTGTGATGGGGAACATATATACCAAGATGAGAGACAAATGCACCAAGCAGTTGGACATATGTAATATAATGGGAATCATATATCCCAGGATGGGGAACATATGTACCAGGATGAGTCTATATGTACCAGGATGGGGATCATATATACCAGGATGGGAGTCATATGTACCAGGATAGGGGGCATATGTACCTAGATGGGCATCATATATACTTGGATAGAGCACATATACACCAGGATGGACAACATATATACCAGTAAGGCACACATATATACCAGGATGGTGGACATACACACCAGAATGAGGGACATACACACCAGGATGGAGGACATATATGTAACGCCGGTGGTCTGGTGTCTTGGTTCCTCAGCGTTACTGCGCTTTCACCCAATGCTCCTTCCCCCCCTGTCCAGCTGGGAGACTGTAGTATGTTACCTGGATAGGATTCTGCTCAGTTCCCAGCTCCGCTGCGTAGCTGCACATGTTGTATTGTCAGTGCTCCGCTGTTTACCTCTCATGTGTGGACCCTGGCTCCCGCTGTGGAAGCTATCCGCGGGTTGTGAGGTCCTCTGCAGCTGGTGCATGACTTTCCACGTGTGTCTAGGCTTGCAGCCGCTGCCAGGTGCTCTGGGCATCGGTTCCTGTGCTGGCTATGCTGTATGGGTTCTGACTGTGCCTAGGGTGCGCGCCGCCACACCTTCCCCAGTTTAGTAAGATGGAGGGTGTGCGCTTGAATTGCTGTCCCCAGCCTATAGCTGAGGGTCAGCTCCTATTTAAAGTTCCTCTTCCCTGTTGGGCGTCGCCAGAGCCTCGCATTAGGTTTCTTAACCTAGCCCAGTGTGTTTGGTCCAACATGCTGCTCCTGGTCTGCCTTGTCTACAGCTCCTGTTCTGCCTGCTACCAGTTCGGGAAAGCTGATGTCTGTGTCCCTGGACCCGTCTTGTCTGTGCTGGTGCCAACGTCCTTGTCTTGTTCCTCCTTGTGTCTTGCTGTTCCCGGTCTGGAGCCGTGTCCGTTGCATGGAGTCCAGACGTCCTGACTGTCGGTGTCCAAGATGGACCTGAGGTTCTGCCTGGTGTCCGTGCCTGGTGTCCGAGATGATCCCGAGGTTCCGCCTGGTGTCCGAGATGGTCCTGAGGTCCTGCCTGATGATGTCTTGCCTTGTGTCCGAGATGACCCCGATGTCTTGCCTTGTGTCCGAGATGACCCCGATGTCTTGCCTTGTGTCCGAGATGACCCCGATGTCTTGCCTTGTGTCCGAGATGACCCCGATGTCTTGCCTTGTGTCCGAGATGACCCCGATGTCTTGCCTGGTGTCCGAGATGACCCCGAGGTTCCCGCCTGGTGTCCGAGATGACCCCGAGGTTCCCGCCTGGTGTCCGAGATGACCCGAGGTTCCCGCCTGGTGTCCGAGATGACCCCGAGGTTCCCGCCTGGTGTCCGAGATGACCCCGAGGTTCCCGCCTGGTGTCCGAGATGACCCCGAGGTTCCCGCCTGGTGTCCGAGATGACCCCGAGGTTCCCGCCTGGTGTCCGAGATGACCCCGAGGTTCCCGCTGGTGTCCGAGATGACCCCGAGGTTCCCGCCTGGTGTCCGAGATGACCCCGAGGTTCCCGCCTGGTGTCCGAGATGACCCCGAGGTTCCCGCCTGGTGTCCGAGATGACCCCGAGGTTCCCGCCTGGTGTCCGAGATGACCCCGAGGTTCCCGCCTGGTGTCCGAGATGACCCCGAGGTTCCCGCCTGGTGTCCGAGATGACCCGAGGTTCCCGCCTGGTGTCCAAGATGACCCTGAGGTTCCCGCCTGGTGTTCGAGATGACCCTGAGGTTCCCGCCTGGTGTCCGAGATGACCCTGAGGTTCCCGCCTGGTGTCCGAGATGACCCTGACGTTCCCGCCTGGTGTTCGTGATGTTCCGTGTCCATGATGTTCCGTGTCCTTGATGTGTGTTCTTGTTCAGTAAACGTTACTTTTGCTATACCTGAAGTGTGCGGTGTCGTCTTGTCCTGCAGGTTACCATCTAGCCCACATGCTCAGCTGCCACAGAACCCGGTTGCTGTTCTTCCCTAGTCTGGGCAGGCCCGGGTCCCCCCTGTGGTCCAGTGGGTCCACATTCCCCTTACCTCATGGGTCGCGAGCACGACCGCGACAGTAGGCTCTGGCCATGGACTCCGCTGAGCATGTGTGGACTGCAGGACATTCCCCGGATCCCACTTGGTATGTGGACTAGATTGCTCGAGCCCCGTGTGGTCAGCGGCTCTGATCACTCGAGTGATGGACTCTGCTGCTTTTTTGTGACCTGTGGGACGTACCGCCTAACCCAATTGAACTTTTTGTGGGACTTTTTTCTTTTGGGTTTTCAGAAGAGGGGGCCTGAGGAGGGGGATACTGTAACGCCGGTGGTCTGGTGTCTTGGTTCCCTCGGCGTTACTGCGCTTTCACCCAATGCTCCTTCCCCCCCTGTCCAGCGGGGAGACTGTAGTATGTTACCTGGATAGGATTCTGCTCAGTTCCCAGCTCCGCTGCGTAGCTGCACATGTTGTATTGTCAGTGCTCCGCTGTTTACCTCTCATGTGTGGACCCTGGCTCCCGCTGTGGAAGCTATCCGCGGGTTGTGAGGTCCTCTGCAGCTGGTGCATGACTTTCCACGTGTGTCTAGGCTTGCAGCCGCTGCCAGGTGCTCTGGGCATCGGTTCCTGTGCTGGCTATGCTGTATGGGTTCTGACTGTGCCTAGGGTGCGCGCCGCCACACCTTCCCCAGTTTAGTAAGATGGAGGTGTGCGCTTGAATTGCTGTCCCCAGCCTATAGCTGAGGGTCAGCTCCTATTTAAAGTTCCTCTTCCCTGTTGGGCGTCGCCAGTAATGCCCTTAAGTAAGCATTAGTTCCTTCAATTTGAAGCTAATGTGGGTTTGTCAATTAGTTGATTTTAGTTCTGCTATTTTTGACATAAGTCTCCTTTCCCAAAAATTTGGGGAGAAAGTGGGTGTGCCCTTAGAGCTCCTACCTGGCTTGTGTGGTGGGCACAGATTGTGTCTGTTCGGGCTGTTCAGGGAGCCGTGGCAGCTTGTGGAACACTGTCTCTGACTCAGTGATATCCAATGACTTTGACGATCCTCCAGCCCGCTCTCACTGGTGTGAGTTGTCAGGCCAGAATGGGCGAGTAATAGGCATGAGGCATGCGATATTTCTTGCATTGTGTCCCAATTGACCCCCAGCATGCTGCTTCCTGCAGTGACTGGGTGATCATTGCCTGCTTTAAAGAAATTATAATGCCCCTAACCATAGTCCTGGTGTGGGAGATGAATTTTTTTGGATTAAGTGTACGGATGACCGGGGTCAATGGCCTGTGCGTCAGACTGCCCAGGCTTCCACACTGAAGTGTTCCAGCATCAGAAGAAGATCCAGTTCCCAGGGAGGAGGAGAAGGTTGTATAATCGCTCTTTTTGTGTGTGGTTACCAAAGCAATCAGTATGTCTATTTAAAGAACAGGAGGAGTTCCCGCTGGTTGATTATATTTCGAGCCATTCCGACGATTCCTAGTTAATAGTACATATATCCCAGTTCAAGGCCAGATGGTGTCGCGATTTTTGGCTTCTCCGGACTTACTCTCTGCTGGGTGCCGATCGACATGTTCGCGGATTGCTGACGAGATGACCCTGAGCTTCGCATGGCCGCTTCGGGACCCAGCCGCTCTGGGCGACGCATGCCCGCAGGTCCGGCCTAGCGGTCGCCTTAGAAGCTGACCAAGGGCCCTTCCCGCGGCTTTGGGCGTACCCATTCCACGCTGCTGTCCGAGATGACCGGTCTCAAAGGGCAAAACCATTCGAATTACACGAGATTCACCCTGTTTAGCAAATACAATTTGTTGAACTCGCTGGTATAAGAAATGACTTGTTATCCAGAAGCTGGACTCTGCTTCCAATGTCATTCTGACACTGTCGAGTCACCCCATGCTTCGCATACGGCCCACTGTTGAGCTGGAACTTCTTATACCTATTGTTGTAGATTGACCCTGTTGATGGGGAACCTGTTATAAGATGTAGTACTTTCAAGTAAGTGTTACATTTTGTAATACTGGGAAATCATATCCGGTGGGGACTTGTACAGGTTACTCTATGCCACGATGGGATCATCACAACCAGGATGGGAGTCATATTTCCAGATCAGGGGGCATCCGTACCTAGTGGGCATGATTTGTGAAGGGCACATATCACCCTGCACCTATGAGTCAGACGAGCACACATAATACCAGATGGTGACAATACACACCATAATGGGGACATACACATAGTGTACATAATAGCGGTATGGGACATATTTACCAGATGGGGGACATATAACCAGGTTGGGGACAATAACCAGGATGGAGTGCGATATATAGGATGGGGACATATGGGGATATGCCAAATGATGGAATCATGTGATCGGAATGGATGTCCAATTAGATGGGAGTCAATATTACCAGGATGGGACATATGTACCACTAGTGGATCAATAATACCAATGGACACATAAATACCAGATATAGACATAAGCTATACTAATATCGTGAACATATAACTAGGTTAGAGGACATACACCGGTAGAACATACGTAATACCATGGAAGGGAGGAAGGATATTAGTACAGAATTCAGGGACATTACCTCATATCAGTGTCAGCAGCAGATTCCACTCATAACAGTGCATCATGATCATGATGATTTTTTCTTCAAATTTTTTTTCTTATGTTCCCACACTAAAACTTTGGTGCATCATATGCACCGATGCATCTTATAGTCCTAAAATATGATATCTAATATTGGTATGTCACGATGTAAAGAATATATGCTTATTTAAAAATGGACATATAGAGAGGTTTTGTATTGATAAAGGAAGCCCTTAGGCATATAAAGTCACATTAACGTTTTGATGCACGCTCAGGGGGCTTGTGTTAAAAACTTAGACTTTGTCAGCATAAACGCGGTGCTAACGCCATGTTAGTACCGCGTTAATGCTGCCAATGTTACCCTATGGAGACGAACCCGAAGCGTGGCTCCAACGCGGCCATCTGATTGAAATCTTGCGGTTATTTCCTAATGTGAGAAAAGACGTTGCTAAAAGCGTCTTTTCTTGTGTTAGGAAATAACGCAAGATTTCAATCAGATGGCCGCGTTGGAGCCACTCGCGTTTAGGGTCGCCGCGGTTCTCCATTATGTGATAATCATTGGGCATCATTAGCGCTGGTACTAAAACCCATGGCACGGTACTTTAGCATAACATGCCGTTTATGCTGCCAAAGTCTAAGTTTTTAATGTAAGCCCTGAATACCGTTAATGTGACCCTAGCCTAAGGGGGAATAATTCTGGATGTTTTATTTTTCTAACTAGAAGACAATTTCTTTTCTAAACATTACTTCTAGCAGCACAAACAAATACATTCAACAGGATCAAGTACCCATCTCTTTCATTTCCACGTTTCTACATAAAATTCTTATACTCTTTATTACAGATCCACATACCAGGTCATTATTTTTGGATGGGGGTGAGAAAGATTTTCTGGGCAATAAAACAGACTTGAGTTAAAGAGGACCTGTCACCAACTATACATGGTGATCTAATTACAGCACTGAATGCAGCATGTCTGCTGCATTCAGGTAAGGGGTCCCCCAGCCCTTGAGTTCCCCTGTACACTGAGATAATACACTTTGAAAACTTACATAGTGGAGCCAAATAGGAGGTGGCTTGTGGCTGGAGCCAAAGGGCAGTTTCACACCCCCTGTATGTTTAATCCGCCCACCGCTGCCTCCCTGATGCCAATCATTGTCTCCCTCGTCTACAGCATAACACAGAGCTTATTGCAGTAATGGCCGCTTTACCCTGCCTCCTGCGGCGACGTCACTGCCTTTCCCCGTCCTGCTTCATGGTTAACATGGAGCAGGGTGGGTATAAGCGGTGATGTCAGAGCAGGAGGTGGGGTGGCCAGCCTCCTGCTGTGACATCACTGCCTTTCCCCGCCCTGCTCCATGTTAACCATGGAGCAGGGCGGGTATAAGCGGTGACATCACCGCAGGAGGCGGGGCAAAGTGGCCAGCATTGCAATAAGCTCTGTGTACTATGCAGCAGACGAGGGCGACAATGATTGGCATCAGGGAGGCAGCGGTGGGTGGATTAAACATACAGGGGGTGTAAAACTGCCCTTTGGCTCCAGCCACAAGCCACCTCCTATTTGGCTCCACAATGTAAGTTTTCAAAGTGTATTTTGTCGGGGTACAGGGGGGCTCAAGGGCTGGGGGACCCCTTGCCTGAATGCAGCAGACATGCTGTATTCCGTGCTGTACTTAGATCACCATGTGTGGTTGGTGATAGGTCCTCTTTAATGCAAGTCAATGGCCATGTTAACAAAATAGAACAGAGAAATCAACTTGGATCTGTCTAAACTTTACAGTTTTCTAGGTAGGAGAATCTACAAAAATGAGAAAAACCAATGCAGCAAGAATTGTACAATCTAACTCACAAACCCAAAATGGGTCTAGCGGACTGAAACACATGGCCTGTTTTTCACAAATAAGAATAACAATGATGTGTGCAGCCTGCCTTAAGGAGTACAAAATTGATTTGGTGGCTCATACTCTAGAGGATGTTATAGGACTTTGTCTTGTGGACAATTGCCCTTATTTTCATATCATGTTATTGTATGTCTCTGCACCCAATGCTGACTTCTCATTTCAGCCTATGCAGATGGAGATGGATGCATTAGTATGCAGAGTGAAACTATACTATGCAGCCAGAAATCCCGCAGTTGCATAGTAATTGGTAGTTGGACATGGACATTAGGAAAAGGATCTGAGACATGGGGCACGGACCCTAAATTCGCTATTTACTTGAAGGCATATTATAAACTAAAAGAAAAAGGATTATTTGGTGTTTGCTAGTAGGAAAAACTATTCTGTGGTAGCAAAAGAATTATTCGTTGTCACTATCGCTGCCCTCTTTCCAAGCTATTCTACTGGTGTGTTTACTCAGTAAATATTATGCTGCTTCTGACACTTTGTCTTCTGCCTCTACATTTAATAGCAACCTTCAAATGTCAATTTAATGTAAAACAAAGTGATGGTTGTCGCGGCTTTCATTTGCCCACTCACTCTGCTATAGAAATACAAAAATGGAAACAATGTAGCTACAGGCATTACATACTAACTTTCTGTGCTGGTTCTAGTTAATGGATCTCGCTGTATGTGAATTGATGGACAGCACAGCTAGATCTGATAAGGCACCTCAAAGACTCAGAGCACTACCTAAAGCCCAAGGAACCATACATTACAACAAGCTGCAAGCTAAAGGCTCATAGCGGGGAATGGAAAATAACTGTTTAAGTGTTAAAACTATGCTTAAATCAGAAGTGTGCTTACAACATGGAGTATTTCAATATGAGCCATTTTCAAAATGATAGAATAATAAAGGAGAAGTGAGAGTTTGTTTTTTTATTGTCAATGTTATCATACTGAATTTAAAATATAGAGTGAAAAAATATTAAATGCATTTATTGACCAAATTAAGTTTCTGAAATAAATAATAATAATAATAATAATAATAATAAAAAATATAACTAGAAAGAAGCCCATGGTGATTACATTGTCCTACAGGGTCATTATGTGGTAGATATTATACAGGGTGGGCCATTTATATGGAAACATCTAAATAAAATGGTTGATGATATCAACTTCCTGTTTGTGGCACATTAGTATATGGGAGGCGAAAACCTTTCCAGATGGGTGGTGACTATGGCGGCCATTTTGAAGTTGTCCATTTTGGATCTAACTTTATTTTTTTAATGGGAAGAGGATCATGTGACACATCAAAATTATTGAGAATTTCATAAGAAAAACAATGGTGTGCTTGGTTTTACCGACACGTTATTATTTCATGAGTATTTACAAGTTTATGACCACTTATATTCTTCATCAATGGAAACCTCAATGCCACTCGAAATCTGAATCATGTAGCAATTTCAGGTGTCTAGTGGCTTTGAGGTTTCCATTGATGAAGAATGGCCCCACTATCTTTGTGTTTCAACGGTCTTGGAGGGATCTATCCACTGTGGGTTAGTGTCACACCAATAGCGGTGTTGTTGTTTGTTAACTTCACCATTCACAAAAAAGTAGAAATCAATGGGGAACACGAGCATTTTTCTAGATTTACCTAAAAATGCTTGAGTTCCCCATTGACTTCCATTAAACTTGGGCACTCAAGTTGTGCTCATACGAGCATCCAACTGATCATTATGATTAGTGAGCATCCGAACCTAGTAGTGTACGCTCATCACTAACAGTTATGTTTTAATACCCAATAAAAGTATTTGTCTAATTACTTTATTAAAATTATTTGCATTTCACACAATTAGTGCATATTCACACTATTTTCGAGTCATTTTTGAGCAAGTCTGCTTATAAAACTGCTAGAAGCGCTCACAAAATGCTACAAGAATTGTCCCATTTATTTCTATGACAATAAATAGTTGCTGATTATATGTCCATGCCTTTGAGGATGTTTTAAATGCTTTAGGCTTTCAAAGATGCCAAGCATTTAGAAGATGTACCATACTTTTTTCAAGTGTTTTCTGCTAGGAGGACATTCAATAGTTTACAAGTCAAAGGGAAGGCTAAAAAATTGCTAAAAAATGACATGGCTTCTTTTTGACTGTTTCATTGGCCTTTTTGTCTTTTCATAGCTTTTTACAGTTCAAAAAGAGTTAGGAAAGTACAAGTAAAACCACACTTAAAAAAAACAGAAAAAATGCTGACAATAAAGTCAGAGAACAATAAAATTAATAAAGCACTTCAAACAAATAACAAAACAATTAACTTGAAAAACATGGAACTCTTTTCTTCAATCACTAATCATCTCACTGTCAAATTACACCACAAAATGGTTGACTCATTCCCTGCCTCTGCCTTTTATATAGGCTACAATACTCCCAGTTGCCATTTTAGCTAATTTGCGCAAAGCTAATCTCAAGTTGTTCAAATTCACCAGGTTCAGCACATCTGCAAAAATTCTAAATAATTTTGATTTGCAGTGAGTCAATTCACTTAACTCTCAGATCAATGACCATGCAAATTTTTAATGGGTTATTACAAAACTGATACTTGTCCTTTCATAGTTTTATGGTTGAAAGAAGACACAAGTCCATGGTGCTCAACCTATAACCTAAAATGTTGACCCAATGGAAGGTTAAATTCCATGCTGCTTGCTCCATATTAGGGGATAAATACCTTATCGACTCCACATATCTCAATTAAACTAGTTTTCTGGATCAACCTCCCATGGCAGAATCTAGTGTCTATAAACTGTAATATGTTTTTCAAGAAAGGTGCTTCTTGAACTTATTTTTAGAGAATCCACCATTACATAAAATGGCAAAGAGTTTCCCTAACAGTTTTACCCAGTGTTTTATCATGGAGTAATAGTAGTCATAATTATACATTTTATTTCCTCATCCTAAGTGCATGACCTTATATTTATCTATATTAAACTTTAATTGCCATTTCCCCACCCACATCATCAGCTTACATGAATCCTTCTGTTATAGTAAATGATTCTCCTCTGTGTTGATTACCTCACAAAGTTTGTATTATCTGCAAATATTGAAATTCTACTCTGCCATCTACAAGATCATTAATAAGCATATTAAAAAGAAAAGGGCCCAATACTGACTCTTGTAGTACCCTACTGTTAATGTTCCCTAACCACAATGAGTCCCATTAATAATGACTCTCTATTTCCTATTACTGATACAGTTGGTAATCCAGTTATACATAATATTTGTCAGTCCCATTGTTCTTATTTTATTTACCAACCACAAGCGATGAGCAATTAGTAAGATATTCAGATTCGGATAGGTCTAATACTTTGAATGAGTAACGCATAACAAATCCAATACAAGTCAATGGGAAACTCATTTGGATACGACCACTGAAACAGTTCAAAGTATTTGGTTAGAGCTATTCGGACCCAAATATCTTACTAGTTGCTCATTACAATTTACCACCCTTTCATGTGACATTGTATCAAATGCTTTTGAAAAGTCTACATAGATAGATTCACACCAAGTCTTAAGAAGATTTAACAAGAGAGTCATTGTTTATCATAAGATTTTTTTATGACATATGGGAAACAAATATTCCTTGTGACATCGCCTATTTATCTATTCATATGTCTTTATTAGAGAATATACGCCCCTGTCTTTATTTATGAGAAAAATCAGTGGTTCTCAAGTATACATCATATGATGCCACTCATCCTCAGGGGTACTGCCCTATTAAACATGCTTATTAAAGGTGAGAAATGTATACTTCTAGCTTTTCCACTTTAACATCTCCAGAGGACAGCAAGTCTGCCTCATATACCACACAACATCCAGGCCAATGAGGTGAAATAAAACATGTGAATCACTATTTATAACTTTGTGATACTGCCTTACTGTGCTCAAAACAAAAGATGGTATTGTATTAGATGCCAAATTGCTATTACCTTCTATATCAGTCAAGCGAATGTTGTCAGGATCAGAGAAAGATCGAGGAATTACCTATTCTGAGGTCAAGAACTATATTCAAAATAGACATTAGTGGCTTCATCAATGATGTACACTGATAATTTTAAGCTTTTTTTTAATTCAGTCACAATTCAGGATACCTTCAACAAGATGAGCTAAATTGAGTTACAGTAGACTATCTCCGTTCCAATGGCTATGAAGAGGCATACTCCGTTTTCAAGAAGTTGGAGTTAGAAAAAATGGACCTCTGTTATCCTATTACAGAAAAGGATATGGAATTAACCCGTCCGTAGGGCTCTGGCACAGTGTGCACTGCTTACTCCACTACTACTTCCATCAAATATGAAGGGGTCTGTGAAGCTCCTCTTACCCTGAAGACATTCTGACATTCCAACACAAAGGTTTTTGTTATATCACGTTTTTTGTTTTATATCAAAAATTACATGAATGTGAAAGGATGGCATTGATTTCATGGAGATTGGATGTATATGAATGCAATCCTTCACAATCTCGAGATGCCCGTCAAAGCAGGCTGCTCTTAACAGAGTAGAATTAGAAAGGGTTGTGTTATTCACAGAGGTGCCGTGATCCAAAAGTGACTGGACAACTTTCAGGTGACCCGCTATGGTCTATTCATGACCATAAAACATAAAGATAGGCCCTATGGTTACAGAAGAAATATGAAGCGGGCTCCATACTTCTAGGATATACAAGAATATCTTCTAATAATAATATATTTTATAGCTAGAATCACATTGAAGACACATTTGTGTCACAGATGGTGTGGTTTTTACACTTTCTGTTACTCCAATTCTTAATACAATTGGACCAGTGATGTTTTTGAGTCTTGCTTCAGATTGTTAAAATTGAAGGAATCCAAATCATTAACACTCTCACTTATTATAGCAACGAAGCACCTGCATCCTTTCCACAATTCCTATACACCAATGGGTCACAGTGTTATCTGTTAGCAAATCACAGGCTTTGAGGACAGAGGAAGGCATCCACTTTGTGAGGCAAAAAATGCATTATTCATTGATCTAATTTGGCATAAAATGATGTGAATAGTAATCAAAAAGTTCTTTCCCTTTTCTTCTCTACATATTCCATTTTAATTGGATTCTCCAGCATGTATTTATTTCTTGGCCTCTGAACTTAAAGTCAGGTCCAACCAGCTTGTATCCCGAGTTTATCACCAAGATCTAAAATCTCACATTTTGCTAGCTCGATAATCAGTTCAGTATATAAAACACACACATACAGTTACTGCCATAATACGACAGCTGGCCTGGCTTTGTAACCACAATACAACAAGGTCTGTCACAGAAACATGTACCAAAGAATTATCCTGTAGGCATCTTATTGAATTCAAGCTTTTCACCAAAGAGACATCAAGGACTCAAAGAGCACCTTACCAAAGTGCTCCTATTATACTGAAGGTAGCACATCCTTCAAACAACATCAGTACTGGCTCTAGCCCAGCCGAACTGCCAGTAACCAAATGATCTTCATATATATATATATATATATATATATATATATATATATAATATATATATGAAAGGCAGCAGCACTTCTTCCAGTTCAAGTCATGTGGGTTTATTTGGTCTATGACGTGAGTTTCGGCACCCAACTTCCTCAAGCCACTATCAAAAGTCACCATATCAAAAGATGGAGCAGGTCCTGACCTGAGCATTCCTGTTCACCTGCTGCAGCCACTGGCATTGAGAACAGCTGATCGATAGGGATGCCCGGTGTCCAACCCTGGCCAATCAGACATAGATGACCTATTGTAGGGATGGGTCATCAATGTTAAAGTAGTGGACAACCTCTTTAGATGCACCTGATCCAAAATAGGAGCTTTTTAACCTGTAAAGTGCATTCTTAGTAATAATTTATGCCATTTTTGGAAGCAAAGTATAGAGAGAAAAAGATGTGAACAAAGAAAATGATAAGAGAATGAAAAAGCCAACATAAAATAAAATGACAGACGTTTTTAGAATTGTCGCCAGTTCAGCTGAGGGACTTTTCTTTTTTAATTCCATTGAAGCACTTTGTCTTTGGGGTGAGTAAGCACTCTTTCAAAATCATCTTGAGAACTCACTCAAAGCTGATATCATTTTCAAGGTTTAGAGCAATGTGCAATTGTTAGCTGCATTAATCATGTCTTATCTGTCATGTGCATATTGATAAAGCGGACAAATAAATAAATGTAAATATCTGCGGTGGCTATCACGAGAGAGCACCAGTTATGAAAGCACAATAACTGCCAGTCTTCTTCTGAGCCTTCTGTTCCTAGAAGAATTGATGTGTCCATCCTATCAATTATCACAGCAACAACAAAGGAAAACAGAAGTGGCACACCTGAATTTTTTTTTGCATAGTGTATTACCCAGGGGGATTAGGAAAACCGAATTTTCCTGGCTTGAAAACACAAACAAGACATCAGCAAGAGGTTGGAGAGATAATCTCTGAGGACAATGGATGGGATCCTGACGGACCCAAAACACGTCACTAAGCCCTTAGGGTAGGGACAGAAACATTAAGAGCTTTCAGAGCTGGCATTTGTTGGATTTAATTCTGTCATGAGCTCCAGCCTTACCATCTCCCGCGGGGCAGAAATATGCCCTAAATAGCTGGCTAGCCAACAAGAGATAATGTATACTGTCCCAGAGAGAACTGCATAAAACTGGCATCTTGCCACACAGTTGTCTTATGTTCCAGCCTTTTCCTGGGCTGCACTTGCTTTCTAATAAGGTTAAAAAACAGTGCAGAGAACAATTAAGAGAATAACGAGAAATAATTACATAATTACCATCCTCTACACGGGAAGTCTGAAAAGAAATTTGTGCTGCGATAGTGTAAAGCTTCTGTATCCTCCCAGTTTGTAAAGTCATTATTGAATCCAACGCAATAAAACCTTCTAGAAGATTAGGAAATCTTATTAAAACTGCTGGATAAATCAAAGGGAATGGTCTAAAATTCACAATAACGAAAATATAACAGTTACAATTTATTTATAAACTGTATAAATGATGTGCAAGATATTGACACCTACAGTAAAATACATATATGAATGTGTGATCATATACTCTACTAATTACTAATCATTAATAGACAGTCCTTCCAAACATAGTAAAATAGGCAAATTCTAGAAACTCAGAATTCAGAGCAACAATTAGAGTTTAGCATTTTAATTTATTTGGTTTATTGGGATATTGCCATTGAGGAGGCCATTTTTGCCAAAATGACAACAGCAAGTGTAGCCATGTTGGTTCCTATCTTTTAATTGCACCACATGATCCGCCCCCACAATGCACCGGACCGAATATAACGTTCCCGGCTGGGCATCACATGATCGGATAAGGCGGGAATTTCAAGCAGGAGGACGAACAAGATACGGAATGATGATGCCCAGCGCGGCGTCCTGAAAGCCAGTGAAGAGGGGAGAATGCAGCACCGAAGCCCGCCCTTCCAGTCTCCGAATGGAAACGGTATGTGATTTTATAAATCATTTTTCTCAATCTTTATAGAGCTTATTTACAGCAGACAGGGATGGTTAGGGATGAGCTAGGAAGGTGCACAGACAGGTAGTGATAGCATAGAGGGCTAAAACTAGCTGCCAGGTTCCCTTTAAAGTAACAACTACGATATCCCTTTCCTGTGATAACGTTTGCACAAAATTGCTGATGTAGCAAAACAGAAACTATACATGCCAACCAGCTCGAAACTTGTTTTTCCATATAAGAGGTATCACTTGTTTGTCCCAAGACCCTAAATACATAGCACACCTATTGTTTGATCCCCTCTTTGCTGCAAGCAATGTCTCTTTATTATATACTGTGAAGGTGAAGGTGACACAACTAGCAATAAAGCTTTAATGGACATAATTTTATACATTTTGATTGAAATATTTACCATTTCCTTATTTTTATGATGCAGATAAATAAGGCCAATAATGATTAATGGCTCAATATGAAAGGGTTAAATGGTAAAGCTACACATAGCCACTTTCATGCGACGACATGTTTTGTGTCTATTGCCAAGAACTGATTAAAAGAAAGAGAAAACAGTACCGTAAAACAAAACACAAGGCCATAAAACCTGTTGCTATGACAACAATTCATTCTCATATTAACGAAGGCTTCGGCCTGCTCTGATATCTGAACTGCATTGACATTGCAGTGCGATTAGCCTGTTTTCTAGCTAGCTAGTTTACGCATAATAGGATGTTATAGGTTTGTGGCTATGATAAATATTTTAGATGACTTTAAGCACAAAACGGAAAAAAAGAGTTAAAGGTATGCTGTGTTAAAGAAAATATTTCTTTAAATAGGATGAATGTGGGCACTAGGCTGAAATGTAACCTACATGATACATGTCTCCGCATTTGCTAACAAAGAAATACAAATGCTGGAGATACTTTTACAATAGTTTGCAATTAGCATGTGTATTAACAGGGAAATCATTTTTTAACCCCATGATACCAACCACAGTAGACATTGGTGTCTTTGAAAAGATCTGAGGGCAGAAGTCTCTACAGTAGACTTAAATGGATTGTCCAGGCAAAAGAAAAACGTCCAAATAGAGTATATTGATAAAAAATGAAGAACTAATTGATATTCACCTACCGCCACTCACCTGATTCAACGCAAGATAACGTGTGGTCTGTACTGGCACAATGTCACCATTCCACCAGTCGCAAGACTGCTGCAGCCTGTGATTGGTTTCAGAAAAACCCTTTTTGAAAGGTAAAGGCCCTCCAATCACAACCAATTCCTATATAAAACAACCCTGGAGTCAGGCCAAGATATTATTCAAAAGTGCTCTTTATTAAAAGTCAGTACAATAAATGCAGCAATTAAAAGTAATGCCTCAGGCAGCACACATGACAGGAGACCACATGAAAGCCAGGATGCAAGTATGGTAGTAAACAAGGGAATCCTATGTCTGGCACCTAGAAATTAGTGCTCAGTTTCCATATACACACCATACAGCCAAACAATAATTGCACCAGAATTCCACTTCATGGGTCAAGAATTTTACCTGTCCGTGGCCACCGACCCCCTAACGCGTTTCGCTTAGGCTTCTTCCGAGGGGGGTGACCATGGAGCGAGTGTGAGGGGCTTTTATAGCGAGGACCGGAGTCGCGGCGTCTGTCATCACTTCCGGTTGTTAATCCGGAAGTGACGGACCCGCTACATCACATGTGAGGCTCACCCGGTTGCTAAGCGCCAGATCGCGCTTTGCGATCTAAGTGTAGCGCGTGAGGACACTTCCGCCATTACATCAGTGTGCCCGATCACATGACAAGCAGCCATGTGATCAATCTAAGGCACATGATCGGAAGGCTCCGGGGAACAGCGCCTCTATATAATACACAATGGAGATAGTGCCATGGTAGCAGACAGTACCATGACCACCAATACTAGGTATATGGTGCGACATAATCAGCACCGCAACCTGTTGTTACCTAACATTCCAAAAGTGTATATAAACAGGTATGGAGGAGTATATACTGGAAAATTTTAAACGGGGACAACTACATACAATAATTCTGGACTGGTGTAACATTCCTATTTGTAAGGTGCAACGTGCACACAAACAGACACCCATTCATACTGCACCGGCCGGTGGCAGACATCCAACCCATTCATACCAAATATAATAAAGAGAAATAGTACAATAGATAATTACATATTTAGGGGGGCAAAAAAGTTTGTCCCAAAGTGCTGTGTAACAATACAATATTAAAGAAATGTCTATGAACAAAAGTGCATAAGTGCATATGAGGTACAATCTTCATCCACAATATGTAGACCCCTTCTGGATATGGCTCCTCCAAACTCCAGTCCTTCAACCTAAAAATAAAAATTCATTAATTAATTAAAAAGTCAAACAGCCAAAATAGTGTCAAATCAATTTATTAAAACTCACAGTCCATCTACAAGAAGGGGGCAAAGCTAAGTACATCATTAAGGCCATGGGGACGGACACTCCCCACTCTATCTATCCACCTGGCTTCCATCTGTGCCAGAATCTTCTTCAAGTCGCCCCCACGTATGTTCATGTGGACACGGTCAATCCCAAATGCCTTCAACAGGTTGGCATTGCAATCATGGGCAATTTTGAAATGTCTGGCTATTAGTTTCAAAATTGTTAGGTCATCTTCTGTTTCCGCTTTAATTATGTCCAGCACATGCTCTCTAATCCTCACTTTGAGTTGCCTAGATGTCAGGCCTATATACACCAATTTACAAGGGCACGTTGCATAATACACCACCCCTGTGGAATTGCAATTGATGGTTTGAGTAATCACAAATTTCTTTGAACCATCACAGGAATAAAATTCTGTGGCACGCACCAGATTGGGGCACGTAACGCATTTCCCACACGGGGAAAAGCCCCACCTAGGACCCTTTGCACCAAAAAGACCCGCTTTCATGGGACCTTCATGTAGGCTATGCACCAGCATATCTCTGAGGTTAGGCGATCTCCTATATGTCACTGCCGGATGTCCACTCACATGCTCTTTTAACCCTAGATCTGATGTTAGTAATGGCCAAAATTGTTTCAAAGCCCCCTCCATCTTCTTCCATTGGTTATTGAACCAAAGAATAGGAGGAGCACAGACAATCAGGTGAGGCTGATCACTGGGTTCAATAACCAATGGAAGAAGATGGAGGGGGCTTTGAAACAATTTTGGCCATTACTAACATCAGATCTAGGGTTAAAAGAGCATCCGGCAGTGACATATAGGAGATCGCCTAACCTCAGAGATATGCTGGTGCATAGCCTACATGAAGGTCCCATGAAAGCGGGTCTTTTTGGTGCAAAGGGTCCTAGGTGGGGCTTTTCCCCGTGTGGGAAATGCGTTACGTGCCCCAATCTGGTGCGTGCCACAGAATTTTATTCCTGTGATGGTTCAAAGAAATTTGTGATTACTCAAACCATCAATTGCAATTCCACAGGGGTGGTGTATTATGCAACGTGCCCTTGTAAATTGGTGTATATAGGCCTGACATCTAGGCAACTCAAAGTGAGGATTAGAGAGCATGTGCTGGACATAATTAAAGCGGAAACAGAAGATGACCTAACAATTTTGAAACCAATAGCCAGACATTTCAAAATTGCCCATGATTGCAATGCCAACCTGTTGAAGGCATTTGGGATTGACCGTGTCCACATGAACATACGTGGGGGCGACTTGAAGAAGATTCTGGCACAGATGGAAGCCAGGTGGATAGATAGAGTGGGGAGTGTCCGTCCCCATGGCCTTAATGATGTACTTAGCTTTGCCCCCTTCTTGTAGATGGACTGTGAGTTTTAATAAATTGATTTGACACTATTTTGGCTGTTTGACTTTTTAATTAATTAATGAATTTTTATTTTTAGGTTGAAGGACTGGAGTTTGGAGGAGCCATATCCAGAAGGGGTCTACATATTGTGGATGAAGATTGTACCTCATATGCACTTATGCACTTTTGTTCATAGACATTTCTTTAATATTGTATTGTTACACAGCACTTTGGGACAAACTTTTTTGCCCCCCTAAATATGTAATTATCTATTGTACTATTTCTCTTTATTATATTTGGTATGAATGGGTTGGATGTCTGCCACCGGCCGGTGCAGTATGAATGGGTGTCTGTTTGTGTGCACGTTGCACCTTACAAATAGGAATGTTACACCAGTCCAGAATTATTGTATGTAGTTGTCCCCGTTTAAAATTTTCCAGTATATACTCCTCCATACCTGTTTATATACACTTTTGGAATGTTAGGTAACAACAGGTTGCGGTGCTGATTATGTCGCACCATATACCTAGTATTGGTGGTCATGGTACTGTCTGCTACCATGGCACTATCTCCATTGTGTATTATATAGAGGCGCTGTTCCCCGGAGCCTTCCGATCATGTGCCTTAGATTGATCACATGGCTGCTTGTCATGTGATCGGGCACACTGATGTAATGGCGGAAGTGTCCTCACGCGCTACACTTAGATCGCAAAGCGCGATCTGGCGCTTAGCAACCGGGTGAGCCTCACATGTGATGTAGCGGGTCCGTCACTTCCGGATTAACAACCGGAAGTGATGACAGACGCCGCGACTCCGGTCCTCGCTATAAAAGCCCCTCACACTCGCTCCATGGTCACCCCCCTCGGAAGAAGCCTAAGCGAAACGCGTTAGGGGGTCGGTGGCCACGGACAGGTAAAATTCTTGACCCATGAAGTGGAATTCTGGTGCAATTATTGTTTGGCTGTATGGTGTGTATATGGAAACTGAGCACTAATTTCTAGGTGCCAGACATAGGATTCCCTTGTTTACTACCATACTTGCATCCTGGCTTTCATGTGGTCTCCTGTCATGTGTGCTGCCTGAGGCATTACTTTTAATTGCTGCATTTATTGTACTGACTTTTAATAAAGAGCACTTTTGATTAATATCTTGGCCTGACTCCAGGGTTGTTTTATGCAGCCTGTGATTGGCTGCAGTGATCAGGTTACTTTGAGCAGCTCATCAGCAGAAAAGCAAGGGGGTCAGTCAACCCCTTTAAAAATGCAGGTGGATAAAATGTTGCATTCAATGCGTATTTAATTCCCACAAGATGTTTTACCAGTCTGAACTTAAGGAACATCAAGCCAAATATGTAAACATACACACAAAAAACTATTAATGCTGGTATGGTTCTACTCTTACTGTAGCCAAATTACTTAATGAACCCAACTATTATCTATTTGCTTGGTCTGTATACAATGTGGGCTATCAATGAGCAGAGTGGCATAGATTAGAATACTGTTGCAAATGTCTCAGATATTATTTTGGAGTATTGCTACCGTAAAACCAAACAGATTCTCTTAAAGGGGTTCTAAGAAAACCCATTCTCATCCCCTATGTGTGCGCCCATTAAAATAAAAACATTTCTACTCACCTCCGATGCTTGCGCCGTTCCATTGATATTCCAAAAATGCAGAAACCAGGAGAAAATGTGTATAAAATGCCACACTGCTGTCAAACAAATATAGGTCCAGAGGCAGTAATAATAAGAAATAGTGATTTATTGTACACATTTCAAAGCAAGGCACAGCATCTTCCTCAGGAAATTCACCAAAAGAAAAAAGAAACGGGGTCACGCTTTTAAATTTGTAGAATAAATCACCATTTCTTATTATTACTGCTTCTGGACCTATATTTGTTTGACAGCAGCGCAGGGTTTTATCTACATTTTCACCTGATTCCTGCATTATTGGCCTGCCTCTGTGCGTTTGGTTCCTGTGGCACTGTCCATATGCTTTCATATTGGTTGGGTGTCACAGCCTTAAAAGGTGAGCAATTAGCTCTTTTATCCATTTTTTGTGTTTGTTGGGTAGGACCGTATTGCGCTTTTCTGTCCACAGTTTATTATTCCAGTGGTATTGGCTCTTGCTCTCCATAGACTCATGTGAGGTTGCTACATCACGTGACTCCCGATCCCAATCACCAATTCACTGTCCCCAACATCAGACCTTTAGACATATGAGTAATCAACAGAGAGTGAAAGCTGTGACTGGACAGTCACTTCCTAGCAATTACTTATATGTCCAAAGGCAGGAGAAGGAAGCTGTCATGGGTTGGGTGTAGGGCTCGCATGACGAAACAATCTCATATACGCCCCAGGACAGCAAGTGCAAACACCTTAGGTGAGTATATGCTTTTTTATTTTAATAGGGATAAAATAGGGGATGAGAAGGAGATGTTCAAGTATTAGACAAATAATTTAAGGCACTATGAAAAGAGCCTTGGTGTAGCAGGATTATGATGTCAAGAGCACGTATGGATTTCTTTATACTATAAAATGTCTTGCAAAAAGAGTAGAAGTCCTTTTCTCTTTACTGCAATGTAAAAAGAGGGTGATAAGACTGCTCTCTGGCATTTAATGTGCTGTATCAATTTTTCAACCTACTGGAAGAAGTCCTTATCATCGATGTAAATAAGGCTGGTGTCACATGTAAACTTTTCCTTTGCATACATAAATCCCTGAATGATTTCCACAACTGTTTTAGATCAGATTTTCAGCCGTCCTTAGTTAGCGTATCAGTTTTTACCATCAGAGTAGCATTAATTATTCTCATACGCCAGAAAATGAATGATGGAGGTTTCTCAAGCTTCTCTTATTAGCCACTGACAATTAGACGAAATGCATGTGTGTGCTATCCAAGTATTCACTGATCGACAGACTGGCATGTTTGAGTTTGCTCCATGACAAATCAAAAAAAGATGTTTCCCTTCTTTTGTCTTGCAGACACTCTGAGTAATAAAAATTCCAGAAAAATGAAAAGCTCTACAAATTATAATGCATACACTTTCTATCCATTAAAAAAAGGAAAGAACACATACACATGAAAATTGGACATGTGAAAGGGGCCTATGTAAGCCAATCAAGTGGAAATCCAACCTTGAGCTAAACAGCTAAGTCACGTCTGTCAGTCTTCTCCTTAAGCTGGCTTCACACCACGCTTTTATGGATCCGGGGCTGTTCGGTGTGAACCGGACAGCCCAGATCATATTTCGACCCCATAGTATCCCTAAGGGGCCGGATGGAGCCGTATGGCAGTCATTTGCCATCCGGTTTCCATCTGTCTGGGTGGATCCGAGAGAATGTAGGTTTTTCTCTAGGACACAAAATTGCAGCTTGCTGCGATTTTCTGTCCGGGACAAAAATCTGCACAAATCAGATCCTCCCGGATTCAGGGCAATTCGACACCCCCTAACATGGGAGTCTATGGGGCGCCGGATCATCCTGGACCCGATAGAGAATCTGTCAGGTTCCCGGACAGCGGGCGCTGAACTTCAGCACCTGGAGCTATCCCTTGCTGAGAGTTCAGAACCTCGGATTGCTCGCCGCTATTCAAAATTCTGTCATTTCAGCAGGGACAGCTGCGCTCTGCAGAATGCGGCTGCAAACAGGCCCGGAGGGCATATTGACCCTCCGTTTCTGCTTGTCTTGAGCTGTCAGGCTGTGTTCAGTACCTTCTGCAAAGCACTGGACACAGCCTAACAGCCGAAAAAACGTGATGTGAAGCCAACCATAGTCGTGTATGAATACCTAAGTTATTTGTGTGGGATGGTTAGGAAGCTTTATACAACATACCGATCTAAAAAAAATTGGTTCACAGTAAACTTGGCTATGAACAGGGGCAAGAGGGTAGTTGCAAACAAAAAAAAATATTATATGAGAAATACTAAAGCATGCTGCGACATGTCTTACATCTGTTATTAGTACACACCTTTGCAGAATGGAATGCACATCATTGACTGAGACATTAGTGTGAGATACTGGAAATAAAACAACATTACACAGGTCTGAATTACACAATCTTAAGCTTTTTTGGACACCACTTTCCTTGTGTATCAGATGTCACACAGTTGGTTTGCTATTTATATACACTAATATTTTTGAACACCCACTTCAGTTCTAGTTCCCAGCACAAGTCTGGACCAAGACCAAACTGCCATGTTGGTGTAGCAGACAGTGCCTTAGAAACAAGAGAAGATGACAATTCCAAGCAAATTAAATCATAACTATTACCAAACATCGCATATAATAAAACTTAAAAAATGAGCTATATATTTAATTTATGTACTATCCACAGAACCAAGAGCAAATATATAACCAATACCAAATACGTGATATCCTGTACATGATTACAGATGGTCATCTCAGACCTATCATATTTTATAACTTATTCAATATGATCATCACCACATCATTACATTATAACTATACCACAAATCCCTAAGAACTGTGTAATTTTATATGAAGGCTACAGTAAATTATTCCACTACACCAGCAGTTGAGGATTCAATGCACTACAATTCCCACTATATTAGACTCATCATAATGAAGAAGTTTAATATCACATAATAATATCACACTATTATATTTATTTATACCTTCATATAAGTGTATATCTGCCTAATTACAGATACCATTATACCTCTATATAACCTTACATACCAATAAAACCTAATCAACTGAACTTTACAGTATGTAAAACCACATAAGCTGATTAATCAAACTTACAACCTAAAAAATAACCTTCAGTATTGTGTATATATAAAATCACAGCCTCCCCTTATATAGTCATATAGGTATTTTAATTCCTTCACCATGTTTTTACTAATTTAATCCCTTCAGAATTTTTTTTACTATAAAGCAATGAGAAAGTGCAGAAACGCTGCAAAATACTGCAAAAATGCAACCGCTGCGTTATTAAACATGTACTCTAGACAAATGAAACACCACAACAACACAGCTAAAACACAACACAAAATGAAGTAAAACAGCAGCAAACCTACTTTTTACGCCGGCTTCACACCGCGGTAGAATCAGGTCCGGGGCTATCCAGGGTGAACCTAACAGCCCCGGACCCGATTTTATCCTAATGCATCCCTATGGGCTGGATGGAGCCGGATGGCAGCTATGTGCCATCCGATTTTCATCTGTCAGGGAGGATCCGGGAGAATTCTGAAAAATCTGCCCAAATTGGATCCTCCCAGATCCGGGGTGATCGGGTGCTCCCCAACATGGGAGTCTATGGCACTAGATTGCCCCTGACCGGGAGGATCCGGGAGCCGGACGCCTGAGCTACGCTGAACTTCATCACCAGAGAGCTGTCCCCTGTGAAGAGATTCAGCACCATTTCAACAGGGGACAGTTCCCTCAGCTGCGCTCTGCAGAATCCAGCTACAAACAGGACCGGAGCTGTCAGGATATGTCCGGTGCCTCCTGCAAAGCACCAGACACAGCCTGACAGGGCAAAAAACGTGGTGTGAAGCCGGCCTTAGAAGCATTTTTTTACTTCTAAAAGAGCAGGTTTTGGCTGCAGCTAGAATGCAAAGTTTGAACATAGCCTACATAGTATTATCACAGCCATATCTACTATACAACAGACTGCTAAACTCCATAGCATGGCAGATTGCATTTTTCCTTAGCCAGGTAGGAAGCTCTAGTGGGTGCAGAGTTTGCAGTTATACCCCAGCTTTTCACACACTAATACAATAAATGGGTTCTTTGACCTCCAGAGTCCAGTGTAATACAGAACAGAAATATATTTGAAGTCATTTACAGGTGATCTGAAATACAGCTGATAAACGTCTTACCAGACTACTTGACTATCTGCAACCATTCTCCTTCCGTAAAAATAATTATTAGGCCATCTAAAGGGAAACCACTACCCTTTGTAAAATGAAGACTGCTTACAAGAAATAAATTCAACTGGGACATTATTATGTTACAGAGGTAAAGTCTAGTCCACTCTTTCTTCCCTGTGAAGTCCTAGTCTCATCACAAAGTCCATAAAGCACTAGAGATGGCAGCTCTGGCTTCACCATCTGGGCCCATATGTCAAGAGGCTCATTCAAACTTTGCCTTGTCTGACCATAATTCTATTCTATGTCGGGTGGGTCCCATAAAAAACAAGACATTGCCATTGTGCCCGTTTCCCAGACATTAAACAGTATACTTTATATACCAGATCACAGCTGTCCTAGACAGTTCATATATCTACAGTGAATAAAGTGTCTGCTTTCCAGGAACAGCTGGTATTGAACTCTAATAAATTCACAATATATATAGGTGGTCCCACCCACTGCAAAACATAAAAAAGCTAAGAAAGGGTGAGCTTAAACCTGTGACCTGCATAAAATTCTTGTATCAGAAGTGGAAATAGAAAACAGAAGTAACCCTTCTTAAAGTAGAGTCAATATCCTGCCATACAATGGTAGTGACCAAAAATAATACTAAATTATATTTTTGTTAAAGACAAGCGATTCTTTTGAAATTTGAAGTTGTCAACTTTGGCAAATTTCCCCCAAAATTGATTTGCATCACATAAATTTGTACAAATTTCAATACTGAAAAGCTTGTAAGTGCTTGTAAAATACATGTGGTGGAAAGGAAAGAGAAAGAACCTCGCTGACCATAAGAGCTTACACTTTACAGGTGAGAAATAGAGAACTCCGCTGACCATAAAGGGGATGTCACACGCGTCGATATCGCTGTCAATGTCGCTCGTACGTCACAAATTTTCAGTCGCTCGAGCGACATAAAAGTGACGCAGGAGCGACATTGATGCGTGTGAACAAGCGATGCAACCAGCGACATGTCGTTGATCGCCGATCGCAGGTTTCACTGCCAGATGTAAAACCTGTCGCTCATCGCTCAGTAGACCTTGTGCATCGCTGCGTGTGACACTAAACTCAGCGATTTATTTTCTATTTTGACAACGTACAAGCGACTAAATAAAATCGCTCGTAAGATGGCGACATCACCGCATCGCTGGGTCATATTGACGCGTGTGACATCTTACCTGCGATAATTCCACATCGCTCAGGCGATTAATAATTTGTGACGCATGAGCGATATTGCGGGCGACATTGACACGTGTGACAGGCCCTTAAGAGCTTACAATCTGCAGGCAAGAAGGAGAGAGGACACAGCTGACCATAAGAGCTTACACTTTATAGGCAAGAAGAAAAGGACTCAACTAACCATAAGCACTAACACTCTACAGACGAGAGGGAAAGGACCCTGCTGACCAAAAGAGCTTACACTCTACAGGTGAGAGGGAGAGGACCCTGCTGACCATAATAGCTTGCACTCTACAGACGAGAAGGAAAGGACCCAGGTTAGCATAAGAGTTTACACTCTACATGTGAGAGGGAGAGGACCCTGCTGACCATTAGAGATTATAGCATACAGGCAAGGAAAGGACATGGCTGACCATAAAAGATTACACTCTACAGGTAAGAAGAATAGGACCCAATTAAACATAGCTAACACTCTACAGGTGAGAGGAAGAGAACCCTGTTAACCATAAGAGCCTACAACTTAAAGGCAATAAGGAGAGGACACAGCGGACCATAAGAGATTACACTCTACAGGTGAGTGAAAAATGATCCAATTAAACATAGGAGCTTACACTCTACTCACGAGAGAGACTTACCCACTTTATTGGACATGTAAAATCAATCTGTCAACAAACTGTACTCCACTGATCTGTGATGGCCCAGGTACTGACCACCACTGTATAAGGAATAATAATCCGGTAGATATTATAGCTGCAGGGAATTATGCATACATACTCTTTGATGTTTCATCAAAGTGGGAAATAATGACAGGCAAAGGTTTTTTTTATAAACCATGAAAAGGTTCTCAATATGTTCGAGTACGCATGAAACCATGAATTTCAGGAAATTTGACTCAAACTCAATCTTCTATGAATTGATCCAACCATCTCTAATTGTGGTTCATTAAAGTGAACCTGTCACCCCTTTTGTGCATTATAACCTGTGCCCAGCACCTTAAACATACTGTAATTGGGGTTCTGGCAACCCCTTTCTACCCCAAGACTGGCCTCTGATTGACTCAGAAATTAACTTTGAATGTGTCCTGCACTGTATTGTAATTAGCTCTACACGGTTGGGTGGGATGCGGCTCACTTCAGTCTGAGCCACCCCTGTACCTGTAAAACCTGCCCCGCCGCCTGTAATATGCCACCCCTCTTGTGTATGTATGTAAACAGTGATGGCATTCACTCCTGCACAGTGGCGCTGGTCACTGTGCTCTCTTGATGCCGCAGTGACCAAAGTCTTGTGAGACTTTGTGTGGCTGCAATAAAGCACAGTGACCCGCATCACTGCGCATGAGTGAATGCCGTCACTGCTTTCATACATACACAGGAGGGGCGGCATATTACAGGCGGCGGGGCAGGTTTTACAGGCGATGGGGCAGCTTGGACTGAAGTGAGCCGCATCCCACCAGACCATGTAGCGCTAACTACCATATAGTGCAGGACACATTCAAAGTTAATTTCTGAAGTATTCAGGGGCCAGTCTGGGGGTATAAAGGGGTTACCAGAACCCCGGTTACAGTATATATAAGGTGGTGGGCACAGGTTATAACACCCAAAAGGAGTGACAGATTCACTTTAAACTATCTCCTTGATAGAATGGCTAGTTGTTTTATTACATAGGCTGTCTATTGAGATGGATAAGTGCTTATCCTTATATTTTTATACACATAGTTTTACAAGTTCTTCTAAACGTGTCTCAGACTTAACAATCGATGACCAATCATCTAATATCTTCTCTAGCAGTGGCTGGATAGAAGTGATACAGGGCACAACGCGGCAGTTTGCTTAGTTACCACTGCCGGGTAGTGATGTTTATCCCGCCTCTAAGGTTATTTGTATGGGATACGTCCATCAACATCCCATGGCGCAATGGGCAAACGTTTTCTCAAACTCATGTCAAAGAGAGACAGTCCAGTGCCCAGGGAGGATCATAAATGTCCTGCAAACAGAAAATGTTGAACGTTTTTTTATCTATGCTGCTGAAAGGCATCAAAGCTTTTTTTAAGCTTTCAATAAATAGCTTGTTCATGTTAGTACTTATTTATTTGTAACATATTATTGGCATTTTCTTTACAGTTAATAAATTATTAGTATGATCAATAACTCCTACTTCACTGCTCAAACCTGATATCTAAAACATTGGCCGAGAGAATGAGGGTTCTTGGAGTCTAACAAGGACATGTGCCCAAAGAGCCTTCCTTTTAAGAAAACGTAAAGTTTGGTTAAAACATATTTTTTTGCAGCCAAAAAATACTTTTTCAACAGAAATCCACTTAATGAAATGCTCCTCTTCTGTCTTTGGAGGTGTTTTTTATCTGAAGTGTTTTATAGAGGTTTTAGAAAATGTATTTTTTAACATTGTCTTTTTGCAGCTTTTTGACTTCACAGGTTTGGAGCAGATTCCAAGATAAAGTCACCTCAAAGAAGTGACATGCCATTTCTTCTTTCCTAGGAAAAGTTTTCTAAACCTCTTCGAAAACAAAAACTAATGGAAAGAATAGCTAAGTAGATTTTTTTCTTTGACTTGAATAGAAAGAGCATCAAACGAGTATGTAAAATGTTTTCTTAGGGATCGCTCACACGATCATATAAATTGGATTACATAAAAAAGGTGTTGCACTCAGACAAATGGTATTCAATGAGACAATGCGAAAGAACGTTTTTTTTCCATACCAGATCAGTGTGAGAAAAAAATCACAAGCTGGGGTCACACTTTCAAAGGCAATTGCGGTTGCTGCCTCCAGATCCGGACGCTGTAACCGCAATTGCCTTCACACACATTTTTAAGGAAAAATTGTGGCAGAAAACCGCAATCCGGTAACCGGATTGCTCTGGCTGTGTAATCCGGAGCAACGCGGTTTCCATCTACTTTGTTCTTCCCTGCTGCCCAGGGATGAACAAAATGTTAATTGTTTAATAAAACATTAAATATTAATATTAGGTGTGTGCAACATGTTTCTAGGGGGTGCCCACCCACCCCTAGAGACATGCTGCCCAATCCTGTGGGCATGTCAGGGGTTAATAACCCATTTACAGTAAGCCAGCTATTGTCGGCTTTGTACTATGAAGCCACGGCTTCCCTGACAGTTGCACAGATACTGTACGTAATGTATGTATAGTATCTGCCGTTGTCCAGGGTCCTGTAGGCATTTACATTAGATCTATGGGCAGCGCACTGTGCTAACTTGTGGCAAGCCCCCATTCATTCTCTATGGGACTTGAGGCAGGTGCAGCAAGTGCGGTTTTTGCTGGTATCCGGCAAATCTGGTACTTGCGGCAAGTCAAAAAAATGCAGCTAACCGTGTTTTTTTTTTACATGCCGCAAGTGATGGATTTGCTGGATCGTGGCAAAAGTTGCACTTGCCGCACCTGCTGCAAGTCCTATAGAGAATGAATAGGGGCTTGCCGCAAGTCGGCCGTTATGGCAGATGCGGTAAATCTTCCTGATCTGCCGCGATTTAGCAAAACACTGATGTGAAAGGTCCCTAAGAATAGGACTGATTTTTGTATACTGTCGTGTGACCCTAGCCTTAAAGGGAACCAACCAGCAGGATCTAAGTCTATAAAGTGAAGCCAGCCAGTTCATTACAGGCACGGGATACTGAATGCAATCATACCTTCAATGATTCCATGTTTGATTGCAGAGAAAGGTGTTATAAAACTCTTGGAAAACAGGGCAGCAGATGACTGATGTGTGCAGCACTGCGTCACTATTTAGGGTTGTTTTTTTTTAGTTGGAAAGACTTTCAGCTGTATGCCAAACCCTCCCCCCTCTTATCTGTAAGCAACAGGGTGCCTGACAAAATTGAAAGTAGAGATGAATGGGAGAGGGGAGGGTTTGGCTTAAAGCCAAAAGGTATGCCCACAGTGGAGGAAAAAAAACAACCCCAGTGCTTCACACCTCAATCATCTGCTGCCCTATTTTCCAGAGTTTTATGACAATTTTCTCTGTAATCATACATGTAATCATTGAAGTAAAGGTATGATTGCACTCAGTATCCCAGTGCCTGTAAGGAACTGGCTTCACTTATAGCCCTAAGTCTCATGACGAGATTTTGAGCAATTTTCCTGACGGAAATAGGAAATACTTTAGGAGGGTTTATCATGGAATCTCTTCAAATCTTAACATTGTCAAGTCAAAGTACTACATAACTGCATGTAGGGGATGTGGGGAAGCTTAAACAACCTCTTGCAAACCACTTGAGTAAAAAACGCCTTTAATAAGGAAGCATTATTTGAAGTGGATTCCACTTGAAAAACTAAGATTTTTGGTCACCTTCTGAACAAATCCTTAGTGTATTTTAGTACATCTAAACAAGTGAAATATAATGCAAGTACAAGAACTAGGAAAATATATATTTACAGTATTATATTGGTCTGGATTACCATCACCCCAATGACATTTTTAACATAACGGATCCAATGTTGTAGGTACAATGGGTTTTGCCACCATATAGATTTTTTACTCCAATCTAAAAAGCCTTTCATGTACATTCCTAAGACGTCTGGTAAAAGCTGCGTTCACGAGAGTCCAGCTGCATTATTTTACTCACTAAAAAGAATTTATTTATGTTTTGTGTATGGGCAAAAGAAATAAATAATTGGCATCTTGCAATAAAGTCGCCATCGTTCCACAATATTTGACAAGCACTTCAATATATTACTATGTGTACATTAGTATTGGCAAAGAGCAATGTACACACCATTAGCACAATACAATAATAAAGTGATTATAATAACAGTATCACTATGATCATTTACTAACCAATAATTCACTACAAGGAACATTATTGTGGAGAAACAGAACGAAGAGAAGCAATGAAGAATGATGGAAAATGGTAATCACCCCCAACGTGCCGAGGAATAAATTCTTCAGAGCAATTGCAGCGGCAGCACGGGAATATCATAAAGTATTTCAGTCTGCCCAGTCTGCCTGCCTCATTTCCCTTTCACTCTATCTCTTGAATGTTATTGTTATAACAACGCTCCTAGCACTTATGTTCCACAAGCCCTGGAAATAAAAGTAATAATCTGAAAAATCATATCAGCACACTCAGGCACACATTGCACCGTTTCCTCTCCCCAGCTCCAGGTACAGCTCAACAATCAGATTAAATTCCTACACCCACAGGGTTCACTGATAAATTGGCACTTGGAAGAATGCTCCCTAAAATTTCCCAGTAGCTGCAATATCAAATCCATTTCAATATATCATGTGTCTCAGAAAATCTACCTGAATGTTACATATATCCTCCTTTAATATATGAACGTGCTCATTGGTAAAGCCTGTGTTATGGTATTTTATATGTGCCTGAAAAATGCTGACTTGGACATCAAAGGTTGACAAATTTGTCATTTTAGGGTGTGTACAAACCATCAGGAATTGCAGCGTATTACTGCTGCGTCCAAAAAGCTGCATTGTACAGTACAAGCATAGTGGATGGGATTTCTAGAAATCCCATGCTCACTGTGCTTCTCCCGACCGCAGCGTGTTTTCAGCTGTAGTGCATGCTCCTGGACTTTCGCAGCTCCGCAGCATGTGCAGAGTCGGGAGCGGCCACCATCCGCTGCACACAGGGGGCAGATTCGTGGGCATCGGGCAGCTGGGCCCTCCTTGGCTTCTTCTGCAGATCCAGATGCAGTGCATCAAAGATGCAGCCCTCCGGATCGTGTTCACATACCCATATAATAATGGCCAGAAGTGCAGCATTTATTGAGAACTGACAATGCAATATTAGAAGGAAGAGGGAAGAAAGCAGTTAATTCACCGGGCTGCCACGTACAAATGAAGGCTTCAAACAAGAATACAATATTATTCATTCAATGCATTTAAGACTGTCCTTCTTGGAAATAAAATCACAGACTATACATCCTATTTTTCTGAAGAAGGACCGACGGCTCTGAAGCCTTCTTCTGTACACAGCAGTGCAATGGCTTACCCACTTGGACTGCAGCAGTCATTGGATATATATCGCATGCTCTTTATAGTAGTTGTGGCTTCACAAAACTACCCCAGGCAGGTGATTTCTCCGTCAGATTCCTCATCCTATGCTAACCAGACAAGACCCTATTCGCCTTTATTATCTTTCCAGCATTTCTTTCCAAAAATACAATATATTCGTATTACAATCTGCTAAACAGAAAAGAGAGACTACAAAATACAGTAAGTTACTCTAGGTATGGTGTACAATAGGGCTACCTGCACTTTATTCAGAACAGGACCTGTTAATTATCTAGCACCGGACCTGTTGTACACAAAAAAGTCGACTTTTCATCAGTTTCTTTTTTCTATTTTACTTTTTATAATATTTGTGATAAGTTTGAATAATTTGTATGAATTTATGATTAAATGTTATTTTCAGTACTGATGAAGGGTCAAAGCGGGTCGAAACATCTATTTTTTGGATTGCCAGTACTTTATAAAATAATTTTACTCTTTCACTGAGGCTCTAGGTACCAAATTTTGATTCAATCAGTTTTCATCAGCATCTTGGATCCGATTTTCATTAATGTTTAGTCAGTTTTTCAGTCTTTACTGTTTGTTTTGTCAGTGATAATATCAATGCTCCTTATGCCTATTGAAATGTTAAAGACAGATTGGAGAATGAATGGCATCCTTGTACTTTTTGTGCGTTTTACTGACCTATAGACTTATATGAGTCATGTTGATCCTCGGTTCAGAACAAAATCAGATATGTCTGGGATTTTTTGTGGGCATACAGTCTGCAAAAAAAAAAACAACTACTTGTACTGACATGAAGACCACTCGAGCTTGTAAAGTGGAATCTTGACAGTGTGCAAAATGTACACTATCATGACAAAGATGGACTGCTAAAATGTATGTGAAGTCCAGAAAACACCTCTAATTCTGAATCATTTCCTTGATGAGGCTGCTGAAAAATCTAGTTGCTCACTAGACAGGACATAGCATGATTATGTTCTTCCGAATGCAATCTGGTCATAAAATGGAATTATACAAGAAGATACAGTATCCAGCAATTCATTTGGTCAGTTTAATGAAAGCTTGCATTTTGCCTTTAAATGCTTGACCTGTCAAGCCTAATAATCAATTAAAGCAAAGCATAAATGCAGACAGAGCTAACGTTTATGGAGAATACAAAGACATAGCTGAAAAACTGTGTAATCTTTCTACTTTGTATACTGTCAAAGCATTTTAATTCTACACTAATGAAGAAAAAACTGATATGCAGTAAGCCTATTAGTCTTGCCTTGTGATATCTCTGCTTCAGACCAGAGAAAGGCAAGAATAGAATAAATTGATGCTTGCGCTAGGAACACGTATGTGCCTCTGGCCAGCAGGGTTTTCTGTTATTATAGTAATTGCAAGAAGATCCACTGCAGCCATTTGTTCTGCTAATATTTTACCTGCACACCTAAGGGACATCGGGTATCTCTCTAGGGAAGAAGCTGAATGAGAGATATCACTGTGGAAACAAATGAATGATACTTAACCTTAACTGTTCCACACCTCCGTTCTGCTTACATAGAGGATCCGCATACATCTGTACTGAATAAGCGGCAGTTTTTCCTTTTACAACTGAGTAACATGAAGAGAAATATTTTAAGAACATATAAACCATGGTAGGAGCTCTCCAGTGACATCTACCAATATGGATGGGTTCCACATGGCAATCATTTTGACAGCCACCCTAAAGTTAACAGTCTTTCTTACTATGTTACAGTCTTCTTCTGCTGGTCTTCTCAATTGTTCCTCATGAGTTCATTATGGCTGAATCCTGTTATTGTGCCAAAAACTGAAATCAAGAATACGATCTTTTATTGTTCCATTGGGTCAAGCTGGCCCTATCTTCAGCTATAATTGCAATAGAAAACTACACCAAACTCAACCAAAGTATAACCAAGAGAGGCTTGCCATTGGCAATATCCCTGAGTTGTGTTGACCAATATTTAGGTCACATTCAGACAAGTTTCGCTTTTTTAAGAAATATTTCAAGTTGATATACACACTTTCCAAATTGTTATGCAAATGCAATTTTTTCTCTGATTTTCCTAAATGGTCGATGCAAATGACTCAGTATTATGTTCAAGTGATTAATCATTAAAGTAAAAATCAAATGTTACTGGACTGCTCTGCCAATTATAATAGTTTTTTCTTAACTAAAAAAAACTCAAAATGCACTGTCCCACATTATTATGCACAACTGAGTTTCCAAACATTTTATAAATTGTAAAGAAATGAAAATGGTGATTTGTAGAACTAAGAGATTACAATTTCTGACATCAAAAGCTTTTCCATTCAAATACATCCTTACAGGCCAAGTTTTCACACTTTTAGGAGTGGTTAAGGTACCTACCACCTCCTTGCTAATATCAAAGCCTTGTTGGGACATGGAGGTCATCCACCAACCATCTCCTACTCCATTAATAAAGACATTTTTTTAAATTAGTCGTGTTTGCTTGGGTCCACTGCAACCATTTCTGCTCGTGAGCACTGTATAGAGGTGGCCGAACAGCTGGTTTATGCACAACTGCAACCCAATGGAGGATCCTACACCTTGTGACTCCATAGGCACAAGCATATTTAAAATATATGTTTGCTACTTTGTAATAAGGTCAAATATGTTTGTACCGTGTTAGTCCAGCAGATAGAAAAATATTAAAATCTGAGAGTCCTCAGTCGTTCATACCTGTTAATGGCTAAGTGAAAAGATGGTAACTAATAGCAAGCTATTGAGACTTTAAGACCTCTTCATCAGGTCTTAGAGTCTCAGAAGCTTGCTATTTGTTAGCCATCTTTAGCCATTAAAAGGTATAAACCACTGAGGACTCTCAGATTATCTTATTTTCTACTTTGTAATAGTATTTTAGCAGCTGGTCTCTTAAGCCAATACATTTGTCTAGCAGAAACCTTCTTCATTATACCTTTATCGGTATGAACCTGTTGGTGCTATGTATCAGTCACAAATATTTTCACAGTACAATGATCATACTTACGTTTTCATGAAATATATAATGTCGTCATATCTTGTCCAAGACATTGCAATATTTTATGCTTTTCAGTAGCAGAAAGATCCTTTTTCTCTTCAATATTGCTTTAAACCTATGGCCTGCTTAATAATTTGGAACGGTCTTGTTAAGCAGCTTTTCTTTAAATCACCTGGCAAACAACTTATCACAGGAGTTTAAGATTAATTTCAGTGATCCAAAGATCCCTGGAACACAATACTAGCCATGAGTTAAATAGAATCTGTCACCTTTTTGAGCTTTTTGAGTTATTACTATGGGCATACAGATTGTAAACAGTTGCAATTAGTCATAGATGCATCCTAGATAATGGCTTGTTCAGTACAAATCTTTTAAAGTTTTGATCTTCCACGTTGTGTGGCATACAATGCCTGAAAGATAAGTCTACCTTTGGTCTTCATTTTACAAGATTTCTCTACCCCTTCTCTTTAGTATGCCTGTGATATCAGGTGCGCATATGGAAATCCTGCACCTGCACATTCTGCCTGCCATCGTTTTGCACTATTCCGCCCTGTTGTGGTTTTTAGTATGGCATTGAAATCTCCCAGCGCCTGCGCACATCAACCTTGAAGACAGTGCCCTCAGAAGGGTGGAACAGTGCAGGTTAGAGACAGTAGGAAGAATGCACAGGCATGGATCTTCCGGCCACGCACCTGACATCAAAGGCACACTGAAGAGAAGGGGAGGAGAAATCTTGTATAATGAAGACCGGAATCAGTCCTATCTACTGGGTGCACAGGCTCCATAGCCTGGATGATAGAATATATAAAAGATAATTTTTACAGAACAAGCCTTCACCCATGAGGTATACAAGTATGACGACTTTCAGCTGTGTACAACCCATAAATAACTCAAAAGCTGAAAAGGATGACAGAATCCCTTTAACTTGAAAAACAAAAAATGTAATCTTTGTGACCCAAATCCAATTTGGAACACAGTTTATGCGAAGCTCCATGGAGAATAATGGGTACATTTTCTTCCCATGAAGAAAATGGATAACACAAGTACATAACAAATGGAAGTCTGAATGAGGCCAAATGCACACCGGGGTGCAGGTTTCCGCACACAAATATCTGCCTGTTCTTCTGTTCAAATTCCTAATGAACTCCTCCAGCAATTACCTGGAATGAATAAATGAATTGACAAGAACACCAGTTTTCAACATTAGTTAATTAATTTAACAAAGATAATTTCCAAACCAAATTAATTCCAGGTAGAGGAGGTAAGACAGGAGGTCTGCATATTGACAATCTGGGTATGAGACAAATTTGGCTATCCTCAGAAATGTAATATTTTCAAGAAATGGAATATTACATACATTATAAGAAGTCAGAGCTATTACAAAGAAAACTTAATTCATCTTGTAAAAGCAATACATTTTTTCACAGCATGATTCCAGATGAAATCAGCAGAACATTTCATATCCGAACTTCATTTCTCCCTCTGAGTTTTGATCACATCCTTCCTAAAACTTTGCTCCACAGACAGCTTCTGTCCTCATAAATGAATGATGAACTCTATTAATTGGATTCATTTAAATGCTGATCTCCGGATAAACCATCAATTTAATCCAGTCGTGCCATAGCATCTTACAACACAAGAAAGGAGCATGCCTGCAGCTTGTCAAATTAACATGCAATTAATTAACAAATAGATATGACAGTAAACTGCTGCTGCTCCTGAGGGTGCCCATAGGGGACCTAGCAGGCAGGAAGCTGGATGGTTAAACTGCTTTTTGGATTCTTTATTCTCTGCTATGTCTGGGACAAGATTTCATTTATCCAATGTTCTTCTGTATAATACTTTAGAAGGCACCACTTTATTGTGGGAAACTATTGGAAAATAAATGAATACCTTCTGCCATACAGCAAAGTGAAGACATTCTCATTGAAGGCATCATACATTTATTTTTGGAGCCTCACATATCAGCTATTCAGAGGACGACATTCATACCCGTAAAGCATGGAATCCCAAATTCCAGAATTTAAATGACCTGAACACATCTTCCACAAAATCATCTCTTTCAAGTACAGTTTTTATTGTATCCTAGTAATGTCAAGTGCTTGAAAAAAAGAACACATGGCTGTATATGGAACTTTCATACCCAGAATTCTAAGCTTATAATCTTATATAATGTATATAAAAGGGTTGTGCAGATTTTTTTTTTAAATTTGGGCCTAATGTTTGCAAATTAAAAAAAAAAACTATACTCACCAACCCTCTGCCACCTAGAGATGAGCTAACACAGTCGACTGGAATATAAATTAAAAAATCTGCATTCGGCAAAAGGTAGAGATCCAACAAGCTGCCTTCTTGTTCAAACATACAGCATCATCAGAATCTTAAAAATTACTTAGCTCACTACTCACCTCTACCCATGCAGGCGCAAGGTCACGGAGCACATGCTAGCACAGAATGTCCCTGGGCTTCATGAGAACTGGAAGATCCAACCTAGTGTGAGAAAGGCCTGGGGATCCAGAGCTCATCAGCGGTGATAAGAAATACACGAAGGACTGGACGAGGAACAATAAGGAGTGGAGGGGCCAGAAGCAGAAAGGTGAATATAAGTGGCTTTTGTCCATCTTCATTTATTCTCTGAGTTCTGAGTCTGGAGAGACCCCATTGCATAATAAGCCCCATATAATTTATGGAGAGTAAGGTCAATGAGAAATACATTTCCCAGGAAAAGCCACACAAATGGGCTACTTTGAATTTTGTCTGGTCCACTCATCTCTAGTGATGCTTTTCCGTAGCACTGTCTATTAACAGTCTTCCTTTTGGTTTGTCACCTGCATTTTCTACCGGAAGCAAGAAGACTAGCGGGTAACCCACTCAATGCCACAGAGGAGCAACAGGGGATCAAAAGGTGGTTATAGATTTTTTTGTTTGTTTTGCTTTTGCTAGGTCATGTTTTTCTTTAATATAAGGAGGTAGACAAGTTTTGACTCAAATTCAAAAAGAAAGTGAATGCACAAATGCACTAGGCTCAATAATGCATGACTTATATATATAGCTGTCACTGTTATAGGATATTTTGAATGGCATTGTATATTGGGGGGATTATGTATACCTGTGACAAACACAGACAGTAGAGAGGACCTTGTCCAATATGTGGGCCCTTTGCAGTCCAATAGCTCATCATAATGCACAATTCTCCCTGTTTTGGGGGTGGAATTAGGTCCCAACATTCAATTGGTCCTTTTAAGGCTTCCCAGATTGTACCTATGATATGCCTGCCCCTGATATATACGACAGTGAAATAAAGACACTATGGCTCGAATTTTTCAAATGAGTTTGTGATAAAAGCATTGGTTGGAATTGACAAGGCCATTGTCAATTATAGTAAAGCATTTTCCTATACCAGTGCAATGCACATTTATGCCTGATTCTGACCCTAATATTAAAATTAAAAATAAAGCAACGAGTGATTGTTGAAAAGTGTTAAGGAGTTGTCATCATCTCTATATAAAATCTTTAAAACCATAACCTTCCACTTTAAAAAGTAAGTAGTCCCACAAATACCCATAAAGGAACACCCCTGAGGGATTCATGTTTCAAGAGTTTATATAATATTAGTGTTTAATCTGTACAGTGTTTTTCCTAGAAAATTATATAAAACAGAAAGGATCAATCACAAAATAAAAATATCCCCTTCCAAGAAGTCCTCATTTTAGGAATAACCCCTTGTTGTAATTGATAGTGCTGAAGATTCTCTATACTCAGGTTTACGGGCTGGAGGGACGTTGTATGCTGGATCATGTCCATGATCAGCATCATTTCTAGAATTAGGAACCTGCTTGAAGATCTTCACATAGCCCCAGTCTGTTCATACCTTCCCAGTGATGTTGTAACCTGCTGTTATGGAAAGTACCCAAACTGCTGTAGACACCTGATATAATTCACAGCTTTGAAACAACAGAGATAGAGCATAAGACATTACAGCATGGACTACATAGTTTGAAAGGCTACTGCACCATTTCTAATATAATATCTATTTATTTTCATAATTTAGACATCAGCTATATGATTTCTGCAATTTTCCATTTTATAGGGATGTAGTGGAAATGTCCTAGTGATTGCTGCAGTGCCACAAACAGAAATAAATCCATTCATTCTAAGCCTCAAACAATGACAATAAGGTACAGTATATCTGCACTGCAGCTTCTCCATAGGCTCTGTGTTATCTAATGTCACTGGCTCGTGTTAATAATAATACTGACTAAGCTACATTAAACCCTATACAGCATAAAACCTAAGCCTGTGTTCATTGTAATGAACTGCATTGTTTTTCCACAAAAGGCAATTATCAAAGCAGCTGCAGTACTGTAAGTGCTAATCAGGAGGAAACGCAAGGCTTTCTAGAATAGACTTCCAGAAGCTGCATTAGTGCCAAAACCCCATGGAGGCGACAACATATCCTCCACTACTGAATAAAGCTTCTCTACTGCATTATTTGATTTATTTTTTAAACATTTTTGTACTTGTGCATGACAGATATGAGAAATGACCCGATCAGCTTGTGTATGGCTGTACGGTACCCTGCAGTATTAAACATCTGCAGAGATCCGAACGCGGCTCGTAGACTAGCTCAGCATATTATCGCTGCCAGATAGCCGGGAAATCTAATTGTGGAGCCGGAGATATAACATAGCCCTGATGATATCACCGGTGGAAAAGTCCAGCATGTGTACTGGTATCATCCTTATACTATCAGTCTCCTTAAATAGGAAATTGTGTTTTTACTTTGCTACCATTATAGAATTTGCTGCTCCTTTATTAAACGTAGACTTACATATATGATTTTTTATAAAATTAAGGTATTATGGGTGCTCTTTTTTTTTATTCGGTGTTTTTTAAAGAAACTCTACTATGAACTTTTAATTTGTGTTAACATGTGTTTATGTCTATATGGTATACTGTGGGTGTTTATTCTTTTTAAGAGTTGGAAGGGGCTTCCGGTGTCAACGTGTCTAATTCACTGCTCTTTGCAGGATTAACTAAACCATCTCACCTGTTGTTAGGTGGGATGAAATATACTCACCTACCACTTTTCAGAGATGCAATGCTGCTCTACTCAGTGACTCTCCGGATTACAATGCACTCTGCATAAGACAGAATTAAATTGTACAATGTAAGCCTATGGATCATCCGAAAAAGGTCCCATAGACTTACAATGATGTATGACCATGTCTAGAGCATTGAATGAGTCAGATTCTCTGAAGAGTGGTGATGTCATTGAGAAGAGAAGCTGCAGGCAATGGATACAGGAGAAGATGGAAGTAGGTGATTTAACACACACTCACACACACACTACACTATATACACATATACACATCTTTTGGTCCAAAATAATACATGTCAGGATTTCTTTACATAAACAACTCTTCACCTTTTAACCCTAAAGAAATTATGACATTTCACTAGTACATAACAAATATGTCTCATCATTGCTTAATTGCTAGTACCCCTAGTGATGCCTAGAACACAGATGGCACAGTCCCTTTTCCTTTTTGGACACAGTGCTACTCTAGAACATATACTTTATCAGAGAACTGGCACTGTTCTTAAACAGAAAAATATGGCATAGAATGGGCAGAAGTAGTGTAATACCTAAAGAGGCTGAAATGTAAACCCTCAAGTCAATATGTCCCTGCCTATGGTTGGAACCCCCTTAAAGGGTAAAAAAAACCTTTCATTTTTATTTTATAAATCAATGTTTTCTTCAACATAGTTGATCAGTCATTTTCAAAATTCTCAATTCTGATGTAAAATCTGTATTCAGTGAAGACTTTCCCATTGCTGAGATAGAAGATGGCAGCTGTTACTGAAGAGATTATATGATGATGGGAGGAGGAAGGAGTTAGAATTAGAGAGAGGAGCTAGCAGTAGAGGGAGGAGCTATAGGAAGATGAAGGAGCTAGAGGCAGAGCTCCGCCCCTCCTGCCTCATCTATCTAGATTGAATCTCCTCCGTAACAGCTGCCATCTCCTATCTTAGTAATGGGAAAGACTTCACTGAATACAGATTTTACCTGAGTACTGAACATTTTGAAAATTAATGAGCAGTCTAGAAGGACAAAGAATATAATTTGTCTGATAAGATGTATTACAAAGTTGCTTATTTTCCAGTCTACTATTGATTTATGAAGCAAAAATAAAAGCAATGGATACACTTTAACTTCGGGGCCAAAATTATATCCTCCTTTACAACTCCCCTTTCAGAAGTAAAAACTCCTAAACATGTACTATAGCAGGAATACATGATTTTTATATTACTAGTGTGTTACATTTGCCACTATGATGGGTTGGTTAAAGTGTAATGTAACTCAGATGCTTGACCAATTTTAATGATGATAAAATCAGTCACTTATACTCACAGATATTTTATTAAGATAGGAACAATTCTTACACCAACTTGAATTTATATACCGTATATACTCGTGTATAAGCCGAGTTTTTCAGCCCAAAAATTGGGCTGAAAAGTCCCCCCCTCGGCTTATACACGGGTCATACGGTATGCTGTGGGGGGGGAGCTGTGACCGGGGGCTGGAGGAGGCAGGAGGGGGCCGCGGTGACCGCAGGCGGTCACGTGGGGCCGCCTCATTAGTGCAATGAATATGCACGGCATCCCCCCGTCCATCAGCGGCGGGGGGATGCCGTGCATATTGCACTACACAGCCCCCTCTCCTTAATATGCGTCCCCCAGTAGTAATAAACAGCCCCCCCCTCCTTATCATGTCCCCCCCGGCTGCGGCAGCTAGGAAAATAACAAACACTTTATACATCACCTTCCGGCGCAGCTCTCCGCTCCTCCGGTCCTCAGCTCCTCCGCTCGCCGGCTTCTTCTTCCTTGTTGTGCCGGTGTCATGTGACCGGGCGCAGGAGATGACGTCATTTCCTGCGCGCGGTCACAAGCCGGCACATCAAGGAAGAAGAAGCCGCGAGCGGAGGAGCTGAGGACCGGAGGAGCGGAGAGCTGCGCCGGAAGGTGATGTATAAAGTGTTTGTTATTTTCACAGCTGCTGCAGCCGGGGGGCCGGGGGGGACATGATAAGGAGGGGGGGGCTGTTTATTACTACTGGGGGATGCATATTAAGGAGGGGGACTGTGTACTACCACTGGGCCTGATGGATACTACACTGGGGCTGTATATACCTCTGGGGCTGCTGTATACTACCACTGGGGCTGTATATACCACTGGGGCTGCTATATACTACCACTGGGGCTGTATATACCTGTGGGGCTGCTGTATACTACACTGGGGCTGTATATACCTCTGGGGCTGCTGTATACTACACTGGGGCTGTATATACCTCTGGGGCTGCTGTATACTACCACTGGGGCTGTATATACCTGTGGGGCTGCTGTATACTAACTACTGGGGCTGTATATACCTGTGGGGCTGCTGTATACTACCACTGGGGCTGTATATACCTCTGGGGCTGCTGTATACTACCACTGGGGCTGTATATACCTCTGGGGCTGCTGTATACTACCACTGGGGCTGTATATACCTGTGGGGCTGCTGTATACTACAATGGGGCTGTATATACCTCTGGGGCTGCTGTATACTACCACTGGGGCTGTATACTACCTCTGGGGCTGCTGTATACTACCACTGGGGCTGCTGTATATACCTTTGGGGCTGCTGTATACTACCTCTGGGGCTGCTGTATACTACCTCTGGGGCTGCTGTATACTACCTCTGGGGCTGCTGTATACTACCTCTGGGGATGCTGTATACTACTACTGGGGCTGTATATACCTCTGGGGATGCTGTATACTACCACTGGGGCTGTATATACCTCTGGGGCTGCTGTATACTAACTACTGGAGCTGCTGCTGTATATACCACTGGGACTGCTGCTGTATACTACCACTGGGGGGGCTGCTGTATACTACCATTGGGGGGCCTGTATACCACACTGCTGGGGGCTGTATACCTGTGCTGGAGTCCACCCTCGGCTTATACACGAGTCAATAGGTTTTCCCAGGTTTTGGGGGCAAAAGTAGGGGGGTCGGCTTATACACGGGTCGGCTTATACACGAGTATATACGGTATATAGCTATATATATTTGCAAAAATGAAGACTGAAGCACTCAAAATCAGGATGTTTCTAGCCTTTAATGGCCTTCAGGCATAGTACAGCGACGCTTCGGTCAGCCTGTGACCGTCTTCCAGCCTTTTGACCTTGGCTGGAAGAAGGTCACAAGCTGACCGAAACGTCGCTGTACTATGCCTGAAGGCCATTAAAGGCTAGAAACATCCTGATTTTGAATTCTGCAGTCTTCATTTTTGCAAATATATGGTCTGTAGTTGGTGGTTGATCCCCATCGTAAAGACTGATAGAAGCACCTAGCATATTGCTAAAAAAGAACCGCTGCTCAACAATTTTTTCTAATTTATATATCTATATATATATTTATTTGACAATTCAGAAACTGTCTTGATATCTTTACATGAAAAAAACACTAATGGTACCTGCTAACAAGCGCTGACTGACAATATAAAGGTCCATAGGCGTTCACTTGATGGTTTGTGGTCGTGATAACCCGCGATTAGGACACAACAAGGTATAATATTATCGTTCTCTACTCATATATTGAAAAGGAACGACGTAATGCTGATAACAAAGTTATCTGCTGGCATAAATGATACGATTAACGTCATCGTAACACATAATAATAATTATGAACGATCATTCCTATTAATGCTCATTCCCCAATTATCTGCTCATCTAAATGTATGAGAAAAGTATAAAAAGTGTGTATTCTTCTACATCCATCACTTTAAATCGTCCAAAAACCTAAAATCAAACTTTTGTTGCACACAGCACGCCCATGTATATTCTTGGGTGATGGGATTTATTAATATTTTCTACTCTATCGATTGCTTCAAGGGAACACTGGTGATAAAAGACACAATTTTACAGTGCGGCATTAAGAAGGTTAAGGTCAATTTTGTAACAGACAGAATAAGGAGAAATATAATCTGATGGGCCTGACATTGATGGAATTAAGGCAGATGACAAACACTATTATGATGCTTTTACAGCTGCAAGATTAATGTGTGGAAGGATGATAACAGAGGGAGAGGCACAGCCGAGACCAACATAGCATGCATTTAGGAAGTAATCAAAGGAAGGGAAGTAGGGCTATGGGCAGGTGGAGGAGATGTCTTTATCTAACAGATAAATGGTCTGAGAAACTGGTCTTCAGAACAATCAGCGAGCAAATAAAGGCTCTTACTTCAAAGTGATCTTTCAATAATGGATTTTTAATAGAAATCAACAGAAAATGTAATATGTCTACAAGTAGAGAAAATGTAACTGTGTAGGAGTATATTAATTTTCAGCAATATGCACTCTATGTATTCAGGTTAGAGATACAGTTAATACATAGAAGGTGCAGAATTAAGTATTAGCATTAGCATTCCATGCCAAAATCTTGAAATACTCCAAGAAAATTAAAAAAGATAGATTTTAATGAGTAACTAAACATTGTTATTTATTCATCTCCCATGCATGCAAAATGATATATTTTTAATATACTTTATGACTTTATGTTGCTACCTTCTCTTCAAAACATTGTCCTGAAGCCATGACCATGTCGCGTTCAGGGTGCGGACGAGAGTGTGTGATTTGTGCGTGGGCATCCGCCTGCGTACAAATCACATATTGCAGTGAATGGGAACGCACAGTCATGCGCAGACCTGTGCAGCACCGTGCGTTCCCATTATAAGCATAGGGGCTGCGGTCAGCTTGTGGATCCCCACCGCAGGACGCTGCGGAGGGTCTGCAAGTGTGAAGCTAGCCTAAACCCCTGTCACCCAACTACCATAATTGATCCCTTTGGGGACTCCCTAGAAATTTCAGAAACCCATAATGAAAAGGGAGTTGGGTATCTGTAGGGAGCAGCAGGCTGGGTGTTAATGGAAGGTGTAACCAAATATAAGCAAGATAGCGCTGGGGCCCCGGCCCCACGCGTATCACAGCTGTATAGTGGCTTCATCAGGGAGGCACAGCATAGTCATTCTCATATACAATCATGCTGGCAGTGGCTATATCTTATGCATCCATATAGTGTAGGAGCTATATCTTATGCATGATATACTGTACATTTTTAAATATGTATTACAAGTGGTATATTTGTGATTTTGTGACTTATGTTGAAAATAAAACCTATATAAATTGAAAAACAAAATAAAAACATTACATAACGAACCCCAACATTACTCTATGTCTTTTCAGCAATAATATAGGTGGAATATACTATATATAAATATACTGACTTGAGCTCTGTAGTGTAAGGGATCTGACGGTTGAAGAGTTAAGGGCTTTCAAGAACATGACCTGCCACTGAAATTGAAGCCAAGGGTAGATAGCAACATTAGAAGCCTAGTTAACTTCACTTTCTTTGTATTACACAACCCTTTGACCTTTTTACATGGACCATGTCATTAAATTTACATGTTCTTTTGTATTAGCCAAATATATGAGGTTTTTCTTAGACAATAAAGCAAATTTCCATGGTAGCCCTCCCATAGTATTATGTCTAGGAAGCCAGATAGTATCTCATATGGTCCATGAAGGGCTTCAATGTTTCATCTAATCCATTCTTACCACTGAAATGAGATTTTATGGAGGTCTGTTCTGGTGATATGATGAACATACAGGTTAAAGGCTGATTAGGTACAAAGAGCTTTGTTTAATACTGATTGTGCACTTAATTTGTGCTGCACATCACCAAAATGAGAGCCAGTAACCCTCTTAGGCTGGGTTCACCTTTGCGGACACCTCCGCAGCGTTCTGCGGAGGGGATCCGCAAAGTGACCGCAGCGGCCGCAAGCTCCTATCTTTATAATGGGAGCGCACAGTGCTGCGCTTGACTGCGCATGACTGTGCGCACCCATTCACTCCCATATGTGATCTGTGCGCAGGCGGATGCCTGCGTACAAATCACACAGTCTCGTCCGCACCAGGAATGCAACATGTTGCGTCCCTGGTGCGGACGAGACCGTGTGATTTGTGAGCAGGCATCCGCCTGCGCACAGATCACATATGGGAGTGAATGGGTGCGCACGGTCATGCGCAGTCAAGCGCAGCACCATGCACTCCCATTATAAAGATAGGAGCTTGCGGCCTCTGCGGTCCCATTGCGGATCCCCTCCGCAGAACGCTGCGGAGGGGTCTGGAAATGTGAACCCAGCCTTATTCACACAACCATTACATTTCTCTGTATTGAGACTTAAACAGCTATAGCTGGGGGTCTAGTGGCTGACGTTCAGTTGTCTAGTTCCGTTTGTGTATATATAATGAGGATTTCCATACCTGGGGGAATCTAGTGCTTTTAGTTTTTATGTTGGTGTTCCTGTTCTTTTTTACGTTCCTGTCAATGTTTTTTTAAAGTCTGAGTGTTTTATAAAAACAGAATCTCCCAACTGTGATTGAAAAAAATTCTACCACCTCCGCAAGTGGAACAACTTATGCAACACTCCAGCATCCCTCATACAATGGTGTTAAGTGAACGTGACCTTTCTGTCTCTTATTTGTCTCATAGTCTTTATCACTTTCATGACCACCTTTTCTATTACTTTCCTTCTGTCAGCAGGACATCTGTGAATAGCTTCCATACAATAACTGTTCATTTTCCTCCTCTGTGTGGCTCTTTTTCTCCCACATTAATGCAATCTCTGAATTTGTCTTTTTACGCTTTTGTGCAAAGATTTGAAATCCAGTTCAACCAAAGCTGATAGGATTACAGCACTGCAGGCAATGGGTAGCGTGTCTATTCATAATTTACTCAAATTAGTTCAACATGGGTGTGCTTCTATTATATAGAACTGTTGTGTGCTTGTATTCATGCTTTTCAGAGTTTCCTGTGCTTACAGTATGTCAACTTATGCAAATGTTGTAGAAACATAGGCAGAGAATTGTTGTAGCTTTGTCTTTACGTTGATTTGAATTGATGCCCCCAAGCAAAACAGCCCTAAACCTATAAATCATCTCAATTGTATCCAACACTTGTATACAATCTAACGACAATTACTTTATGGAGTCTGTACTAATTGAATACATTATCAGTAAACAGGTTAAATGTAGTGGTATGAAGTAAGAAAAAAACCCATTAAAAAGTCTTTGATTGTTAAACTCAAGTAATTCAAACACTAAATATTAATTGTGTTCTCTTTCATGGCACATTGAAATAATTGGGTGGCCAAGAAGTACCATCGTTAGTACTGCTACCCTGCAGTGCAAGACTTATTGACTCCGCTTTGAGAGGGCACTATCTACCAAGGCTTTGATCAAGTAGTTAAAAATCAAATGCGAGTTAACCGACTTCACATAAAATTGTCTGTTGCGTTTGTGTTCTTTTGAAACCAATTGTAACTTTAATTCTGTAGGGATCAGAGTCAACTAATAGTTCTCTTGGGAGCATTGAAGGTATGCTGGCACAGCAAAAATTAGCCCTAATTTTACAAAATGTAAAGAGCAGAGATGTTCTGGAAAACTCTATGCTTCTTAAAAGTATGTGTGGAGAGGGAGTAAATTAATAAAAAGTTCTAAAGAACAAGAAATAGTGTCTTCAAACATTGCGGTTCTTGCTCACCAAAACCATGAAAGCTGCTTTTGTAGTTAGCACAGGGACCAAAAATTGGGGGAATTGCAAAGTTCAGTTAGTCCCTATTCTCTTCATCATGAATGGGTTGAAATTAAAGAGTGTTCTTTCTTCTTGCACGCAGTAAATTTAAGGTTAAGGTGGGCAAGCTGGACACTATTTTGATTGGTTTATCTTATTAATCTGTAGGGTACATGCACATTTTAAGTGTAAAGCCCCCACCACACATAGCAAGATTGCTAGTGAGATCGCTGTTTCATCACAGGTTTTGTGATGCAACAGCGACCTTGCCAGCGATCTCGCTATGTTTGACACGTAGCAGTGACCGGGCCCCCGCTGGACATCGCCGATCGTGTTGAAATGGCCTGGACCACTTTATGATCGTCTGACTCCCACTGACCAGCATGCATCGGTGTGTTTGACTCCTTAACAATGACCTCGTTGGTGACTCAGAACTCAGCCACGTAGGTCTGAGTCGTCAAACTAGCTGCTGTGTGACAGGGTCCCAATGACCGCCGAGGTTGTTATATGGGTCACCGAAGCGTTGCTGCGTTGTTCAGTAGATCTGACTGTTTGACATTTCACCAGCGACCATGTAGCGACGTTCCAGCTATCATTATCAGGTTATATCGTTGTTGGGATTGCTGGAACATAGCCAAGTGTAACGGGACCTTAAGATGGGCAAGGTGGACCTTACTTTGATTGGTTTTTCTTATTAATCTCTAGAGTACATGCACATTTTAAGTGTAAGGTGGGCAAGGTGGACCCTACTTTCATTGGTTTCTGTTATTAATCTCTAGAGTACAAACACATTTTAAATCAGGGGTGGGAGACTCCAAGCCTTGAGGGCCACCAACAGTGCAGGTTTTCAGGATTTCCTTATTATTGCACAGGTGATAATTCCAACCCCTGTCCAATGCTAAGGAACTCCTGAAAACATGACCTGTTGGTGGCCCTCAAGGCATGGAGTTTCCAACCAATGTTTTAAATGAAAGGTGGGCAAGGTGAACACTACTTTGATTAATCGCTAGGTCATATGCATATTTTAAGTGTATGATGGGCAAGGTGACTTTACTTTGGTTTTTCTTACTAATCTCGAGGTCACATGCACATTTTATGTGTAAGGTGGGCAAGGTGAAAACTACTTTGGTTTCTGTTATTAATCGCTAGGTCATATGCACATTTTAAGTGTAAGGTGGGCAAGGTGGACACTACTTTGATTGGTTTCTGTTATTAATCGCTAGGTCATATGCACATTTTAAGTGTAAGGTGGGCAAGATGGACACTACTTTGATTGGTTTCTCTTACTAATCTCTAGGTTACATGCACATTTGAAATTTTCTTTACTGGAAACCTGCAGCCCACAAAATTGTTCAGCTGTAAATATTGATCTGGATATTGCTGTGAAAATTATTTTCAAGTAGTTTTAAGTGGTTTTTTTGTAACACAAAGTAAAACTTCTAAACCTGATCTTATGGATCTTGTGAAAAATATGATTAAGTGCTACACACTACTTACAAGTCATGCATCACAAGGGTTATTTTGTCATTAGATTTGAAACCTAAGCCCTCCAGTGTTAACAAGTATAGATGGATTCTTATTTATTGCTGCAGTTACTGTACAACATCACTCTGTATCACAAGTTAGGCAAACTTTATTTAACTTATCTCTATATAGCACCAGCCATGTAATGAAACTTTGAGTCTAGTTGCATTTCCATAAACTTACCTATACTGTGCATGAACTTGTTCACTATCAAATTCTACTTTCCAGTATGTGACATCTTAAAGCTTTAGTTCCAAGAACAAGAACATATTTCTCTTTATTCTTGTCATTAACAAATACCACATCTGCCAAATCTATCCCCACTTTGGCTATAACCGTTGTAAGATCCTCCCAGGGATGATTGGCCTTCAGATTCCAATTAATGTACTATTTTGCAAGGAAAACAAAGGTACTTTGCCAAAGAAATCAGTAGCAGAATAGTAAAATGTGAGTCAGTGTAGATTTTTATTTCCGTTTCTTTAACGATATGAGACTCAATTATGTGATTACAACTTTTAGGAAACAAAAGTTAGTGTCACTTTTCCCGCACTTAGTAATCACTCGGTGAAGTTTGGTCAAACCTAACTATTGTCTAATTAACCAGTTCAACCTGACCAGACACGTCTCCAGTTTTTTCATATGTGCAGGTTAAGATATTTTTTTCCTAATACATGGCTTCCTTTTATAGGTCACTATCATATTCTCTTTTTTTTTAATATCAGGCAATGTTGATAGGAAAAAAAGGGATATACCATAATTTTGCCTGTTATAACATGCACCCCAAATTTAAAAGAGGGGGTCCATTTTATAATTCTAGAGCCCGTTTTATAATCTGGATATAACCTTTTGCTTAATTTAATTATCCTCCAAGCATTGCAAATGTATGAAATTAGGTAATACTTAATGACTTTTTAAATTATTGTATATTTCTATTTAATGTAGTAATCTATTCACTTTTCCAATATAGTTTAATTAAAAATCCCCTAATGTTTCCTCTCTCTCTTTATACTTTAACTTACTGCTTTTTTCTTTTTACTGGTGGAGGGGTCTCCATCAGATATCAATCTGTTTGTGCGCTACCTCCACAGCCATTTTCCTAACGCCCATTGCACATCACTTCCACTGCTTGGAGATCAATGGCGCCCCCATCCTCCCAGACTCAGGCTCGCAGCAGTGGTGACCCTGCCTCCTGTGGCCCTGCTCCACACCCCCAGAAAGCTTTATCCAGATTATAAAATGCACCCCCATGTTCCCCCCAATCATAGGGGAAAATATTGCGTTTTATAATCAAAAAATACAGTTAGGCTGCTTTCACATCAGCGGTTTTTGCCGATCGCAGCAGATGCGGTGAAAAAAACGCATCTGCCACGATTAACGCATAACCACTGCACTTGTGGCACAGTTGCGGCAAGCCCCATAGAATGTCTATGGGGGCTTGCGGCAGGTGCGGCAAGTGCGGTATCGGCACTTGCGGCAGGTGCGGCCGCAAAAAAAACACAGCTGACCGCGTTTTTTTTCGCGGCCGCACCTGCGACAAGTGCCGAAACCGCACTTGCCGCATCTGCCGCACACTTACCGCAATCCCCATAGACATTGCATGGGGCTTGCCACAACTGTGCCGCAAGTGCAGCGGTTATGCGTTATTGCGGCAGATGCGTTTTTTTCACCGCATCTGCCGCAAACGGCAAAAACCGCTGATGTGAAAGTACCCTAAGTCTGTTTTTCCCATTGTTTATGACCACAAAGGATCGCTAGAATGTATTAAAATATTTGTTCCACATTTTGTAACAACTTTATATATCAGACACGTGTTTGTTGCGGCAGGGCTAGTAATAGTGATTAGGGTTGAAAGTAGCATTTTTATTCATTTAATTTACTTAACGTATTTTTCGCATTATAAGACGCACTTTTGTTCCCCCAAATTTTGGGGGAAAGTGGGGGGTGCGTCTTATAATGGGAATATACGGTCATTTACTACTGGGGAGGCTCGGTGCAGCTCTACAGTGGTGTCCGGAGCCGGGGCGGGCTGGCTGCAGTCCTCAGGAGGAAGCGGGAGGTCACGTGCTCCCGCTCATTAGCCTCCTCCGATATGCACTGCACTGCCGCTGTCCATCACCTTGGTGCTGAAACCAGCACCAAGATCTGGACAGGGGTGCAGCGCATATCAGCTGTGCCTGCATTCACCCCTCTGTGCAGGCACACTTGCCCCCATCACTGTTTACAGCCCCCCTGTGCAGGCACACTTGCCCCCATCACTGTTTACAGCCCCCCTGTGCAGGCACACTTGCCCCCATCACTGCTTAAAGCTCCCCTGTGCAGGCACACTTGTCCACATCACTGCTTAAAGCCCCCCTGTGCAGGCACACTTGCCCCCATCACTGCTTAAAGCCCCCCTGCTGGCGCGCACATAAAATAAAAAATCATTACTTCACCTTCCGACGATCGCGCTCCCTTCTGCCAGCTGATCGGTGACTTCCTGCTTTGGTCTCGGCATCGGGTCATGTGACCAGAGTGCATCATGTGATCGGATGTCATCCCTGTGCACTCCCGATGGCTGACCCAAAGCAGGGAGTCACCGATCAGCTGGCAGAAGGGAGCGCGATCGTCGGAAGGTGAAGTAATGATTTTTTATTTTATGTGCGCGCCAGCAGGGGGGCTTTAAACAGTGATGGGGGAAAGTGTGCCTGCACAGGGGGGCTTTAAACAGTGATGGGGCAAATGTGCCTGCACAGGGGGGCTTTAAACAGTGATGGGGGCAAGTGTGCCTGCACAGGGGGACTTTAAACAGTGATGGGGGAAAGTGTGCCTGCACAGGGGGGCTTTAAACAGTGATGGGGGCAAGTGTGCCTGCACAGGGGGGCTTTAAACAGTGATGGGGGCAAGTGTGCCTGCACAGGGGGGCTTTAAACAGTGATGGGGGAAAGTGTGCCTGCACAGGGGGGCTTTAAACAGTGATGGGGGCAAGTGTGCCTGCACAGGGGAGCTTTAAACAGTGATGGGGGCAAATGTGCCTGCACAGGGGGGCTTTAAACAGTGATGGGGGCAAGTGTGCCTGCACAGGGGGGTGAGTGCAGGCACAGGGGCAAGTGTGCCTGCACTGGGAGATGAGTGCAGGTACAGGGGCAAGTGTGCCTGCACTGGGGGATGAGTGCAGGCACAGGGGCAAGTGTGCCTGCACTTGGGGGTGGTGCAGGCACAGGGGCAGTTCTGCCTGCACTGGCGCAAGTGTGCCAGCACAGGGGATTGAGTGCAGGCACGGGGGCAAGTGTGCCAGCACAGAGTGGTGAGTGCAGACACAGGGGCAAGTGTGCCTGCACTTGGGGGTGAGTGCAGGCACAGGGGAAAGTGTGCCTGCACTTGGGGGTGGTGCAGGCACAGGGGCAATTCTGCCTGCACTGGGGCAAGTGTGCCAGCACAGAGGGGTGAGTGCAGACACTGGGGAAAGTGTGCCAGCACTGGGGGAGGTGTGCCATCAATAGGGGATGTGTGCCATCACTGGGAGACGTCAGCCAGCACAAGGGGGCTATATCCCAGGATGAGGGACAATGTACCAAGATCAGGGTGCTATGAGGGACATGTGTCCCATATGATTTGTTAGACGGACACTGGCATTATAAGACAACCGCATTTAACATTAAAAATTATTTTTTTCTCTTTTCCTTCACCAAATTTGGGGGTGCGTCTTATAATCAGGTGCGTCTTATAAAGCGAAAAATACGGTATTTACTTTTTTACCTGTTATGTTTTTCATTTTTGTATTTATTAATTTTATATTTAATTTTTAAGGCCAATTGAATATTGAATTATTTTTTATTTCCCTTGCTTCTGGGGCTGGTATATTATTCTCAGTTACTAGGGAAATGTAACCTCCTTGCTGCATAACAAACCTGTCTGGTCTCCTATGACCCACCGCTTCTGCTCTCTCCCTATATACACTGATCACATGATCACTGTGTGCTCCCTCCCTATATACAGAGATCACATGATCACTGTGTATGGAGGAGGTAGTGCTGCCAGTGGTTCCTATTACTTTGTACACAGCACTTCTTACAGCCATATACAAACAGTCTATGGGGACTCATAAACAGCTGGAGTCCCTGCTTCTGCAGCCACACAATATATAGTTGACACAGTACAGTAGGAGCTGGACCACCAGGATATATGGGGCGACCATAAGCGTGTACACTATGTCCTTGACAATGGTGGTGAAAAATGAATATTTTGCACAATCAGACCTATAAAGTATTTTTAATCTGTAATCTTATGGGAAAAAAAAGACATTTTACTTTACCATTAATTGAACATACACTACTATATTGATCCAATTTTGAATTGCAAGATTGGGTCAAAATCCATAAAGGTTGCTGGGTGTAACACCTGTGCAGCTTTTTCCCATATGTAAGAAAATGGTGTCTTATAAAATTATAAAGTGATGAATAATATTTTACAGTTAACATAATAGTACCATACATAAAAAAACATGATGTAGTTTTCACATAATAATGTTTAAATATTAACAGACCTAATGCAAAAGTTTTTAACAAGCCAGGAAAGTTTAGAGCAGGTTCTGCATAGGCAGAGCAAGGTGATGTACATCCTGTACCTATAGAAACCAATGCTATAAATCAGCATTACCAACATATAATGTAAAGAATCACAATATGCACCTTATTTCATTATTTTAATTCAAAAACTTTTTTCAAATTGTAAAAATATAATTTTCATCAACTAAATCCTTAATTAAAATCCATTTATACCAATTATATCACGGCTAAATAAAAGTGTCCTTGCCTTCCTATTAAGCTCAATGTCAGTCTGTAAGATAATAACACCGCAATAAGTGGCTAAAATGATATCAAAGACATAACATGCCCTGTCACCAATCCCAGAACACTTGGCTGAGGTGACCTTACTGCCACTGTATGTTCTCATACCAACACTGTGCTTTGCTCAGGGGTTCCAAAAGATAAGTCTTTACCGCTAATCCTCAACAGCATCCAACTGACACTCTCCTTCAAAGATGGGAATCACGTCAAGTGACAAGCATGTGAATTCTAGGTGACACCTAGCAGCATCTCTGCCCTGCACTCATGTGACAGCTTAACACAGGAGGCACAGCGTGATGACACCTGGGAACTGTCTCAAGCTCTACCTTGTCTGCCAAGCACAGCGAAGGGATTCCTATACACAGTGGATTGCTGCCATCAGTTTAACCCTTTCAGTCTACATTAAAAAATACAAAACTGCAATTACAACTCTATTGCTATGTAAAGTGGGATACATGGGATACATGCAGCTAATGATAGTAAAAAGTTTAAACAAATAAAGGTAGGCTGTATAAAGCAATACTATGATCACAACATAGGGCAGAATATTGATTGATATTATCAGATGCCATATTAATCATTAAGTCTGGTACATTATGGCAGGATAGGATTATAACTTATCCCAAGGTTTAATAAATAGGTTGTATTTATGGATATACTCATAAAGAAACATCATATGATAAATGTTTGTCCATTCAATGCTTGGTGATGCATGTTAATGCTAAGGGGTAACGAGAACCTGTCAGCTCTTTTAGCCCTCCTAACCTATAACTACCTGTCCCTGTAGCTGCCTACTACTTTCCTAACCATCCCTCTCTGACCTATATGGCATTTATAATAGTGGAACAGAACAGGTTATAAACTTACAAAATCTGTGACGAGGGGGCGTTCCTGATGGAGGGGCAGTGTCTCCAGGGCCGCACTCCCCCCCCCCCCCCGCCTCGCTGCTCTAATTACGCCCCGATGGGTGGCATCATTCCTTCAGGACCGATGTCCTGATTTAAATCTCCCACCCTGCACTTCCGGGTGTATGACGCGGATTCCAGCTGCCACGTCACGTCATACGCGGGCATGCGCAGTGCATCGGGTGTAAAACATGCCCTGGCCTCCTTCAACATGCGATCTGCCCATGCGATGAAGGCAGCCTTGTGTCGGTCCCCGATCGCAAGGTCGCCAGGCAACTATCCCCAGGTTTAGACACCCAGCGCACTGCGCATGCCCGTCGTGACGCGACGGCCATCATCCATGTCATACACCTGGAAGTGCAGGGCGGGAGATTTAAATCAGGACATCGGTCCTGAAAGAATGATGCCACCCATTAGGGCGTAATTAGAGCAGCGAGGCGGGGGAAGCGCGGCCCTGGAGACACTGCCCCTCTGTCAGGAATGCCCCGTCATCACAGATTTTGTAAGTTTATAAACTGTTCTGTTCCACTATTATAAATGCCATATAGGTCAGAGAGGGACGGGTAGGAAAGTAGTAGGCGGCTGCAGGGACACGTAATGATAGATTAGGATGGCTAAAAGAGCTTACAGGTTCCCTTTAAAGTGTGGTGCTCCAAGAACTCCTCATTTACATATGTAATGAATACATATATATATATATATATATATATATAAAATATATATATATTTATATGTATAAAAGCAGAGGCATCCTTACTAGAGGTCTTCGAAAGAAAAAAGCAGCAGGATCGAAACCACATCCATATCTGCAGCTTTCCAGCGTCAATAAATCCTTCTGTGTTGGTCTTAAAAGCACAGATGTTTTACTGGCAACTCCTGGGTGAGGGTTAGTCAAACATTATAGAGTCCTACTATATAATCTCCTTATCGTGTCTGTCTCTCTGTAACGGAGATCCCAGGTCACTGATTGGTCGCCGCTGAGTGCGGCAACCAATCAGCGACAGGCGCAGTCCGGCTGCAAATTGGAGCAGGATTTGAACCAAGCACGCCACCACTACCGTCGGGAGATCAGCGTCGCTAGCTGCTGATCTCCCAACAGCACCCGCGGGTCATCTCCTACCGCACGGAGGTCAGCGGCGACACAGCCGGGAGATGACCAGCATTAGCCGGTCATCTCCCGGCTACTCGCAGTGGAAATGTACCCCGATCGGCGCTAGCGATGTCGCTCAGTGTGACAATCTCACCAGCAACCACGTACTGACCTCCAGCGATCCCTACCAGGTTGCATCGTTTGTTGAGATTGCTGGAGCGTTGCCAAGTATGACGGTACCTTACTGATGGCTGGTGAGGTGTCACACGTGCAGATATATTGAACGAAGCCTGCGTCGCTGATGGGGAAAATCCTATGTATTAATTGCATTATTTTTAAATCTTTATAAATAGACTACATATATATTCTAGAATACCTGATGCGTTAGAATCGGGCCACCATCTAGTTAAACTATATCACAGAGTCCCGGCCCCAAACCTTCTGCAACAGAATGCCCCTGAGTATGTAAAAGTCAAAGAATCCATTATGGCTGCAGCAAAGCAGAAAGGAGTGACTTACTTTCAAGGCTCCTAAATATTATTACTATGTAATTTTGCAAGACATACACTCCATCTGAGGAGTTCCTTGAGATCCTTACTATACCAAGTGAAGTGAAAACAGAAGAACAGCATAAAAGCCCCGTATCAGGAGGAAGAACACCAAATATCTGAAATTTGAAGAAAGTGATTTTATTTTTGATGACAACTCTCCATCTTCCAACAGCCAGTGGGCAAATTGTTCAACATACAAGTAAGCAAAGCTGCTCTATAGCGCTGGCAAATTAATACCTGAGGCATCCTCATGACCTTATATGTACGGTCTTATTGTGTTTTGTTTTGCCTTCTAGCAAGAGTTCCTGAGGTATTAAGAGTTTGAGATTGTGGGAATCACATCATATAGAAGGTCCGAAGGTCCTAATGGCTTTACTGATTACATGAGTGTAATATTTAATTTTCACCACGCCCTTAAATACATTGCCAAGAATTATTATACTACACATTGTAGTGAAGTTTTGACTTTCAGTATAAAATCACCATCCAGTAAGCTTTGAGCATGAGACTACTGTATACAAAAATTTGACTTGCAACTATTTAGCACATAATTAGTTTTGCAGATTCTTGTTATGTCACTGCATTGTTACTGTTTTGCTCCTGGAGTTTGAAAAAAGTTCTTCCTGTATACTACAAATTGCAACCTGTTTATCACATTCCCTTACAGCTCAGTGTGTTATTAAGACGTATTCCCAAGTATAAGGTCACTGTTCCAAATTGAGGTGCAGCCATGAAGAAAATTTCCAAGAAAAGAGAAACAGCATCATTTAGCTCATAGATAGTGGTCTCTCGGCCAAGAAAATTCTCAAACTGCATCATGTGAGTGCCATGACCATTGGGAGAATACAAAATAAAGTCCGGCAAAAGCCAAGAGGTGGACGTTCAGGTAAAATACCAGAGTCAACAAGTCGGCTCATCTCAAGGTCTATCAGTTCCGCTGCAACAAGCATGGCAGTAGAGCTGGATCGTATGCTTTGTAATAGCGAGATCATAGACAACCATGCAAGCACTGTGTATCGCACGTTACTCAAATCTGGAATGGTAGCATGAAAAAAGATTAAAAAGTCTCGACTTTATCTACAAATCACAGGAAAATGGCATCACAACAACCAGAAAGAAGTAATTACACTTCTAAAAAAAAAAAAATATTTGTCACTGTAATTCTTGAAATATTTTTTTATGATATGTTTAGTTGTTGGGGTGGATAACAAGAGGCCATATCCTGGTATTGCTTCTTCTCCCCCCGCTAATGCAGTTGACAGTTTAAGTTTACTCTAGTTTACTCTAGTTACTTAGTTTTCCTACTTAACTCTGATTTACCAGCCTTTCCCTTTTTTTCATCAGGCTATCCAGCCAGAATAAAAGCAAAAAAGGGTTTAGTTTCAGGCTATTTTTTCCCACTGGTAAGATTAATTGCATTGTGAATGCTTATAATTGTTTATGATTATACTGTATAATTGTTTAATGTATAGTGCTTTCCACACCAGACTTTTACTAAGCAAAAAATTAATAAGCTTTCGATTTATAAGAAATGAAAATAAAAATCAGTAAACTCACTCTTCTCTCACTTCTGCTATTCACCACCACCCATCTGGTACTCACCACTTCTGATCCTCCACACGTCCACATAGTAATGTTCAGTTTTCTCACGCATCGCTGGCCTACTGGGTGTCATTGCACCAAGTAGGATTTGGTGCAGCAGGAGCTAACGATCATGATGTCACAATGTACGTTGTGACCTTCATGCACACCTGTATCAAACTCTCTCAGGTGCCATGAGACCTGGAAGTCCGCATTGTGCAAGAAGCCCAAAGATTCCAACTTGGGCTGGCAGAGGTTCAGATGGGTGGCGGTGAAGCTGGGAGGTGAATGGTGAGGTAAATATAATTAATTAGTTGTATTTATTTAGACCTTTTAATGGCCAATTATGGTTTCAGAAAAATAGCATCCAGTGTCATTCTACTAAAATCTGGGCAGAGTGAATTACAAAAATCCTTATTTTGTCAAATGTGGATTTTTTGGAAAATGTAAATAGAATTACAAATTCTGTACTTAAATTGATTCACCCATTCATAATAAACCATACTGGTAATCTGAAAGATTGGGTGCACGGCTATATGGACTTGACCAGCACTCACCAACAATAAATAGGCTATTAGTATGCTTCTGGAGTGTGGGAGGAGATGAGAGGGAGGAGATGAGAGGCAACCCACCAAATATTGGGAGAACACCTCATGCAGATTTTGTCCATGATCAGGCTAAAACATACTTTAGCTACGAATGTACCAAATTCTTTCCTGTCCAAGTTTAGTGTAAGTGCTTGTATCCTACAGATCCTAGCGTGGAAGAAGTGTCAGGGTTAATCTTTGTACTGAAAAAACCTGCACTAATCAAAGGCAAAGTTTGATGGAGCCCGGGATAATGTGGCAGATGTGAGATTTGGCACTAATATCTAGCACAGTCATCCTTAAAAAACGTGTTATTCCCAAAAGACCTATGTGCCGAACATTTAACATCTACTCTACTCTGCACATTACAAATTCTGAGAGTTATATTCACGCATGAACTTTCTTGACATCAAATGCTTCCCTGTGTCGCACGTAAAAATTGCAAAATAATTCTTATGCTTGATCTAATAAAAGTAACAATCTATTACATTGTGTAATATAGTAAAATGCGATAGTTGTTTCTGTTTTACTATTAAGTATATTATAATGATACAGATATAATTCTTTTATAGGAAACAGCATTTAGGCAACGTCTTTGGTTGGCCACATGTTATTGACATTCCAACAAAGCCTGGTTTGCCAAATCCCCAGAAATTCCAGGACAGTCTGTAAAAATAGGGCACCTTTTTTGCCTTTTGTCCTGAAATGTGAAGTGACTTGAGTCACAAGCCAGCTGCTGCAAATGAGCGGCCGCTTTTTGGCTGCACCTCATCATTATTGCATCAGGGTAGCCATCCAGTGTGATGAAATGTTAAACGCTGCAGCTGAAAGGCGGCCGCTCATTGGCTTTATTGGCATGACTCAAGAAATTGAGTCACTTTCTGAGATCAGAGGCTAGACTAGATAGAGCAGTTGCAGGAGGTAAGTATCCACTGCTCTTATTTTACTTGGGTCCTAGGGTGGTCCAGTGATTGGCAAGCACTTTAAAAACTCCAATTTAGTACAACTCAATTCTAATACATTTTTGTGACATGCGAATCAAACCTTTTACAGGCTGGAATTCATATGACGTAGACACACACAGTACAGAGTATTAAAAAATATATTTTTTAAAGCTAATCATCCCACTCCATTAGTCATGAGGACCAAGAGGAAAGGTTAAGAAGTAGATACAATTATAAAGTTTTGGAACTACAGAGAATAGATAGATAGATAGATAGATAGATAGATAGATAGATAGATAGATAGATGTTTTCTAGACTAAAGGCTTTGCACAGTGCCCAATTTTCTTTAGCAGAAGCTAAAATGCATAGATTGTTTGTTGCTTACTGAATGTCTGTCTTGCTGTTTTCCCGTGATTGGGAGAACACCGCCATTCTATCTGGCTGTCAGTGAGGAGCTGCTATCCATTCATACTTAGCTGTGCGGCTCCCCAGGGTCTCCCCTGGTGTGGAGGTTGTGGAGTGTATATTTCATGCTGTCATAAAGAACTTCTCTGATGTTTGTTTGTGGTGAGTCTGGCAGGCACCTGACATCATAACGGAGTACATACACTGGATGACCTCTACATGCTACACTGTTTGATTATTTTATGCAGAGAAGAGTATTAACGTCAAATATCCAAGCATGAAGATTGTGTAGAGGTTTGTTGCTTAGGGTTAAACATTTTTCTATTTTGCTGCTTATTAAGATAGAGGAAAATAATAGAGTATTAAATATATTATCCAATACAAATATAAAGTTTTTTATGAATCACTTCTTTTAGCCAAAATAGGCATTTCTATAGGTATGTAGCCATATTTAGTGAGTCCACAACCGGTTACAAGCTTTGTACTAAGAACTGATGTACAGTACATAGGCTGCTGTTATCACGCCCCAGTGAGCACGAGGATTCATTCTCCTGTGTGCTCCAAATCTGAAATTCCCCCTTCCTCCTTCCGGGTATGATGCGATGGCCGGATGTCATTTCCAGTCTGGAGCATTGTGGTTGTGTATTGGCTGTTCAGGCCGGCTCTGGAGCATGCGCACTGTGCATTTCAACGCCAGCCCACACATCCAATAGTCACGCACAATGCACCAGACCAAATATGATGTCCAGCCGCCACATCATACACGGAAGGAGGAGGTGGGAATTTCAAAATGGGAGCACACAGGAGAATGAATCTCATGCCTACTGGGGCGTGATAACAGCAGCGAAGACGGGAGACGGAGCCCTTGAGACCACCCAGTCAGGCTACATACCGTAGTCTGGATGCCTCATTTGCATACAAAAATGTAAGTCACAAAGTCTTTTTTTCACAGCCAATATAGGACAGTTATAGGTGGCACGGATGGTTAGGGATGTGCTAGGAAGGTGCAGGGAAAGGTAGTGATAGGTTAGGGGGTAAAAAACGATTTGACAGGTTTCCTTTAACTCCTGATACTTCTTTAAATTAGCTGTGGTGGTGCAATGTCAGCATGGTGGTATGATGCGTATACAATAAACAAGAGTTGGAAAAGCCGAGAGGTAAGGAGGTTCATAGTCCTCCTGTCCAGCAGTGAAAGATTACTGAAATGGCACATAGTTCTTTGAATCTATTCTCCAATCTGTAGTGTTAAAAAATAAATAAACTCATCAGTGACATTAGTCACAAATATATTTCAGAAAACAAAGAATGAATTTTAATATTTGTGTCTAGAACTATGCCAGAACTACTTATGTTATAAAGGTTTTCATTCCAAAAATCTGTCAGACGCTAGAACATACTTTATTTAGACCAATGACGGCCACAAAAATAGCATAGTCTGTAAACTGACCATAGATGGGTTTTATGGTCTGTAAAATATAAATGAAAGCTACTGCATTTTTCAGACCATAAAACCCATCTAGGTTTTAGAGGTGGAGAATTTAAATTTTGAAAAGGGCAGAAGACTTGTGGTCAGTGTGGCTCATTACTGGTGGCCGTTAAAAGTACAGCGTGTTTCTCTGAAAGGCCACAGCGTTTCCTACAGTCATACAGCCAATACCTGATATATGCTGCCTGTGGATCGGGCTCTCTTTAAGATCTCATTATCCTTTTGCCTTTAAGGAGAACTACAACTCCCAGCATGTCCTGCAGATCCAATGGCATGTTGGTAGTTATACTATACCCCAGGATTTGCACTGTGCTTTTAATTACAGTACTCTTTCGGATGTTTTATTGATACCATACTTAATACTTGCCTTTTATCTTCTCCACTTCTTTGTTTCCTCAAGTGGATGATTTCTCCATGGTCCTGCCACTGCGATAGACAGGAAGAAGTGAAGATCACAATCTGCAGTGATGTAATGAAGAGGCAGGGTCAGGAAATCGATGCCGATGCTGTTCTGTGATGCTCCGGCTCTACCTCTTCATTATATCACCCTATTCGTGAACTGGATGGGAGACTGCCCACTTCTTCCTGCCTAATGCGGTGGCAGTGATTTCAGCAGGGTCAGGCAAAAAGCATCAACCTGAGCACAAGGCTAATGCCGCCTGGTGGGCTGGCTGTAGAAAACAATTTACACAACTGTGGCGTTGACAGACAGGCCACCGCCGACACCCTGCTCCTGCCTCCTATAAAACCAAAATGATACACGCAATAATGGGTATGGAGAGCAGTTAATGTTCATTTTCCTAAGTAGCGAGAACTTGTGATTGAAGAAGAAGCCAGTTTCCTGCAGGCAACCCAGCTCCTGCCTCCTGTGACCCCTCTTTACCGCCATCCCACAGCAGCCAGATACACTACATCCGATCTATAAATGCACTCCCCATTTTCTTCCCAAATTTGGAAAAAAGTAGGTAAAATATGTTAGTTTATAGACTGATATGAAGAGAGTGGAGATGAGTGAGTTAATTTGTAACACATTATTGTTGTTGTCCTTTTTTGAGCGCAAGGAAAGTGTTAACATGACTAAATATTTTATATTCACCTGTCCTAGGCCCTTATCTGCCCTATGCAATCCTGCACAGATTAACTGATGGGTCTGGTGAACAAGTACGTTTCATCGGCACATTCAATCAGGAATGGGATTCGATGAGAGATATTTTTATCAAACATTGGCCTATTTTAAAGACCGATCCGGTTCTTGCTGAAACTCTCCCTGATGTGCCATTGATGACTGCACGGCGGGCAAGAAATCTTAAAGATTTTCTTGTAGATAGCCACTACATCCCACAGAAACAACTGCCATTCGGACAGCGAACCCAACGTTTAGGCTGTTACCCATGTGGCGATTGCTCTGCCTGCCCCAATATCCTCCGCACGGGGGTCTTTCACTCAAGCGATAATAAAAAAACATATAAAATAAGACATTACATCTCCTGTAGTACTACTTATGTAGTTTATTTTGCAACTTGCAGCTGCCCACGTATTTACGTGGGACTAACATCACGTGAATTGCGCGTCAGAGTGAGAGAGCACGTGCGGGGTATTGAGGCAGCCGGAGGTTCCGAGGATATCACCCTACTCAAAACCCTGCCTAGGCACTTTAAAATCCATCATAATTGCGATGCAAGCAGCCTACAGGTTAGGGGTATCGATGCGATACATGCAGGGATCCGGGGGGGAGACTTGAAGGGTATGTTGGCTAGGTGTGAGGCGAAGTGGATTTCCACTTTGGACACCTTGGTACCCAAGGGACTAAATGAGGTCATTAGTTACGCTCCATTTTTGTAATTATGTTTGTCCAGTCTCTATCTCCAATTTCCATCCTTACCTGACCTTTTAGTGTTTGTCTATGTGTTTGTGTAATAAGAAACAATTTTTCTGCCCTTTTTAGACCTGTGGAATACAATGGACCTTTTCTGATCCGTCTACCTGCATGTGGCTTCACCAAATGAGAACTTTTATAAGAGAGGTCACCGGAGGACTTAAGTGGATTCCTATGGACTTTTTATCAAGATACTATTCAAGTTACTGACTATGATGTTGCTGTAGGATGATAGCCATGGGATGCACTATTAATTGCTCTGTACCGGTTTTTCCTTCTATCTCTTAACCTTATACTTTTCCTCCCCTTCCTCCCCAGTGTGCGCCTGCGCGCCATGGGTCGCTGTGCGGGCGGCCCGACTCGCGACCACGAGTGCGCATGCGCGCGGTGCCATGGTAACCTCCTGACGCCGCGCGCATCTTTACAACACGCACTTCCGGTACGCGGGGACGGCTTCCGGCGCTGCGGTCTCCTGGCGCGCGGGCGCCACATTACTGGAGAGGAGGCGGACAGGTGATTGTTATTTGCAGTTAGTTGGCGGATACAAAAGGTAGTGACCACTGGGTATAGTCATATCCTTTCCCTGAGGAAGCAATAAGAACGTTGTTAGCGAAACACGTGTTGGAATGAGTGTCCTGTGTCCTTGTCTGCCCTGAGCCTGGCCTTTCCCTGCAACCTTGAGAGACATGGGTAATGTTTCAACCTTATACAAATACAATGGGAGGTCTCCCTGATGATTGTTCCCTATGCCTAAAAGACCCAGCTAGTCTCATCTCTTAATATTGTGGGGATATAGTATGAGATAAGTGCTGAACTAATACATCTGCTCACAATGGATTTGTAACCCCTTTTCCTGTAAGGGAGATATTTAATGGTTCTGTAACCATAGGCTATGTCAAACTTTATTTGGATTGTATATATGACGATATGAGGATATCTAGCTATAAATGGTTTCAGATGATAACCGCCCCCTTCAGCTTGGTCACTGTACTTTAAACCAATGTGTGCCCTTAATTCTGTGTCAGTACTTTTCATGTACCAGGTTCGTTTTTATGTATCTATGTGAGCACTAAATGTACCGTCCTTGATTTTAATAATAATTTTTGGTATATATTGGAAAAACTTTTATGAAATTTAAATAAACTTTGATACTCTTTTTGCATACAAACTCCTGTTGTTCTCCTGTTAATAATTAAGTGGCTTGGAGGTGCGCTATAGTGTGAGCCGAATATAAGATGCGGCAATTGAACCTTATGTATTTAATAATCCTGCACCACTGCCAGAATTAAATTCTTCTAAGGGTACTTTCACACTAGCGTTTTTTTTTAAATCGCGGCAGATGCGGTGAAAAAATGCATCTGCCGCGATTACCGCATACCGGCTGCACTTGCGGCAGGTTGCGGCACAGTTGCGGCAAGCCCCATACAATGTATAGGCGGGCTTGCCGCAAGTGCCAAAACCGCACTTGCCGCACCTGCCGCAAGCCTGCCTATACATTGTATGGGGCTTGCCGCAACTGTGCCGCAACAGTGCCGCAAGTGCAGCCGGTATGCGGTAATCGCGGCAGATGCGTTTTTTTCACCGTATCTGCCGCGATTTTAAAAAAGCGCTAGTGGGAAAGTACCCTAATACTAATTTCTGGTGCTGAGGCTAGTGGCTGGTATCATGCAGTGGTATGTGGGGTGGATGTGGGGACGACTCACACCATTGATATCAATGATTTCTGCATCCTTTCACTTGATTGCCTGAAGTCAATCACTGACCGCAGAATGGAATGAAAGCACCAGGAGACTGGGAAGCTGTGGTGGCCAGGGTTGCAGCATAAAGACCGATTATGGCCTAGAATAGGTGAGTATCATTTATTTAATTAGTTCCCATTTGTTTATTATGCTTTGGGTTCTGAAGAGACTACAAGACATGCTAGACATGTTTTTAAGGTAATTGGGACACTTTCAATTGAACGATTATATATGTACGTAATTTAATCTTTCTGAACTGAATTCTCTATTCGCTGATAGAAAAGTAGATGGGTTGATTTGATCGATTAATCGAATGATAGCTGGATATGAATGATAATATTTAACAAACTGAACTGGAAGCTCTATGTTGCATTTTCCCCATTACTGGGGTGATGGCAAGTGATCATATAGACTGTACTTATATCCTACTGTATACAGAAGGAGTCCAGGTCCTGATTCTTATCCCATTTTTTTCAAATCCTCTGTTCTTCCTGAAGTGCTTCAATAAATCCCCCACTTGAAACAAAGAGATTGGATCTATTTCAACATTATTTAATACTCTTTTCTTTTACATAGTGAAGATTTTATATGATTATTATGAGCTCTGGTGAGCTCTATTGTAAGATAAATCAGGGGCAGGAGGTTAAAACATAACCATGATGGATTTTATTACTCCATCTCTCCAAGCCATTGCTGTAGGAGCTAGCACAGATGTGACTGTATAGGGTTTTGGTTGACATGAATCTCCTAGCACCTAACCTAATTTATGAGAAGCCTGAGAAAGCTTGGGCTGTCATTTCTAGCACGATGGATGGGGGGAACATGAGGCAGTGCTGACAAAATGCTATTGAACATTAGTTACATATGTGGAGAGCTGTTGTTTCACAGCGATTGCTCCTTATTTACTCATTTTCTCGTCCACCATTTTTTTTACGTACGTTACTACCCAGAACACATTGCTTGCAGCAGAAGATGGTTTAGGTTACAGATTCCAGCCTCTGCAGATGCATCTCTTTGCTTCCGTCAAATATTTATTGTCAAGGGAAACTGCACTTTAACATAAAGCACGAATCAATGTCATGTTTGAGCAAAGAATTACATGTTTCAGAAAGCATATTATGCTGACAAAATGGCAAGAGGAAAGCAGATGACTAAAGACAAGATGAGTGAATGAGGAGGAGGCATACCTTATATTCTGAAGGAAAAAAATTTCAGGGAAATATATATTAATTCATAGTGAAAATGATAAGAAATAGGGTTAATACCTTAGTAAATAATCAATCCTAACTAGCTGCTATGAAAACAAAGTATGGAGAATTTCAGATGGATTTGTGAATACGATTCTCCTTGTTGGCATAACGCTGCTACAGAGATGCTGGATATTGACTTTTGCAGGCACAGACGGGATTTTATTTCTTGCCAGTGTCTCCTAAGGTGTGTGATCTACCTTCCAAAGATAAAATCACAGACAACAGACAGAGCACTGGGGCCATTGATTGTATGTCTAGAGTATTTTGGAGTCTCCGGCACGGCACTAATCCCTACCCTGGTATATCCATGCTTTGCTCATCAATATGACAAGAGCAGCAAACACAAAGAGATTTTCAAATGACTAGGTCACAGCTTTAATTAGATTTCATCTGAAAGGTGCAAAAAATTAATATAAGAGAGATTTCTGTTGGCCTTTCCTGTAACCTCTCAGGAGAGTGCATGTATTTCTCATTAGATGAAGTTCAACTGCTTGGATAGCAACGTCACAAAGGCCAGACTTGTTGGAGTGAATTGTAACCTCTTTCGTCAATGTGGACGCTCCTAATAGGATGCACAATTTCTAGACTGGATGGAAGCTCAAAAACATACTAATATTATAATACTAATAATATGAAACCTGTACTTTTAATAAAAATTATCAGTAATTATACAGCTATGTGCAAAAGAACATTAGTCTAACTTTACTAATGGGTTTAATCACTGTTTTGGGGAAAAAAGGTCATAAAACATGGGGAAGAAATAATGACTAGGTTTAGGTGAGAAGTGGGCAACCAACAGAATCAACAGTGATGACCACTGGTGGACACAGGCGAAAGAAGGTCCTTGTGCAAGAACAGTGATTGGGCCCTTTGCAGTCCACTATCTTATCATAATACACAATTTTACCCACTTTAGAGGTGGGAATGGGCCCCCTAACCTCTTGGTCCCTTGTGTGGCACAACACATTGCACCAATGATATCTCCACCCCTAGTCATGACATGCATGCTGCTACTTGGTGTAATTGACTCATTTACTGAATGGGGGAATTTAGCTTAATATAAGTGTGGAGTTCAATTAGTGCGGTCATTCATACTGGGAAGAAACTGGTGTGAATTATGACCTTATTTACAAAAAGGACTGCCGTAAATGTAAATGTCCTGGTTTTAGTCCTTGATCAGTGAGTAAAATGATTTGCTATAGACCTTGTACTAAAGCTCTTTCTAAGTTGTTTTAAACACACTGCTATTATTTTGAACATACCATATTTTTTGCTTTATAAGACGCACCTGATAATAAGACGCACCCTCAAATTTGATGAAGGAAAAAAGAAATAAAATGTTAATGTTAAATGGGGTCTGTCTTATAATGCCAGTGTCCATCTTACAATCAGTATATATATCTCTCATCCTTGTATATATATCATCAACATCCTTGTATATACATCCCCCCATCCTGGTACATGGGCCCCTCATGTTGGATATGGCCCCCTGTGACGGTCATAGCCCCCGGTGATGGTATATAGCCCCCCCATCCTGGACATGGCCCCCAAATGATGGTACACATAGCCCCCATCCTGCATATGGCCCCCAGTGATGGTACATAGCCCCCCATCCTGCATATGGCAACCAGTGATGGTACATAGCCCCCCCACCTTGGATATGGCCCGTCCATCCTGCACTCACCCCCTCCATTCTGGATATACCCCCCATCACTAAAGGTCCCTATGCTGGTGCACACAGTAAAATAATTAACGCTTAATAACTTACCTTACACCGGTCCATGCTCACAGCTCGCCGCTTTCTTCCTGTCTCTGTGCCCAGCATCTTCCGATCATATGACTGGGGCCTACAGCAATGATGTCATCACTGTGGGCTCCAGTCACATGATCAGATACTGAGCAGCACAGAGACAGAAAGAAAGTGGAAAGCTGTGAGCATGGAGAGGTGGAAGGTAAGTTATACAGTGTTTATTATTTTACTGTGTGTGCGCCAGAATGGGGACATGTAGAGTGACATGGGGGCATATCCAAAATGGAGGGAGTGACTGCAGGATGGGGGGTGAAAGCTGGCTCATATAATATGCGCAGCTCCCCTCATCCATCACCCAGCACGGTTTCAGCACAGAGCAGTGGACAGCGGCAGTTGCAGTTAATATTATGAGTATAATGAGCAGAGGCCTGTGACCTCCCGCTGTCTCTGCAGCCCGCAGCCAGCCTCCTCCAGCCCCCCGGGCACCGCCCCAGAGCCACCCCCCATATAGTACAGTAGATGCAGATTATAAAATGCACACCCGTACTTTTCCTCAAAATTTGGGAGAACAAAAGTGTGTTTTATAATCCGAAAAATATGGTAACTGTATGTCTAAGACCAGTAGAAGAGGTATTAGCACATTGAGATATCAGATCAAGCATTGTCAATATATGATCAGAACATTACATTTGACGGTTATCGGCCAAATGATGGTTTGGTCGATCGTTCATCTAGCATCCATATCAGCCAGCCAAGTCATACCTAACTTGTATTGCCCTAGAGCTCCTGTTTTCTCTATGAGAGTGGTCACCACACATGTCTTGTGGCAGCTTATGTATGAGATACAATATGATTGGCAGTCTAAAATGTAATGATATTTCCAATAACAATTAATTGTCTGGGGCTCCCATACACATTAAAGTGTCAGTCATACTCCTTGATATTGGAGGGTTCAATAAACATTGGTCTAATTCTTTAAGAAAAAATGAGCGGCACTCACCATGTTGAAATCTTCTATCTTTTATTTGCCAGAGTGTAGGTACGACATGGCTGCTGTGGGGGAGGGAGTGTGGAGGAGTGACACGGGCCGTTTCGCAGTGCTGTACCGCTTCTTCCAGTCAGATCTCCAGACACCTGCGCTGTCAGTATTTAGCGGTGCTTCATTAAATACTTAGGTTTTTGCAAAGAAGCGCAGGTGTGTGTGTGCGGGCGCTTTCTGCAGAAGCAGCCCATGGTTAACCGATTTGTATCGTGGTAACCATTTCACACAGGAGGCTGCATAGTGTCTGCTTTCCCCGAGCGCACAGAGAAACGCTGCTAGCAGCGTTTCCCTGTCCGCTCTGGGAAAGCGGACACTAGGCAGCCTTGTCTGTGAACTGGTTACCACGATACACATTGGGTAACCAGGGGCTGCGTTTCCAGGAAGCGCCGGCACACACGCACCTGCGCTTCTCTGTCAAAACCTAAGTATTTAGCGGAGAACCGCTAAGTACTTAGAGCGCAGGTGTGTTGACATGGCCTTAGGGAAACGTAGTTTTGGCATACTGCTAAAACTTAAAAATCCCCACTGCCAGAAGTAAAAAAGTGGTAAAATATGAGCATGGAATCAGAAGATGTGTATAAAAAATACAATGATATTTGAAATTCCAGCTATAGAAACTATATGGATGAGATGTGGGACTGTTTTTGCCAGAGCATGAATAACTCATCTTATTTAAACGGGTTATCCAGTCTAAAATATCTGACTGCAAACTTGTGAGTCCTTCCATTGTACGCACTGTGCGCTATGTGGATTCTCCGATGTTGGAGCTGGGAGCGGTGGCTCTGTGGCCGCAATTATGCGATATGCACACTCCTGCCCAGAATCCGAGTACATGTGTGTTGCTTCACTCACTGCAAGTGTATTTGACAAGGTCATGCCTCTCTAGTCGAATTCTATCCGGGAGTATACATATCGCACTCTTTTTACCACATTACCGTTGCTCCCGGCTCTGACACCGGAGAGTCTGCACAACGCACAATGTGTGCGATGTGAGGATTCACAAGTCTGTAGTCATAAAGAGTGATTGCAGTTTTCTCATTTTAGACTGAACCCCTTTAAGTAGAGCAGGAATATGGCTCTTAAAGATAATGTCTGACACAAGTGAAACTATATAATTTACAGTCCTGTATATTCCAACACTAGGGTCAAATATATTGCCAAATGCTCAATGTAACATGTTTAGAATCTTCACAAAAATTTCAGACCAAAAGTAAGTTTACCTACAAAAACATAACCTACTTGATTTTGTAGGAAGAAGAATAAAATTACATCTACATTTTTTTGTAATCTTCAAATTAAAAGATTTGGGAATAATTAATGTTGAGCAACAAAATGTGTCGGTATAAATAGTGACTTGTTCTCTAGATTTAAAACAATATTTAGCTTGAAAAACAACACATGCATCTTAGAAATCACAAAGTCATAAACAAAACTCATGATTAAAACCACTAAAATGTCATTGTGAATTAGAGTTGTGTTTTACCATCTGTCTGCTGGCAGCATGTGATCTGGTCACCGCTGCCACTAATAAGTTTTAGTGCAATTCCACTATGGCACGCTCCTCAGCACAACTGACATCTGATCTATTAGCCTTATCTAATAGGGTGATAGGTCCCTCTGTTCCCACACCCTGCAGAAGGTCTCCTGTTTTATACCATTCCCTCTAATCTGATTTGCACTGTATGGGGGTGCTGGGCCATTCGTTCTTTTCTTTTTTAAGAAAAGCGGTAAAGTTGTGATCAGGAGCTCAGCTCTGGCTTTACAAAGTAACACTTTTCTACTCGCCGGCTTTGGCTGCTCCCAAGAGTTGATGTGTGAAAAACTAAAAACAATGAATTTCTATTGTAGCAGTAGCGTAGTGCTAAAGGAACATCTGCCAAGAGCCATTCAGTCATAAAGAACACATTGTCTTCGTTCAATGTGATTTTACAATACTTTTAACCTTCTCTCCTTAGTGAGGGCAAAACTTTACCTTACCCTGAAATGTTATTTCTTATCTCTAGCAGAAACACTGACAGCTGTCAAGGCTATTTGGCAGTGAAGAAACAAAGTCATATTTACTACCACAATGAAACTTTTAGTTGCCATATTGGCTAGTAATCGTTAGTGACATAAACGTAGGACACTAAATCGTGCCCAAAACTCCACTGTAGATGCCGTTTATGATATCACTTAAATAATTTCTTTCCTGTTACTTGTACCTTGGGACACTACGGTTTATGGAGTCATACTACAATGGTAGATTTCGAGAGTAAAATTCAATATTGAGGAAAAAATCTGAGACTTTTTTTCCAATCAAAGGCTAGTAAAGAGGATTTTCAACTACTACGTTTTAGCCATGATCGGTAAGGAAATTAAATTGAAGTCAATCTCCATATAAAATTATTGACTTCACAATTTACATTTTTCTAATTTGTGAAGCTCTCAAATAGTTGTATTTAAATGAAGAAAATCGTATGGCATGAGAAAGTCAAATACAGAATCCTATATTCAGTCCACTAACTGTAGTATAAAACAGTATGCGTTTAATATTTCCACAGATTTACAAATTTATCAGCCAATCATTGTGATAATCTCATAGATAGTACGTACATGATCCACGGCTTGGCATTTCTTATCCCCAAGCATTTCGACACTTTTCTAATTCTGACTTGAAGCTCTTTACCAAGCACCAATGGAACGTTTTGTAACCATAAACTTTCAAGAGGCTTCTAGTCTAATAATAAGATTTATTACATCACCTCTTGATATAATCATAGTGTAATAATCTATTCTATTCCAAGCAGCATAAAAGAGGATCACCAGAAATAGAAAAAAATGAATTAATTAAATGTCAATAAAAATAAATTCCTAAATAAATTTAATTTGCAAATCACAGTCACTTTGACTATGGAGGTGATTACTATCGTACATCAAAAAGTCTGCTGTCTTGTTACATTTCTGTGAACTGGAGTTAGCCTTACAGTAGTAGTGTAGTTTATCTTCAGGTCATACTAGCCCATCAGCACTCATAAAGCCAGGGTGGAGGGAGGAGACACTTCTTAACACAAAATCTGTGATATATCCAGTATTAGATCAGACAAACAGTGGATAATAGTGTGGGGAACCTCTTCTTAACACAGCATCCTTGGAATATCCAGGAGTAGATCAGACAGGCTGGGTTGACAAGAGTGTGAGGAGCCTCTTCTTACCACAACATTGTGGTATATCCAGTATTAGATCATACACTGGGTGGATAGTAGTGTGAGGAGCCTCTTGTTACCACATCATCCCTAGTATATCGAGTATTAGATCTGACACAGTGGACAGTAGTGTGAGGTGCCTCTGCTACCCACAGCATTCCTGGTATATCCAATATTAGATAGGACACACCGTGGACAGTAGTGTAAAGAGCTTCTTCTCACCACTGCAACCTTGGTATATCGACACATCTGAAAGATAGATAGTAGTGTGATGAGTATTAGATCAGACAGACAGGCAGGACAGCAGTGTGAGGAGCCTCTTCTTACCTCAGCATCCCTAGTACATTATGTATTAGGTCAGATACAGGGTGGACAGTAGTGTAAGGAGCCTCTCCTTACCTCAGCACCCATAGTATCTCCAGTACATGATAGGAGTGACAGGGTGGACATTGATTGACATCTTATTTCTTCAGAAATAGTGGTATCTTCAGTATTAGATCAGACAGAAAGTGTGATAAGCAGTGTGAGCAGTATGTTATTACTTGAGAAATAGTGGTATCTACAGTATTATTGAAATCAGAAAAAAAGCGTAGACAGCAGTATAAGCAATCTTGCCTCAGCATTCCTGGAATTTCCAGTATTAGGTATGTTCACACACATAAGGTTTTGCTGCAGCAAAAACACAGCAAAACCTTAGGGGTTTCTCAAGGGTTCTCCTGACTCCAGATTTCTTGGCAGGAGGAAACTTGCTTTTTCAGCGGAGTTTTTTGTGCGTTTTTACTGTGTTTTTGTTTGTTGCAGATTTGCCATAGAACACTGCAAAAACAACGAAAAGAATTGATATACTCATTCTTTCAAAAACATAGCAAAACCTGGTGTATTGACACTTTCTACAGGTTACAATAAACAATGTGTGTGGAAAGTTTATCCCTGAAGTCACATAGGTTTTGCAGTAACAACGTTAGATACTCGCGATAAAGCCGATGTTTTTCAGCCCAAAATTGGGCTGAAAATGTCCCATCGGCTTTATACGCGAGTATACAGGACCCCAGTATACAGACCACCATCAAGATCCATGTGCCCACCCCTCTTGCTCGGCAAAACCTGTAAAGTAAAATCATAATTTTCCACTGTCTGCACTTCGGCAGTTCCCGCCGTGACAAGACATCACGATCCTGGGCTTTATCCGTCTTCTTCTGGCTTCCTGTGGTCGCGGGCAATGACGTCATTGCCCGCGACCACAGGAAGCTGGAAGACGCTGAGTGAAGCCCGGAATCGTGATGTCGGCAGCGGCGGGACGGCGCGACAGGACAGTGATAAGTATGATTTTACTTTACAGGTTTGCCGAGCAAGGAGGAGGGGCCCTGGATCTTGATGGGGGGCCTGTATACCTCTGGGGCTGCTGCTGTATACACCCCTGGGGCTGGTGCTGTATACACCCCTGGGGATGCTGCTGTATACACCCCTGGGGCTGCTGCTGTATACACCCCTGGGGCTGCTGTATACTACCTCTGGGGCTGCTGTATACACCACTAGGGCTGCTGTATACTACCTAAGGGCTGCTGTATATACCTCTGGGGCTGTAATTACCTCTGGGGCTGTATATACCTCTGGGCTGCTGTATACTACCTCTGGGCTGCTGTATACACCACTGGACTGCTGTATACTACCTAAGGGCTGCTGTATATACCTCTGGGGCTGTATATACCTCTGGGGCTGCTGTATACTACCTCTGGGGCTGCTGTATACTACCACTGGGGCTGTATATACCTCTGGGCTGCTGTATACTACCACTGGGGCTGCTGTAGTCTACCACTGGGGCTGCTGTATACTACCACTGGGCTATATATACCTCTGGGGCTGCTGTATACTACCTCTGGGGCTGCTGTATACACCACTGGGGCTGCTGGATACTACCACTGGGGCTGCTGTATACACCTCTGGGGCTGCTGTATACTAACCACTGGGGCTGCTGCTGTATATACCACTGGGGCTGCTGCTGTATACTACCACTGGGGCTGCTGTATACACCTCTGGGGCTGCTGTATACTAAGCACTGGGGCTGCTGCTGTATATACCACTGGGGCTGCTGCTGTATACTACCACTGGGGCTGCTGTATACACCTCTGGGGCTGCTGTATACTAACCACTGGGGCTGCTGCTGTATATAACACTGGGGCTGCTGCTGTATACTACCACTGGGGCTGCTGTATATACCTCTGGGGCTGCTGTATACCACACTGCTGGGGGCTGTATACCTGTGCTGGGGTCCACCCTCGGCTTATACACGAGTCAATAGGTTTTCCCAGGTTTTGGGGGCAAAAGTAGGGGGGTCGGCTTATACACGGGTCGGCTTATACACGAGTATATACGGTAAACCAAAAATGCAGGTTTAGATTAGCATAAAACCAAGGCAAAACCTGACCCCAAAAATGAAACAAAAACACACTGTGTTAATATAGCCTCAGACCAGACAGGGTGGACAACATTGTAAGTGGCCTCTTATTACAGCAGCAATACTGGTATCTCCAGTATTAGAACAAAACAACAGGATGGACTGCAGTGTGAGCAGCCTCTTCTTACCCCCAGAAACCCTGTATCTCCAGTATCAGACCAGAATATCCATTATGCATGCTCAGAAACACCAGTCCTTTCAACATTCTAGGACAGGTTTCTGCCGTTGTAACAAGGCATCAGTCATTTTAACTGTATACGGATTTCCTCTCTAGAAATAACAAGTGGGATTTGATTAAATGTATTTAGGAATTTATGTATATTCACAGTTACGGTATTTAAATATATATTTTTTTCCTATTCCTGGAAAATCCATTTAATTTTTTTTATATCTAGTAGCCTTCCATTTACATTAGGGCATGTATTATCAACTACAAAGCTAGGTCACTCCAATTGCACATCATTCCTTTCATCACAGTGATTTTTATGTGAATTACCTGTTTTTGCTCTGTACTCTGTAGTCCATTAAAATAGCAGGCTACTGACATTTATGCATTCATGTGCCTTGTTATACAATTCCCAAATATTACATATTGATTACGGTGCCTATAGTACTTAAGTTACACAACACAACAGTAACATACACAACATATCCTCAATAACACACTACAGTTTTATACAGCCTTCTGACAAAAAGAAAAAACAATATGTGGATGTTGAGGAAATTGTTCAATATATCAGTGTTTGATATTTGGAGCTTTTGGTGATTTTTTATTCTATTTTACAAATGTGTTCTCGTCTTTTGTTATTGACAGCCATTGTTTGCCAATAGTCTGTTAGCGGCATCCAGAACACAATATAAAAAGCAATTCATGATAATGCATAGGTGACATATAAATCATTAGAAAAATAGTAAAACTGATATAAATGCAAGGAAGATGCAGATGAGAAAGTCAACAGTAAGCCAAGGATAAACAGATAAGCGGATAAGAAGACACAGCAAGCTCTGGGACCCAGGCGTTTTATCTCTGTCTTTGTGCTATTCCAACTCGCTGATAAGTATGAAGTTTAATCAAATATGCTAATGATAGTCTATTGGGAAGATATAGACTCCGTTTAACTAGAATGTTGAAGGTAGAAAAAATATATTGTTTTCAAAGCTCATTTTTCACTTTGTAGAATTTCTCATTGACAATACATACAACGCTAGCATTCACCCACAATCCCACCTGAAATTGCAAATTAGTGGAGCATGATGGAGTACATAGAGATCATAGCATGCTATAGAGTCCAGCAACTAAAGGGTTTCTCACTCTTCTTCACCATCACTGGTGGCTATGGAATGCATACCTAAATATCTAAAAAGGGACCTCTGTGACTCTGCAGGGAATACACACAGAGAACATCATCTGCACTTTGATTCCTTGGTTTAAAAACTGAATATTCTGATTACAGCAAGAAAGCTAAATTAGATCACCATGAAAGTTGGAAATGCGGAAAAACATTGAACTGACTGTCCAACAAGAAAGACATTGTTACCATGGATCTGACTCTTCAATGTTACTTTGGCCTGTTTACTCTTCGAAGGATTATTGATTTTGTGGAAGAAGAAAAGCTGTGAAAAATCATCCACTGAGAGAGCGTGGTTTGAAAACATCTCCAATATTTTTTGTTTACAGTATAATACATTACTTCTTGTATAGGATTAGTATTCAGTCCCAGTGGCGTAACTTGAAGCTCATAAGTCCTGAAGTGAAAGCTCCAACAGGACCCCCAATTATTGCAAATCTTTAATAGCATTAGTCTTTTTCTTTAGGCTAAAGGAACCTTTTGGGCCCCCTATGTTTCAGGGCCCGGGTGTGATTGCAACCCCTTCACCCGTTGTAGTTGCGCTCCTACTCAGTCATACTTTATTGGACAAATAATCACACTAATGCACGGATATAATGTATACACTGTTGGTAACGGTGGCCACTGGAAATGTATCTTCTTGAAAATCTATGTCTTAATGCAAAACCTCTCCATATTTTAGTTGTAAATACTTGATCTTAAACTTGGTCTTGATCTTTCATTTCCACACCTGCTCTATAATGAGACATAAACTGGTGTTTTTCTGCTAAGCAAGGCAGCGTCCAGACGAAAAGGTAATTCAGAAATCCAGGGACACCATGTCATGCCATGTATCTTCTCACATATTTCTTTGTTTTACCAAAAATGACACCACATTCCAGATGTCTGGGTATTAAAGCTTCTCTCCAAAGTATAGTGTCCTCAATCACAAGTAAATAATGTTCATTTAGCTACACATAGACTGTATTAATCATTATCTACCCCAATTTTCAACCATATCATACTATTTCATGGCATTGAAACCGTGTATTGGGTCTTTTGCATGTTTCGTTGCAATTACTATACCTGGCAAACAGCATCATTTACTTGAAAGGCTTTGGTTTGGAAGCAAACACCTAGATTTTTGCATGTTCCATCCCAATGCATGCGGCAGATACAGAGCTTATTCAGCTTATATCTTTTCCTCCAAACGCCCCTTAAACATGTACACTCAGCTGTACCAAATGTGCATGTGTACTCAGTGCTGGACTGTGGTGCCAGTGTCCCACCAGTAACTTTGACACTGCGGGCCCAATATTCAGCTACATGAAGTTATTACATTAACCTCATATACAATTTTACCTCTTCTTCTATATAATGATAAATTGGGTAGCTTGCTATTTGAACAATAATATGTTGCCTTTGTTTGTATATAGTGAATAGTGTGTATTGTGTAACTACTACTTACATAGGGAGTTGGTTGTCCATCTTGAACAACAGCCCACCAGGGGGCGGGGGGAGTTTTCTCTGTTTCCCCGTGGGCCAGTCTGAGTCTGTGAACTCAAAAGATAAATGGAGGTAAGGCAATGCCAGACACCTCTGGAGAAGATTATCACGATTATGATGACTGCTATATAATCTGGAGTGGTGCATCTTGTCATGTATTCATTCTCCTAACATCTGCTGATGGAAGATATTTAGGACATTCCCAACAATATTCCCGGTTCTTCCTTCCTCCAACATCTGGAAACCAAGAAAAGTGAAGACACCTCCAATTACATGTACAAGACTTCCAACTTCATTGGAGAGTCAGGACCCCTCTACAGTATACACGTGTAATGATCTGCTGGTCCTATAAGAATTAACAGTCCGGGTGGCATTAGTCTCATGTGTATGGCCGCCTTTAGTTGTACAAAGAGGTATCCATAATTTAACAAGAGCATCCTTGTTTAGTATATGAGTAGAGTTATTCTTCTGAATTAGTACTGATTGTCGGGTACATGTCTTTGGGTGTTTGTACCGCTATATAGGAAGAACTTTTACAACATGGAATGAATTTGACAGCTTTCAGGTCTACATTGTGAAGCTATGTGATGGGAACAGCTACCTGTCTAGTAGATATCTGCTGGGCATCATTATTCTGGTATATTGTGGGATCCAGCAATGTACCACGTGTATTTTGTGCTATGCTTTCACAAATTCCCCTTTATAAGGCCATAGGTAACATGAAAACGAGCCACAATCATTTCTGAAAACATAATAGCCATAATAATTTCTGAAAACATAATGACACAGCTAAATGCTGGCAAATATTCAGCCTGCTGCTCCGAATCTGCACGTATACTATTTCTAAGAGACTGCATTCAATTATATTAAGGAACAATTATAGAAACCTTCACACTGGGCAGCTGCAGAACTAGCACACCCTGCAGTTCTTCATAAGCAGCCTTTATTAATGCGAAAATCTGATTGCACTTTTTAATATGCTTATATTATGTCTCGAAAACACATAATGAAGTCACTGCCCCTGTATCTGCGGACTCTATCACAAACTCTGTATTGTATTCTATGCCCCTTTCATCCATCTTTAGAAAGGTTTCTGTGAGAATACTATAGCATTTCCATGGCAGTACCCACCCCCAGCTATTTCTACAGGAGTGACAGTGTGTAAAAAATGAGCTCATGAAAATGCTCTAATTTGTCAGAACAAGATTGTAGGTTGCAGCTAATTGCAGAGACACCCAGTGATCCCTGCCTATTGAAGTGCACTGCTGGATTCCTTAATATATAGAGACTTAGGAATCCTACACCTTTCATAGCTCCCTTGGGGCACCTGGTGGATGACAGCTTCATGAAAGTTGTTACTGGGAGACTTCTTAGCTCCCTCCCTGCACGCTTCCCTATAAAACTGTTTATGGCTGTACTGATACAACTGCAAAGTAACAATGTAGTGTACTTTGGAAAGTTGCATCTCCTTTGGCTGATCATAATAGATAGATACATAGATAGATGCATACATTGATAGATATACACTTTCTGTCTTATGTCTTTTAGGGTGCTTTCACACTACGATTTATTCATTTCCGATGCTGTCCGATAAAAATCGGACAGCATCGGACCGATTTTCGGACCCCATGCATCCCTATGGGGATCGGGTCAGATCGGATGTGCACTAAATGCCATCCGATTTGGTCCGATCCGATTCTGTCCGATTTTTGCCGATTTTTTTTCGGTGAAAAAAATCGTTGCCTGCAACGATTTTTTCATCCGATTACAAAATCTGACAGACTAAAATCGGACCAAATCGGATGGCATTTAGTGCACATCCGATCTGACCCGATCCCTAACATGGGGCCCTATGGAGAAGGGTCCGAGGAAACATCTGATGTCTCCTCGGACCCTATTTTACTGTACTGAGCATGCTCAGTACAGTAAAACTGCTCAACTAGGAGCGCAGGGGTTAAAAAAAAAAAAAGTTCATGCTCACCTGCCCCCGAGCCCCCGCCGTCTTCCTTAAGGCTCCCGGTGGCTCCCGCAGGCTGCCGGTGTCTGCAGAGGTCTTCTGCAGTTCAGGACCTGCGGTGATGTCACAGTCACGTGACCGCGGGTTCACCATGGTAACCCGCGGTCACATGACTGTGACATCACCGCAGGTCCTGTGTACTGCAGTAGAAGACCTCTGCAGACACCGGCAGCCTGCGGGAGCCACCGGGAGCCTTAAGGAAGACGGCGGGGGCTCGGGGGCAGGTGAGCATGAACTTTTTTTTTTTCCTTTTTTTCAGCCTCCGGCTACGATTTTATGCCGGAATCGGGTGCCTATTTGGCACCCGATTCCAGGCATCAGAAGGGAGCCGATGCTGTCCGATTTATATCGGACAGCATCGGCTCCCTAAAAATCGTAGTCTGAAAGCACCCTTAGATAGATAGATGACAGGTTAGAGAAATAGCTAGGTAGAGAGATACAAAGATAAATAAATAAATAGAAAGATATTACATGGACACTTGACCGGTGTAGAAAAAGCGCTGCACAAGTCTGGTAATATCTGGTGCTGTTCCGTTTTTTTCATATGTTTTTTTCATATATAAATAGAAAGATAGCTAGATAGAGAGATTCATAGCAAGATAGCTAGACAGATAATACAGAGATAGATACATAGATAGGGCCGTTTCACATCTGCGCTCAGCTGCGTTATGCAGCATTGCACTAGCGCAGGTGCTAGCGCAGTGCAAGCGCAGCCTAACGCAGCTGAGCACAACTAAAGTGCATTGCATTAACGCCACCATTACCTCGTAAGGGCGAGCGCATCCCAACGCAACTCAGAAGCGCAAGTGTGAAGAGGGGTTGTGTCACAGCACATGCGCTAGTCCGGACGCACCGGAAACATTTCATGACCCGTTTCCGGTGTGTCCGGACTAGCACATGCGCTGTCACACAACCCCTCTTCACACTTGCGTTTTCAGATTGTGTTGGGATGCACTCGCCCATACAAGATAATGGCGGCGGTAATGCAATGTGCTTCAGTTGCACTCAGCTGCGCTTGGCTGCATTTGCACTGCGCTACCACCTGTGCTAGTGGTAGCCAAACACACCAGAGCCCAGGTGTGCACTAGGCCATAGACTCACTTCCTCTTCAGCTAAAATGTTGCTACATATTCACTTGATCCAATAAATACACTATTTTTGTGGGTAGAATTTGCTATTGAGTGCTGCCTAATGTTTTGCTTTAATGTACTACAGGTTAGTGGGTTACATACTATGGGTTGTGTGTTGTTGGTGGATTATGACTTGTGGAATGAAACCTATACCTGTTTTTTTGTTTTGATAGACAGATAGATGATGATAGATAGATAGATAGATAGATAGATAGATAGATAGATAGATAGATAGATAGATAAAAGTGAAAAAATAGAATCAGCACAAACTTAATATACTTAGCCGGTGCAATGTCCTGTAAACGGTGCTCAGCCGTCAGCCATATAAAACCAAAAAATCAGGCAGCACTCCTTCAAGTAGTGAAATGGACTCTTTATTCCATGTGATGTGACGTTTCGGAGCTACAACTCCTTCCTCAAGCATGGTGCATAGTCTTACTAAGGTGCTTTAAATACATTTAGAACCACAATCATCAATTACATAATTATGTTAAAAAAGTGATATTTCATATATACTTAGTGAATGATTAAGTGCTATATAGTGTCTGCCATTATAAAGTGCTTACATAGTGCCCATATGAATGGTTAAAGGGGTTGTCCGGGCTTATTTTTTATTTCATATTTATATCTAGGCTGCAAAATGTTGACAATCTGCAATATACATGTTGTCAACATTTTGCAGGGTTTCCTAGATATAACACATTTACTGCTGGCAGAGAGTGTCCAGGGGGTGTGATTGTGCATACTGGTCGTTTACACCTACTCTAGCACAATCACACCCCCTCCCCTATTCCTAGTATGGCCAGCCACCCCCAGGCCATACATGCCCGCCCCCTGCCCACTAAACACTATGTAATGAAACCACCCCCAGGGCTCCTACTGGCCGCCCCAGCCCCTAAATCACCACCCACCCTCTGCAAAACAGCGGTCCCCAGTGCACTGATACAAGGTGCCGAAACCGCTGCTGTGAAAGCGATTCCGGCACACTGTGTCAGTGCAGCAGGGGACCCGCTGCATATGTGTGCTGCTCACCCGACATTGTCCTGTGCAGCCGGTCCCGGTCCGCCCTGGTCCCGGTCATCTGCAGCCGGGCTCTCCACACTGCAGCCGGGCTCCACACTCTGCAGCCGGGCTCTCCACACTGCAGCCGTATCTGTGCACTGTGGAGCGGTGCCCGGGGCCTGATCTCCCCAGACCTCCAGTACCATAGAGCTGGTGGAGCGGTTTAGAGAGGACCGCTCCACAGCCTCTGCTCTATTGTACTGGAAGCTGGAAGAAGGTCATTTCAGACCGAAACGTCGCTACCTTTTTACCTGAAGGCCATTAAAGGCGAGAATAACATCCGAAATTGGAGTGCTGCAGCCTTTATTTTACACTTATCTAGATAGATAGATAGATAGATAGATAGATAGATAGATAGATAGATAGATAGATTAAGATAGGCAATCAATGTAATTGTTATACTAATTGGTAATATAAATTGGAATGAGAAGCGCTAAGGATATCAATTAGTGATGAGCGAGCACTACCATTTTCAGGTGCTTGGGATTAGTATTGAGCAGTTGGATGCTCGGATGGGTGCCACTAGAGTACCCAGGCATAATGGAACTCAAGTATTTTCATGGGAATTCTTTCAGAAAAATGCTCAAGTGTTCCATAGATTTCTATTATACTCTGTACTCAAGTCATGCCCATCCGAGTATCCAACTGCTCAATATCAGTCTCAAGCACCTGAACATAGTAGTGCTCACTCATCATTAGTGTCAATACAGATTTTACGTGGGTGGAAGTTTTAAAGAAAAGAGGTGAACACATATTGTGTTCCTATACACATGCTTTACTACTATTGCTTACTATTTGGGTAAGGTCATATATATACATCAGTATGTACACCGCTCATGCAGTGATTTAGGAAAAATTACCTTGACTCGGACACCACAACATTGGGATATGACAAAACAAAAAAAGTTATGTTTGCCACCTAACTTGAGTCAATTGTGTGTACAAAGTAAAGTTATCTTCATTATTTTAAGTGAGACAAGTTTCTTTGACAAGTTGTGAGTCATGATAACCTCTGCTACATCTGAAAGTACTTGCCTTATGCATGCTTTAAGCTACATAGGTGAGAAACCATGGGTACATATGCATACATCAACAATTCTTAAACTGAATGAATTATAAAAACATGGAATATATAGTTTTAATTAAAAAAAAACTCTTTACATCTAAATTATAGGACAACTGTAAAGACGTTTGCCCACGGTAATATTCCTCACTTATCCACAGGAAGTGATAAATGTGTGATCTCTGCTAGGACTTTTACCAATCACAAAATGAGTGTCCTCCCCATTTTAATGGAATGGTGGTCAGTTATCTCAATTAGTCCTATAAATTGTGTAAAGCTGAATTTTGGGGGCGTTTATGGTCTTTCGTTTTTCCCTCCCCTACTTACAAAAGCCATAACTTTTTTATTTTTCTGTCAATATAGACATATGATGGCTTGTGTTTTGTGGATGAGTTATATTTTTGAACTAAATAATTTATTTTACCATATCGTGTACTGGAAAATGGGAAAACAAATCCATGTGGTGAAATTGCAAAAAAAAGTGTAGTTTCAATATTGCTTGGGAGTTTTTTATTCACCCTGTTCACTATATAGTAATACTGACCTGTCAGTGTGATGCCTCAGGCCAATACGAGTTCATAGATACCAAACATGTATACTTTTATTTTTTGTTCATTTGGAAAAAAAATTCAGTGATTTGTAAAAAATAAAAGGTGCTTTTGTTGCCATTTTCCGAGACCCGTATTGCTCACATTTTTGGTATCTGGGACCATGTTATGGATTATTTTTTGTGTCCTGAATGGACATTTTTATTGATACCACTTTCAGGTAGATGCAATGTTTTAATCGCCTCTTATTACATTTTATTGTAATGTTTCGGCAAATAAAAAACCTTTATCCGGGGGTTAGAATTTTTTTTATCATTAAGCAGTTTACCAATCGGATTAATTTTTTAAATATTTTGATACATTGGACATTTTGTAACACAGCGATACCAAATATGTGTTTTTTTATATGTTCAATTGTTTTATCTTCAGTGGGGCAAAAGTGGAGTAATTTGAACTTTTTGTGTTGTTATTATTTTTCTTCATATTTTTAAAAACATTTTTTACTGCTTATACTAGTCATCTTAGGGGACTTGAACCTGCGATCATCTAATTGCTCGTGGTGTACATAGCAGTGCATCAGTAGAAATGCTTATCTCCTGTGAATGCCGGCGCACTGCCAGCATTCATAAGAAATTAGTCATGACAGACATATCGGCTAACTCCTGGCTGTCATCATGATAACCCATCAGAGCCCCACCGATCACGTCACAGGGCTGCTGATGTTTGTAGGGCTTGGCGCGTTTCCTGCAAGCATGTGTTAATTCCCGCTGTCAGTGATTGGCAGCGGGATTTTATTAGTTAACAGCAGTTGGCAAATGTCCAGCTAATTTGATGAGCCAACACGTGCAAGGAAAGACGCAGGTTTTAGCATGTGAGCCCACATCAAAGGCAGGAACATGACCTAGGATGTACCTGAATGTCCTAGGTCATGAAAAGGAAAACACCGTATGGTGATGTCCTTGAGTTCAAATTCCACCAAGGAAATCTACTAGGAGTTTTCTCCCCGTGTTTACGTGGGTTTCCTCATAGTTCTCCACTTGTCTCCCACACTCCAGAGACATATTGATCGGAGTCTAGATTGAGACTCCCAATTGGGGCAATGATGATAATGTATGTAAAGCACTGTGAAACTAAAGGATCTTATATAAGTAAAATAAATGAATATAACTATTATATGCAATGACCCACAGGGATCTTCCTCTCATCACCTATCCTGTGAAATAGTTATAACGGATTTTTGTGGGCAAAGTTCTGTAACAATTTCACAAAAAAAATAATCAAAATGTAAAATAATACAGGTTGCACTATTTATGTATATTGAGGTGGAAATCCCCTTTAAATGCTAATGTTTTTATTTAGTAGATAGGTTACTATTTAGAATTGTTATTATTGAACCCTCATTGCCTTTTTTAGCTGCTGAAATCAATATTCCATGTGACTTGTTTGATTACAATGAAAGTGATAAAAATGAAAAAGAAACATGAATCGACACATTTCCAAAAACTCAGTCCTCACATCTTCAAATGAAGTTCAAATAGACTGATAGCACAACCAGCTACTCTTTATATTATTGATGTAACGCATTAGATGTAAATCAGAAGAAAATACCTTGAATATTCAAACATAATTTATTCCAGAATTAGTATCAACTTAAAAGGTGAAACTTGGCAAGAGGTCAGAGAGTAGAAGATCTCTTCCGAATATAAATGACTCTTCATGAATATTAATCATTGGTGGTGAAGCCTCACTACTACATCATTCTGCCCACATTTTGCCTCTTGTACATGTGCCCATCCTTTTTGGTAAAATACTGTAGCCTAAATAATGAGTTAATACTGTAATGAGAGATGTCATCTATTAATGGTAAAGCATTTAGTGCACTATGTATGTGCCATATGTGCTATGTATTCGTCATAGGTTATTAATTATCTTAATATATTTGTATCAATTTGTGGTGGCTTTCTGTTATTTTCATATTAAAAGTTGTTCTCATTAGACTTCAGATTATTTTTTGCCACCTTCTCGAGTTTGTACTTTGTCCCTTAGTTAATCAATTCCTTTTGTTAAAATTCAATCAACTCCAGTTTGTAAAGTCACAAATAATAGTGTGGACTCCAGCCAAGATTATGAACATTGTACCATTTTTCTAAGTACAAGGAGCATTAAGTGTATTGAGATTTTAACCACAAATGTAATTCTGAAAGTAATGGCTCAAGGTTCTTTTTCTTTTTAATGTGTTTTTGTGGTTGTTGAAGAATACTCACCATGCCTGCTGAAGAGAACCTGTCCGTTTTTTTAGATCTGTTTTAGAAAATATTATATCCTCAATATATCAATTCTGAAGCATATGCTTTTATTACGTTCGATTATATAATTCCTCAGTTATTTCTCTTGAAAATTATTGATCCTATTGCCAACAAAATTTACCGGTTGGGGGTGTGTCCTTTCTCATGATGAAATTGTCCAATCAGGGCTACCGGTGTCGGGCTGTGTGTGGACAAGCCCTTTGAAATTAGGAATATGAGATGAACGGAGCAAGAGAAGGTTATAAGAACAGATGCCCCAGAATTTTTGTAGTGAATGAAAAACAAGATTTCAATCAAAAAACAATAAAAAAAAATTGTAGGTCCTATGTAAATGGTCACAATTGCTTTAACACATCTATAAGTATGTTTTTCATTATTTTATATGAGGAAAAAGTTACCTGTAAATTGTGTGTGAAATTATAGATTGATTACAAAGAGAGGGAGATGATAACTCCCATGCTGCTCATATGTATACTGCCTCCATTGGCTTCTTTCTAATAAATATGAGTCAATATTGGTCCATCTAATATATAAAGCTGAGTGCATGTGTGTGTATGTATGTATCATAGCTCTGCCCTCTCCAGGAAGCCACACCCCTTAATAGATCTGCCCCCACATAGCCCCACCCCTTCATTGCCCACACTCCACATAGTTCCACCCCTAAAGGGGTGGAGCTAACTAAAGGGGCTGAGTCATGTGCATCCATGAAAGGGGCGGGCTATGTAGAAGGGGTGAAGGTATGAATGGGGAGGGTCTATGTTGACATACATACATATACATACATATATAAGGATGCTGCATTATATTACATAGCTGTAGATCCCAGCATTGCCTGCGCATAGTAACTAACTGTCCTTAGTTATAACAAAATAGAATAGAATGATTTTGCAAATAAAAATATTTCCCAAAGGGGGTGGAGCCATATGCATCCTTGAAGGGATGAACTCTGAAGGGGCAGGGCTATGTGTGGACATACATACATAAACACACACATATATACACTCAGCCTATGACCGGGCAATGCCAGGCTCTACAGGTAGTGCATTATAAAGTGGAGAATGATGCATAGAAAGTACCTAAAGTGAGTGTCTTTTTACATGTGTAACAGCACTCGTAGGGTTGTGAAGTTGCAGTCATATAGTTGGAGTTGGTGTCCATTTTCGTGGAATTGGAGTCAGTTGGGGTCGAATTCAGGGAAATTGGGAGTCGGAGTTGGTCGATCGGAGTTAGAGGTTTGGCTGACCAGTGCACTCCATTGCTATGGAGTCTGGAGTCAGAGTCTGTGTCCATTTTGGTGTAGTCAGAGTACAAGTTGGGTCAGTCTGGATTAAGGAAAATTGACAAATCAGAGGTTTGGCTTACCAATCCATAGCCTTTAGTATGCATCCTAGATTTTCGCATCACATGTTTAAGGGTATCCTCACCCTAAGCAAAAGAAAAAGTAAAAGGTGACCCTCATAATCAGTGTTCTCTCAACTCAGTCTTAGAAGCAACCAACAGGTCATGTTTTCAAGATTTCCTTAGTATTGCACAGCTGATAATTTAATCACCTGCATAAGTGATGGTTACAACCCGGGCATTATTTGGGAAATCTTAAAAACCTACACTGTTGGTGGAGGACTAAGGGCCCAGTTACACACAAAACTTTCCAGTGATCCCACCAGCGATCCGACCTGGCCAGGATCGCTAGAAAGTCTCTCTGGAGTCGCTGGTGAGCTGTCAAACAGACAGACTCACCTGACCACCAGCGACTCAGCAGCCATGAGATCGCTGGTAACCATATAAACACTGGGTAACTAAGCAGCACGCTGTTTAGTTACCCCGTGTTTATCATGGTTACCAGCATCCTCTGCTTAGCACAGCAGATCTGGTAACCATATAAACACTGGGTATATAGGCAGTGCGCCTGCTTAGTTACCCTGGTGTTTATCATGGTTACCAGCGTCTCCTGCTTAGTACAATGAGCTGGTAACCATGATAAACACTGGTATCTAGGCAGCACGCTGCTTAGTTGCCCGGTGTTTACATGGTTACCAGCGTCCTCCTGCTTAGACAGCGGAGCTGGTAACCATGTAAACACCGGGTATCTAGGCAGTGCGCCTGCTTAGTTACCTGGTGTTTATCATGGTTTACTCCTCTGTTGAAGGCACGGTACCTGATACGCTAGGTCTTCTATTCCCGTTTCAGGTTACAAGCTCGCGGATGCGTGTCTGACCAGCGGGAGACCATGGACCAAAATATGGTCCTGAGCGACTTGCAGCGACCAGCGACCTCACAGCAGGGGCCAGGTTGCTGGTGCGTAGCACACACTGCGACATCGCTGAAGAGGTCGCTGTTAATCACAAAACCTGTGACGTTGCAGCGACATCGCTAGCATGTTGCAGTGTGTAAAGTACCCCTTATACATGTCTCATTGTCCATTAAGATCAATGGGGCACCAAATTTCTGCAAGTGATATTAAATGCCTATTTGTATTGCTGTTGAGCCTTTGCATACAGAACCAAGGTTAAAAAAGGTGCTTGCACCTATCTGGTTATAAATTGGACACTATGTATATGTAACACTTAGGGACCATTTACACTAGCTGCGGCACTAAACGAATGCTGATTAGCTACTTGCTTTGTCTGGTTTTAATAGCCCGGGTTTACATGGGCAAACCACATGTCAGATGCGATCAGGCAGGCTCATTCGTCGGATGATCAACATCATGTTTAGACCACATGATTATCATTTACAATCGTTCCTAATAATGCTTGTTTCTCGATAATTCTGTAGTGTAAGTGCAGCTTAAGTCATACCTACCACCTCCTTGTGGTTGCTGATGTGATATGATTCATTTGTACAATGTCAATTAACCTTTACACTGTGATTTTGAGCAGCCTTCTTGTAAGTTCCTTATGCGTCAACATCTCTTATCACTTACAAGAGGCCTATTATCCTGAAATCATCTTTCTACCTTCAAATGCTAATGTGTTTCCTCTGAAGTGCCAAAACTTTTATTATGTATGTTTTTCTTATAATTGAATCTGAGTCATTTCCTAACTCTAAAGTATTGTTATCCTTGATCTGAAGACCAGTACAGTAATCCTTTCACTTCTTTTAGAAAGACTTTTTGACCAAAATGAGTCAAAATCGAGACTCAGCAGTCCCAGAACCAATGATAGTTTGGAGTTCTATCTGATACCGGTAAGTGGTGAGACCCCCCACTGATCATAACATCAGTGATCATGAGAACTACTGCTCTCATCGATGTCTATGGGACGGAAAGAATACAGTACACTCCTGCTCACTACTCCATTAAAATGTCAGACCCCATTCGAGTGATCATTGGGTCGCCACGACAGTCAGTGTTAGACACTTGTGAATAGGTGATGAGCGGCGACTCTGGCAAACACATTTAAACACCAAACCAAAATTTGAGTTCTCAAGTGATTAAAATTATGTATTAAAAAAATTATAAACAGAAATCTAATTAGTTGCCATGGGCAGCAATATATTTCCTTTATGACAGAATTCATAAAAGTCTCCTATTGTGCAGATTAATATTAGTACAGCACCATGTTACATACACTGTTCTTCGTCACAGTAGACTTTAAATTGGCACAAAAAACCATCACTGGTGTATTTTTCTCTTTAGTATCAAATTAAGTGACAACGGTTGAAAGAAAAACATTGTACATACAGGAGAGAGGCAACGGAGAAAATTCTCTCTTTTCCTCTTATTTGTGAGGCAGAAGAAATACCCATTATGACAGGAAGTAGCTCATTAGACAGCAGGTCCCGGTTTATTACAGTTATGGCTATGACGATTTGTTCCAAAAGTAGGTCACAAATAAATCAGAGACATCTAACGCTATGGTGTACTAGAAACCATTTGCACAGACATTTACATGCTATCATTTGGGCATAGCAAGCGATTTCTTGTTCAAATGCTCTTCTTGTGAAATCACATGCTGTTTATATAAAATATGCATAAACTGTCCTCTTCGTTCTTGTGACTACCACACTCTAATGCTGGATTAACAAGTAGATACACCACTGCCGACATGTGCCTCTGCTAATAACATTTAGGATGTGACACTACTTATACAGAGTCACATGGCTGTAGCGTGGGGTTTCCATAACCATGAGACATGGATCATATACAATATTACTGATATAGAAAGATAGACAGTCATGGTTGAAAGTGTTGGCACCATTGAATTTGTACCTAAAATGAAGTATTTCCGCCTGAAAATAATTGCAATTACACGTTTTGTCAAACAGATTTTTTTTCCTTTGTGTGTACTGAAACAACACAAAAGGAGAAAAAAGGCAAATTGGATATAATTTGACATAAAACTTCCAAAATGGACTGGATAAAAGTGTTGGCAACATTCCAAAATTGTGATCAAACATCTTTGTTTCAAGCATGTGATGCTCATTCAAACTCATCTATGGTAACAGGTAATATTGGGCAATATGAAAATCACACCTGAAACCAGATAAAAAGGGGAGAAGGGGACTCAATCTTTGTGTGTGCTACACTAAGTATGGAGAACAGAAAGGAGAGAAAAGAACTGTCTGAGTATTTGAGAATCAAAATTGTTAAAAAAGATCAACAGTCTCAAGGTTACAAGGCCATCTCCAGAGAGCTTGATGTTCCTTTGTCCATGATCCACAACATTATAAGGATGTTTACAGCGCATGGCACAATAGCTAATCTCCCTGGATATGGATAGCAGAGACAAACTGATGAAAGGTCGCAACGCAAAGAGTCTGGATGGGATGGTAGATAAGCAGCCAAGAGAAATTCAAGCTATCCTGCAGGATCAGGGTGCATCAGTGTCAGTGAACTATCCGTCGACATTTGAATTAAATGAAACACTATGGCAGGAGACCCAGGATGACCACACTGCTGACCCAAGGACAGAAATAAGCTAGACTGCAGTTTGCCAAAATGTACATGAGTAAAACAAAATCCTTCAAGGCAAGTCTCTTGTGGACAGATAGAACCAGACAGAGCTTTTTTGGTAAGCACATCATTCTACTGTTTACATGAAAACGGAATGAGGTCACAAAGAAAGGAACACAATACCTACAGTTAATTATGATAGAGGTTCAAAGATGGTTTTGTGTTGCTCTGCTGCCTCTTACACTGGGTGCCTTGACTGGTTGCAAGGCATGATGAAATCTGAAGATTACCAATAGATTTTTAGTTACAATGTAGTGCTTTGTGTCAAAAAGCTAGGTTTGTGTCCTAGGTCATGGGTCTACCAGCAGAACAATGACTGCAAACACTTCAATAAGCACCCAGAAAAGTATGGAAACAAAGCACTGGAGAGGTATGAAGTGACCATCAATGGGTCTGGATATAAATCCCATTGAACACCTGTTGAGGGATTTTAAAATTACTGCTAAAAGAAGGAACCTTCATATATGAGAGACCTGGAGCAAATTGCATAAGACGAGAGGTTCAAATTCCAGTTGAGAGGTGTAAGAAGCTTGTTGATGGTTATAGGAAGTGATTGATTGCAGTTATTTATTACAAAAGCTGTGCAACAAAATATTAAGTTGAGGGTGCCAACAATTATATCTGGCCCATTTTAGGGGTTTTGTGTGAAATTATATTGAAATTGCCATTTTTTTCCTCTTTTGTGTGTTTTCCAATACACATAAAGAGAATAAACATGTGTTTAAAAAAAATGAGTAATTGCAATAATTTTGGGAGAAATACTTCATTTTCTGAAACAATTTTAAGGGTGCCCAGACTTTCTGCTATGACTGTATTAGGTGTCACTAGGAGTTGTATTGCTTCTACAGACTGGAAAAACCTGGGCTTTACAGAGCTTGGGTCTTAATGAACTAATATCAGGTACCAGTGGCGTAACTTCAACCTCATGGGTCCGAATGCAAAACACCAACAGGGTCACCAATTATTACAAGTATTTAGTAGCATTGGTCTTTTCATATTGGTCAAACAGACCTTTTGGGCCACCTAGACTCCAGGGCCTGGGTGCCAATGCAACCCATCATAGACCGGCTTGTGCATTACAAATATGTATGGTTTACTTTGAACTGCTGAAACTTTTCAGAGAAAAATTAGTGGAAATTATATCCAGGTGACTAGTCAATAAGCTATGTCCTCTCCACTCTGTCCCTATGTGGGAGCATAAAGAGTGACTTGTCAATCTAGCTGACCAGGTAGGGAGTAGCCAGTGGGAACATACCTCTGCATTAGTCACCTCCTAGGCTATGCTTTCAAGTGCGTTAGCCTCGGAAATGCTGTATTACAATAAACCATAGATGTTTGCAATGCAGAAGTTTGGCTCTGATTCTTTCTACTCATAGTTCAGGCTGCCTAAACAGGTTCACTTTAATATGATGTTATCTCATTTGTATACAAATATGAGAATATTTAGGTGAACAGAAAAAGCCAACTTGCTCAATTGGATTGTAGCATGTGCAATCATATTTAGATAATAGCTTTTGCAGAAAATGTTGTAGCTTACAACTGTGACATGTTTATCAAAGTACAAAAGTGCACATTGTCCTTAATTCCTTAGATTCTTCAATTTGTGCAAAAATACTTTGAAATATCATGCCCTTTATAGCTCATGAAAAGCAAACAGTAATCCTACCTTTTTCAGTTTGCCACTTTTGGTCCCAACAAATGCCAGGGAATGATTTTTATACACATAGGCTATAACGGAAGTCATCCTGTCCCGATCCTCCGTAAAGACAGGGTATCCTCGAACCATTTCAGATACTCCCAGAGGGGCATTCATGTCCAAACCACAGAAATCATCAGCAATTGTTATGAGCTGTAAAAAAAGTGAATGAGAACATGAGAAATACAAAGTTACTATAGGCGAAACATATCTGACCAAGTGGAATAATTTGATGGGTTTTTTTTAATGATAGGGTATGTCTGATATATAATAATACACATTGAAATACTTTGTAAGTAAATTCTGGGTTAATATTATCAGTCCCATGTTTTACAAAGGGGAGAATGCTACCAAAAGACTATCTCACAGTCCTATTATATTTTTAAAATGGACACTTTGTTTCTAGATTTGAGCAAAAAAAAAAACAAGTGAGCTGAAAACCATGGTGCGAACCTAACCTATAAGGCGTAGATTGATTCTCTAAGAAATAAATGTCACCAGTTAATAATGCATCAAATGAGCGACCTCTCCAAACAAGTCATTCACTGGAACATTATGATATATTTGTCACCTTTGAAGGTAACAAACACATTTCAGAGTTGTGTAAATGATAAATAGCATCAGGAGAGGAATTTATATAAGACTTAAAACTATAAAGTTATAGAAAACTTTTCAGAATTTCTTATTGTTGGCAGTCGGAAGAGTATAGATACAAATAGTTAGCAAAAGTTTTCAATTTGTTTAGAGGTTTAAATGAAAACCAAAAATACAGTGGCGTAACTTCAGTCCCAGGGGCCCCGATGCGAAAGGTCCAACGGGGCCCCCAATTATTGCAAATCTTTACTAGTATTAGTCTTTTTCTATGGGCCAAATAAACTTTTGGGGCCCCCTAGACTGCAGGGCCCGGGTGCGATCGCAAACCCTACACCTATTGTAGTTACGCCCCTGCAAAAATCGCTTTACTGTTCAAATAATAGAAAGCCTTGAAATACATCAGACTGTTCCATAATCAATCTTTATAAAGCTACGGAGAACACGTTAGCTCTCCTGATCTATAAAGTACTGTGCAAAGATTTTAGGCAGATATGGAATAAACAATGCAAAGGAAAAATTGTTTAAAAAATAGATGTGTTAATAGTTTATTTTTGTCAACTAATGAGATGTAAAGTGAATGAACAACAGAGAAATCTAAATGAGATCAATATTTGAGGTGATCACCCGTTGTCTTCAAACTAATCAATTCTTCTAGGTACTCACTTGAAGGCAGTCTTTTGAAAGAACTCGGCAGGGAAGTTGTTCCAAACATCTTGGAGAACTAACCACTAGAGATGAACTGATCTGGTGAAATTTGAATCTGCAAGATTGCATAGATCTTCTCGGAAAATTAGATTCACATTAAAGTTATTTTCTGCAAATTAACTGTTCCCTATTAATCACAATAAACATAAGAAGTAAACGATCTCTACACTATGCTCTCTGGACTCCCATTGTTTGCTACCCGACATTTGGGCCTCAGAGTCACTTCTTCTTTGCCCTATCACAAACCGTCTTCTCATCAGTTTACTCTATGTCGAGACTACAAGCTGTTACCAGGCCTAAGAAGTCACAGCACATCACACATCCATGATGTCACAACGTGCAGCACATTTTTGAGACCTTTTTGTGGTCAGAACTACTGGCAAAGAGTGAACAGGCTGGAGATGCAATGGCAAAAAGAAGAAGCCCTCAGAATCAGACATGGGGCAGCAATCAGCAATACCTGCCATTTGCTCCTATTATTCAGCTGGGGCTTCTGGCTGTGATTAAGCCTCAGTGGTCACTGCGCGCCACATATCGTGACATCACAAACCTCTGAGACCTAGCCACAGCCAGAAGTCCAGGAGATGTAGTACTTAACAGGGAAAAGAAGCTGTTTTGGTGACCAGACACAAGGTAGAAGTCCACAGAAGGGCTGGGCAGGTGAACGATGAGATGAGTGTACGGATTTTTTTCTTATTCAATTATGCCCGCCATCTAAGGTTCAGCAAAATGGTTGTCAGCATTTTACTGAATCGTACAAAAATCTGTATGTCAAAAATCTGATTTTTTTTGTATATATTAGAGTATAATTAAATTCCACTCAAAAGAAATTTGGTCATCTTTACTAACCATAGATCTTATGTAGATCTCAGTTAGGCTTGCACAAATGCTTCTGTGTGTTTATACATTTCCATGCAGACTTGTTATTATTGAGATCAGGGCTCTGTAGGGGCCATATAATCATATCCAGAGTCTTTATACTTCTTTACATTGAAAATATTATTTACCATATTTTTCAATTCATAAGACACACCAGATTATAAGACGCACCTCAAATTTGACAAAAAAGAGAAAAAAATAGTTAAGGTTAAATGGGGTCGGTCTTATAATGCCATTGTCCATCTTACAATCAGGGTACATAGCCCCCCATCCTGCTGGTACGTAGCTCCCCATCCTGCTGGTACATAGACTCCCATGCTGCTGGTTTACATAGACTCCCATTATGGCTGGTTTAACATAGCCCCACATTGTGGCTGGTACATAGCCCCACCATGCTGCTGGTATATAGCCCTTATGCTGCTGGTACATAGCCCCCCATGCTGCTGGTACATAACACCCCATGCTGCTGGTACATAGCCCCCATGCTGCCACACACTTAAAAATAATAAACAATCATACTCACCTCTCCATATCGCTCCCTGTAGCTAATGCCATCCATCTGCCTTCTTGTCTCGGACATCTGATCACATGAGCAGCGCATGCAGTGATGAGGTCACTGTGCTGTGCCTCTCACATGATCGGATGCAGGCACAGACAGACGGATGGCACGGGCTGCAAGGAGCAATTTTGAGAGATGAGTATGCACATCCGTCCAGAGATAGACACTGCTTCCAACGCAATTAAAGCGTGGGAGACACTGACTATTCACACAGGATTGCACAAAGCTGCAGCTGCTGATCCTATGGGCCCGCTCATTAGACTCATGTCATATGCACTGTTCTCCCTGCCCACATCTCAGCGCTGAGAGGTGATGGACAGGGGCATGCAGTGCATATTACATGAGCCTAGTGAGCGGGCCCACGGGCCACAGCTGCATCCTGCACCAGCCTCCTCCAGCCTACGGACACCACTCCAAAGCTGCCCCCCTGCCCTACAGCACATCACACAGTAGATTTGGATTATAAAATGCACCCTCTCCCCCAAAATTTGGAGGAACAAAAGTGCGTTTTATAATTCGAAAAATATGGTAATTGATGCATGTTTGGGGCAGAATGATATTTGCTTTCCTTCAGAATCAGAAGATGTGCTGTGGTACCATCAGCACAGCATCAGCAGCAATGAGTGTAACCCAGCTACACTCATGTATTATTTGTAGAAATCTGGCAGGAAAATGTCTTTACGGAAGAATTGTAAACTAAAACCATATATTCAACATAAAAATAATGCCAGGAAACACATTTATGTAGGAAAATAAAGGAACTGGGATAAAAAAAAGTAGCAACAAGAGCTCTTTCAAATTTGAAATATGTGAGTGCAACAAAAGGCAGTTTGGAGATTCCTGGCAAGTTTGTAGGCTACAGCAAATGGAGTTTATCAGTTTTAATCGTCTATCAATGCTTAGAAATACAGGAAGATACTTATCCATAATGTAATACCATAAGGGAAGTGTCTAATTGGTACTAAATTTATTCTGTAGTAGGTCAACTGCTCCAAGCATACAGCCAAACAATTAAGAGCCATCTTCAGCATAAAGAATAAGGAATTTTGGAAGTGACAATATGGCCACATGGAGCCTTGAACTCAACATCATTGAGTCTTAGTCGGATTAAAAAAAAGAGACAAAAGGATTTGTCACAAGCCTACTTACACAGAAAATTAGTGGTTAGTTCTCCAAAATCTGTGAAACAACTTCAATACTGGGTTCCTTCAAGAACTGTGTACAAGTGTACATAGACGAAAATTTTTGAAGGTTTTTAGAAGACAAAAGGTGGTCACACCAAATATTTGGTTCATATTTCATTCACTTACGTTCACTTTGTATTTTCTTATTTTATAAGATATAAACAATTTACAATTCTGTTTTTTAGAACATTTTTACTTTGCAGTATTTTTTCTTTACTTGACTAAAACATTTGCACAGTGCGAAACTAATCTCCCCACCAAAGACATAAAGTACCATCACACGCCGCAATCTCGCCTGGAAATCTGAAAGGCGATATATCGCCCCAATGCAATCGCCGTGAAATTGCCTCAAGGTTGCGGCATGTGATTGGGCGATTTTGCTGAGATAAATCGCCCATCGGTCGTCGCCTGATTCCTGAACATTGCTCAATAATCAGGCCAATCGTTAAGGCGATATTTCTGTGTTGTGGCGTGTGACAGGACGATAGTGATGGAAAGAGGTTGTCTATGATTTCCTGTAGGCGTGCCTCAGCGTGCTGTAGTCCGCGCCCCGTCTGTGCTGATTGGTGTGGGCTACTGTGTTCCCATTGGCTGTCAGTTGACACCGTGCCATATTTGAAGCTGTCCGTTCAGCACCACACACATCTTCAGCTACACAACCGTCCGCAAACTCAGTGCAAACTCCGATAGACAATGGCGTAATGTATTAGCCAGCCTTCCAGAGCAGGCTGACCAATCGTAACGCTGTTGCGTGTCCAATGAGCGCAGTATGGGGTGCGGTGTAAACCACTGTGGCACGCCTATCTCCTCGCCACACTGAACATGTACGTCCACATTGCCTTTGAGATTGCAGCGTGTGAAGCGGTGATGGTATGAGGCAAGATTGGTTCCGCTGCAGGTGAGGCGATTTCCGGAGTGACACATCGCCTTAGCTTCAGAGCGAAATTGCGGTGTGTGATGCCATCATCGGCGATCTGAGGCGACCACGAAAAATGTGAGCACGCACATTAGATCGCCACACATCGCCAGCCGAGATTGCGGTGTGTGACGGTACCTATACAGTTTTTTACTATCCTAGGTGTCACAATTCCTACTAAATATTGGATTCCTTAAAGTGAACCTGTCACCAATTTTGGGCATTATAAACTGTTCCCACCACCTTTAACATACTGTAATTGGGTTGTGGTTCTGGTAACTCCTTTATATCCCCAGACTTGCCCTGAATACCTCATTAAAAAGTCTCGCACTGCGGAGCCGGCAGGTCACTGTGCTCTATTGAAGCCGCACAATGCACTCACAAAATACCAGTGTGCAGGTGTGAGCCTTCACAAATCTCGAGAGACTTCAGGCACTGTGCAGCTTCAATAGAGCACAGTGACCCGTGACGCTATGCAGGCGCGAGAGCTGTGAATGATGTTGTATAGCATTCACATACATACAAAGGAGGGACAGCATTTTCAATGGTGCAAGGCAGGCTTTCCAGGCAGCGGGAGGCTCTGACTGAAGTGTGCTGCACCTCATATGATGCTTAAGAACTCATTAGCATAGACCACGGGACAGTTTAAAAAATTATTTCTGAGGTATACAGGGGTATGTCTGGGGATGTAAAGGAATTACAGGAACCCCAATTACAGTATGTTTAAGGTGGCGGGCACAGTTTATAATGCCCAAAAGAGGTGACAGGTGCACCTTAAACACTATGACAAAAAACAGTCAGCACTGATTGAACAGAGTCAGGATTTGTAAGGACACATCCTTAGTAAAATGTAAAATAAAGTAAAATAACACCCATTTGACAAAGCAACTATGCACTTCTAGGTGGAATAAAAGGGTGTAATGTAGAGTCCTAAGAAAAAGATGTCTAGAATTTTAAATTATGAGGAATACATCAGACATGAAAAGACTGAGTAGACAGGTCCTCTTTAAAACAGTTCTACAGTATATTATTGGGCTTATGCAAAGTATTGAAAACTAAAAACTATATCAAAATATATATTTAAGCAATTGTAGGAGTTTGTGCTGAATCTACAAACCACTCCCAAGCTCATTGAATATATTACAGCTTTTACAGTCTGGATTTGTACAAAGAAGGTGTTAGAATTGAAGAATGTTTTGTCTTTCGGGATTCTGCTGTCATTTGATTTCAAGAAATAAATAAATCAAAAGGCTGGTGTAAAGCTTGTGGGATGGCAATCTTCGAGGGCAGCATACTAACAACACAGGTTGAGATGTACAACCTAAGATATTAATGCTGTACCCTAAGAACACTGGGTTGATGTGTAACCTACTCGTCTATATAAAATACCATTCATACATTGTTTTGCATGTTTAGATAAGATTTGTTAAAATTATACTTAAAAGAAAAGATTTGCAGAATAAAATGAACAATGGAGTCGATAAAACAGGTTCCCAAAATGTTGGCATACTAATATTGATACTGGGTGAATGCAGAGGCAAACACAGACAGCCATTGGCCTCTGCAGAAGAAGATATATGGGCCTCTTTGCAGTCCAATGGATATTTATAATGCACAATGCCACCTGCTTTGAAAATAGAACCTGGCACTCTTATCTCTTGGGCCCCTGTACGGCTACACCCTTGGTGATTGCTCGCTAGTAGTTGTTACATTTACCTTTATCTTATTATATTTTATTGTAGAACTTTCCAATGAAAACACAGTATAAAATGTTTAACAGTTTTCCAGTGGCTTAGTGTAGTACCTTGTTAAAACTGTCACATACATCTGAATCAGAAATGTGACCGCCTGCGTTAGTGAAATTCTAGTGCTGTCTTCTCATTACTTTGCCTATCTGGAAAAGAGATTGGTACAACGACTGAAAAAAGTTCTAAGTTGTAAAGTCAGTGAACCTCGGGTGCATATATCTGCCCCCAGGGACTCACATACCAAGAATATTGCCTCTACAGTATGAATAACAATTGTATTCATCTCAGCTTTTAGACGTAGACACATTTTCTTGAGCTTCTTTCCAAATGGATGTTGACATTATTTTCATGAGCTGTGTCTTTTACGGCTGTTGATGTGGTCAACCCAGGCAGACTGGCATACAAAGCAATGTCCCAGTTACTTTATGATGGTTTTCTCAGGCTTCCCATATATTGTATGTTCATAAAAACTGTGCGGTAATAATAGATGTGTCATGCTATTAAACCTAAAGTACAAAGTGTAAAACTAAAAACAGATTGGTGAATAATGACCACAAAAATGTATGTAAATGCTTTAGTAGTTTCCGAAAATATAAATGTGATATTTGTCAGTGACATTGCCTGCAATCCTTTTACTTAAACTCATTGGAGAATGCTACAGTCAGATACAACCATGTCACTGTGCATAGACATTAGATTATAGTAGTGGATTGCAGATATAATACTTTATACACTAGTGATCAAAATTAGAGAACACAAAATTTCCTTACTGGTAAAGTCATTGTGTTATCTCATTGTGTTGTTCTATGTGAAAATATCCTAGCATGTGCAAAATAGCAGTATTTTAAGCTTATTTCATAAATTGATATATTCTAAAGCACAGAAAAATGAAAATGAGATGAATGAAAAAGAACACAATCAAAATTAGAGAACACTTTCAGATACCTGCAAGTTATTGGTGTTAATTTGGCACGTTGTACTAAGTTCCTTAATTATCTGACAAACCCTATTTAACTGGCAGCCTGACTTTACAGTTTGCACTGACTTTGCAAAAATAGTGTCCTGCTCCAAAGTGACTGAAACCCTCTGGCAGCAGGTTATCCACATGAAGACCAAAAGGGTCACCCTATCATCCATAACAATAGAAATTGGTCATTCCAAGTCTGTGATTTCTAAAATGTTGCATCCTTACATGATCACAAACTCTTTCCAGTCCCCCAAGAAGGCTGGTTGCCCTCGAAAGACAAATACAAGAGAGGAAAGGATAATACGGAGAATCTCCAGAAGTAATCACTTCAACACTGCAGCTGAAATAGCTCACCAGTTCAGCACTGAACAGAGTAAGGATCTGTGTCATCATACAGTGTCATCATGTATAAGAGCATTTGGACTGAAAGCCCATTCTGCAGTGACCAAAACTCTAATTAGCAGACAGAATGAAAAGGCTAGACTCACCTTTGGTGAGGAGCATTTTGGGTGAACAGAGAAAAAATGGTCCATAATTCATTTATGAGAAAGCAAGTTTACGTTATTTGGGTCTGATGGGAAATATTATGTTCATTGACAAACTGGGGAAAGACTGAACCCAAAGTGTGTAAAGAAGTCAGTGAAGGTGGTGGAGGACGTGTCATGGTTTGGGGAATGTTTTCTGCTGCAGGGGTTGGACCCTTATACAGCCGTAGGCAGAGTGAATGCAAGTGTGTATCAGAACCTTCTTCAACAACATGTGGTTCCTTTTCCTTACTTGCATTCACCACTCAATCAGCCAGCAATTTTCATGCAAGACAATGCCCCCTGTTGCACAGCAAAACTTGTAAAGCAGTTCCTTGAAACAGAAACACTGAAACAATAAAATGGCCAGCCCAGAGTCCTGATCTGAACCCAATAGAAAACCTCTGGAAATTCCTTGGTGACATAGCTACGGTCAAAGAAGCCCACAACAGTCACAGAACTGTGGAAGAGACTGGAAGAAGAGTGGACCAAAATCACACCAGAGCAGTACGAGAGACTAGCGATGTCCTGTGTCTGCAGATGTGCTGAGTCTTTCAAAGCAAAGGCATGTATACTTCCTACTGATTGGTACTGTTGTAACCTTCACCAAATTTAGTTTTAATATTTCTCTATGCTACAGTCATTGCTGTTTTCTAATTATGATCATCACGTTTTGTGTAAAATAAAGGTTTTAAGTTGATAAACTTTGGTTATTTTGGAAAACACTGTTATAGTGGCAAAATTATTTTTTGCAGATATATACTGGGCACTGCTGTGCTACAGGGACTGGTGCTACTTACACATGTAAGGGTGCGAGTAAAGCAGGTTCATGTGCCCGGGTGCACGCTTATTAGACAGCAAATAGCAGTGGATTAGAAAAAAATGCGGCACTCACCGAGCAGAGCTTTTTCCTTTTTTATTTCAGAGTCCTCTTTACATGATTTCAACTAGGTCCCGTAGAAGGGGCAGGTGCTCCGAAACGGAATCCGTCACCTGTGTGTCTCCCCACTCCCTCCCCATCGCAGAGAAATCATGTAAAGAGGAATCTGAAATAAAAAAGGAAAAAGCTCTGCTCGGTGAAGTGCCGCATTTTTTTCTTATCCACTACTGTTATAGTGGCTTTGGTGTACCTTTTACACAGAACCTTCATCAAATGTTCGTCAATGTAGACCACAATCTGTCTGAAAAAATCAAGTGATCAAACATTGTCCATGGTTGTGGTCCGGCAGTGTGGGGGTCAGATCTGATAATGTTCGGATGTCATGTCTGGACCTGGGCTGCTTTTATCTGTGCTGCTTTTATCTGTGCTGCCTTTCTGGGCGTGGGAGTAGTTCAGAAATTCTTCAGGTACGTGTGCATTTAATATAGTTCTGCTTTTAATATTAATATAATATATATTTTTTAATGCATTCAGGAGGCCGTCATGGCACAGAGTATATAAAAAACGTAGAGTAGGACTGCCCCATCTGAGAATGCTGTGATGTGGCGGGTGGCTCAGGGAACTGATCAATTGTGTGCTAAATGTCTCAGTTTAAAGTACAGTTAGAAATTAATATGTGTATATGCACGTTTTGTATTGCGTGCTAACCACAGGCAGCGCTGGCTTTTTGACTTTTTTATTTGTTATTGGTTTGTGGTTGACCACCACTTTTTGGCGTGCGCGCTTGGTTACACATGCCATTCTATCTGACTTTATTGTGATTGATCTAGGCACACGTTGCCCATAGGCTTTGCTCAATTGTTGCACATGTGTTTGGGCTTGTTCTACTCTCATCCATGGTTGCTGGTCTGGCAGTGTTGGGTCAGATCTGATAACGTCCGGATGTTGTGTCCGGACTTGGTCTGCCTTTATCTGTGCTGACTTTCTGGCACCATGGGAAGTAGTTCAGAAATGCTTCATGTACGTGTGCATTTAATATGGTTCTGCTTTTAATGCATTCAGGAGGCCGTAATGGCACAGCTTATATAAAAAACGTAGAGTGACGTGACGTGGCGGGCTGGCTCAGGGAATTGATCAATTGTTTGCAAAATGTCTCAGTTTAAAGTACAGTTTGAAATTAATATGTGCATATGCACTTTTTGTATTGCATGCTAACCATAGACAGCGCTGGCTTTTTGGCTTTTTTATTTATCATCATTGTTCTCTAATTTTGATTGACAGTGTATATGCAATACCTTGAAACAAACGTGCCTTAGGGTCCATGTAAAATGAAACATAGGTCTCACAGAACTGATGAATATTCTATGTTGTATCAATTAGGTAAAGGGTTATTCCAGGATCATAATATTGAATGAACACTGGCTTAATACTTTGGCTGTAAAGAATCACTCATTTCAGAATTTGAGCAACAGCTTGAACATACCTACATTTTTTCACGCTGCTTAACATAAAGATCTATCACTTGCTTTAAGTTTGTAATTTTACTAGTATAATGCCATTGATCTACATCTAAAGAAAATTTAGGGAACAAGCGCAATAGAGTTTTATTTGATAACTAGTGACAGTAGTAAAAGGTAATGTATACTTGGTTCAGTTGTGTGATACAGAACATAAAAATACTAAGAAAATATCAACTGCTGCAGCCCCACAAGTTCGAAAACTGGTAAAGTACCAAATGGGTATTCTGTGCTCCTGGGGAAGATCCAAACGATGATCCAAGCATCCAAAGATCCAAAATCAGTAGGCCTCAGCCTGTTTACTGGCTACTCTTCTATCTTCTGATTTTCTATCTCTGGATCCTAGGATCATTAATCATCAGCGCTAAATACCCCTTCATTCCTATTTGGCATTGTTCTAAATCTGTCAGTTTCTCTTTTGTTCTTGTTCACCATAATTTATAAGATATGGGCTCCTTTTTTTGGTGTATTAATCAAGTATTTTTTTTCACCAACTGAACATGGTTCTCAATAGGATACTCAAGCAAAAGAGCTGAGGACCACGGCCAGTTGGCTAAAATGACTAGATCTATATACAGAACTATGTGTCAGAAACAGACATATGCGAATCAAAAGAATAAGAACAATACCAGATTCAGGAAACAGCAGCATTTACACTAAATTGAACAAATTATATATTTATGGCAAATGACTGGTCCTATTTAAGCCCTTTAACCCCCAGCAATTTTCCGTTTTCCATTTTTTCCTTCCATTCTTCCAAGAGACATTTTTTTTTATTTTTCCATCAATATAGACATATGGGGCTTGTTTTTTGCGGGACAAGTTGTAATTTCAGATGAAATCAATTTATTTTACCATATAGTGTAAGGAAAATGGGAAAAAAAATTCCAAATGCAGTGAAATTGCAAAAAAAATGCAAATACACTTTTATTTTTTGGGATTTTTATTCATCACGTTTCAATATATGGTAAAATTTACCTGTTTGCATGATGCCTCAGTTCGGTACGTGTTTGTAGATACCAAACATGTATACTTTTACTGTTATCTAAGTGGTGTAAAAAAATTCAGACATTTTTAAAGACCCAGAATTGTGCTTGTGTCGCCATTTCCAGTGACTCATTTTTCAGGATCTGGGGCTGTGTGATGGCTTATTTTTAGCGTCTTGAGCTGACATTTCTAATGATACCATTTTTGGGTAGATGCGCTGTGTTGATCGCCTGTTGTTTTATTGCAATGTTGTGGTGAACGTAATTTTGGTTCTTGGACTTTTATTCCATTAACCAGTTGATTAGCTGATTTTACTATTTTGATAGATCGGACATTTTGAACACAGCAATGCCAAATATCTGTATTTTTTTGTTTTTTGAATAGTTTTATTTTTAAGAGAGTGATTTGAACTTTTGTGGATTTTTTTATATTTTTAAAAACTATTTTTACTTTTGTCTTTAGGACTGTCCACTAGAGAGCATCTGTACAGTGCTGGCTTGGAAGCAACAGGACTTTTCATTTGATGACTATCTACCATTTGATTGACCGATTCCCCTCCTGTGAACAAGTGAGGATAGCATTAATACATACCTGGTGTTTTTGAGACATGTGTGTTTGGGTGAATGAAGGTATTATTGAACTGGCTTTCCTCACCAACCATATAGCTGTGAACATATGGAATGATGGACTGTACTATAAATTAAAAAATCGCTATTTTGTCCAATGATTAACATAAACAAATAAACCAAAGGGTAATATTCCATGAATATCTGAAATCCTTGAGTACCCGATTTGCTGCCCCCTAAGAACCCTACTGTATATACAATTAAAGGGGGTAATACGTTGACGCGTGATTCCAGGATACATGCCTTTCCAGGAGAAGAGCAAATTAAGATGATGGAGCAGATATCAGCACTATTGTTAGATTCCATTGATCTTGTCAAGAATATATAATTTCTGTGCTCTTTATAAGGTGCAATATTGTTACATTTTTTATTCAATTTGAGAAGATGCTGTATTTTTGATATAACAATCTATTCATCTTGATAGACTAGAGATTTACCAAATGGTTGCTACTTATTGGAGTTTTTGACATAGTAACCCCAGGGTGAGCCTCCGATGAGCGGGGATACCACTAAAAAGTAGGGTGATCAAAGCTCTGCAGTGAGGTAGGGTGATTGGGCTAGCTCGCTAAGCCTAAAAGTGGTGGTCTCTCGTTACTGCATCATCTTGGATTTTGTATCCTGTCTTTTCTGTGCTTTGGTGCAGGGGCACACTGTATTTTTGATGTCTGGTTTATTATCTGTCTAAATAAAGGATACACTTGGGATTTAATTTTGGATACATTTAGACTTTCCCCATACTTCTATTTTAACATAAGGTTAGTAACTCGGTGATTGTAGTTAATAACATAGATGAGCCATTCAGTCCAGTGATTGGCTGTAGCACAGTAGATGTGTTATCACTGCTGCAGATGATCAACAAAGACCAGTGAAGCGCAAGTGAGAGAGCGCTGGACCTAGTGAGGGTGAGAAAAGGCTTAGTATGTTATATATGTCACATAGCCTACAGAGAAGAAAAGATACTAAAGGAGAACCTTTAAATATGTAAATAGCATTTTAGCATTGAACATATGTCAGAAATATTTTAGTATGTTATTTTATTGTTTTCTTTATTTCAAACACTAAACTGTGAATTCGATATTCTGTTGTGTGGCACTGTAGCAAACTTTTCTATATTTCTGATGTAAAAATCAAAGGACAATTTAATTAATTCCCCAAATCTAAGTGACAAGAAACCTTGGTCCTGTCCCATTTATTTCTGGCAGACTATATTTGACTGTGCTTAACCTAATTAGAGTATATAATTAAATCCAAGGTTAATACAATGATCTGAAATAATGATTTTTATATATTTTCTTATTAAGAGGGACATCCATTATATCTGTGGAAGGACACCTTTAAAGCTTACTTTGAACTTTTCTGGATAAATAACACTATATAAACCTTTACTATCAGTTTAGTTGATTGTCACACAACTTTTTTTTTATAATTTTGCTATGGCCAACATCATAGATTGGGACAAACATAGATGCACTGATATGTTTATGGAGGCAGAAATTGTATTTATTCTAATATCTATTACGTGATTTAAAGGGGCAGTTGGGAATACAAAAATTATAAGATAATGACTATTCTACTGACAGAAATGAATGGATATTAGGGTTGAGTTGTATACACTGTGTGCAGAATTATTAAGCAAATGAGTATTTTAATCACATGATACTTTTCAACATGTTGTCCTACTGCTAGCTGTGCAAAGGCTTGAGAGCCAACTACCAATTAAGTAAATCAGGTGATGTGCATCTCTGTAATGAGGAGGGCTGTGGTGTAATGACATCAACACCCTTATAAGGGTGCTTAATTATTAGGCAAATGCCTTTCCTTAGGCAAAATGGGTCAGAAGAGAGATTTGACGGACTCTGAAAAGTCCAAAATTGTGAGATGTCTTGCAGAGGGATGCAGCAGTCTTGAAATTGCCAAACTTTGAAGCGTGATCACCGAACAATCAAAGTTTCATGGCAAATAACCAACAGGGTCGCAAGAAGTGTGTTGGGCAAAAAAGGCACAAAATAACTGCTCATGCATTGAGGAAAATCAAGCATGAATCTGCCAAGATGCCATTTGCCACCAGTTTTGCCATATTTCAGAGCTGCAACGTTACTGGAGTATCAAAAAGCACAAGGTGTGTATACTCAGGGACATGGCCAAGGTAAGGAAGGCTGAAAAACAACCACCTTTGAACAAGAAACATAAGATAAAACGTCAAGACTGGGCCAAGAAATATCTTAAGACTTATTTTTCAAAGGTTTTATGGACTGATGAAATGAGAGTAACTCTTGATGGGCCAGATGGATGGGCCAGAGGCTGGATCAGTAAAGGCAGAGAAGCTCCACTCCAACTCAGACGCCAGCAAGGTGGAGGTGGGGTACTGGTATGGGCTGGTATCAAAGATGAACTTGTGGGACCTTTTTGGGTTGAGAATGGAGTGAAGCTCAACTCCCAGACCTACTGCCAGTTCTGGAAGACAACTTCTTCAAGCAGTGGTACAGGAAGACGTCGGTATCATTCAAGAAAAACATGATTTTCATGCAGGACAATGCTCTATCACATGCATCCAACTACTCCACAGCGTGGCTGCCATAAAGGTCTAAAGAAGAAAAAATAATGACATGGCCCCCTTGTTCACCTGATCTGAACCCCATAGAGAACCTGTGGTCCCTCCTAAAATGTGAGATCTACAGGGAGGGAAAACAGCACACCTCTCGGAACAGTGTCTGGGAGGCTGTGGTGGCATGCTGCACGCAATGTTGATCGTAAACAGATCAAGCAACTGACAGAATCTATGGATGGAAGACTGTTGAGTGTCATCATAAAGAAAGGTGGCTATATTGGTGACTAATGTTTTTGGGTTTTGTTTTTGCATGTCAGAAATGTTTTTTTTCTAAATTTTGGCCAGTTATATTGGTTTACCTGGTGAAAATAAACAAGTGAGATGGGAATATATTTGGTTTTTATTAAGTTGCCTAATAATTCTGCACAGTAATAGTTACCTGCACAAACAGATATCCTCCTAAGATAGCCATATCTAAAAAGAAACCCACTCCAACTTCCAAACATATTAAGCTTTGATATTTATGAGTCTTTTTGGTTGATTGAGAACATAGTTGTTGATCAATAATAAAAATAATCCTCTAAAATAAAACTTGCCTAATGATTCTGCACACAGTGTATAATAAAAAAAATAAATAAATAATATTAATAATATTCCTGACCTTGATCCGATACATTACCAGATTCAAGAAAGATAGTAATTATGGATGAGTGAATATATTCGGCATATTCGCTACATGCATTGAGATATTCATTACTCGCTGAGATGTTTGGTATTTGGATCACAATATCTGAGTTCCACACCAGCATGTTTGGTGCCTTTTTTTCAGCCAATAAACATGTGGGAATTGCGTGCTAAACATGTTAATGCAGTAGCCATGTTTGATACTGACATTACTGTGATTCGCTGGCCACATCGTCAATTTAATAGAAGACCTGCAGATGCAATCTTATGCGCAGTTTGTTTGGAGTTAGTATAGAGAGAGCTTGTGTAATTGAAGGGAGCAGATTTTTTGCTATGTTTGTATATCTGCTTGTACAATATTCAATGAACATGAATAAGGCTGTAATTTCAGCCGAAATGCGTAGTTTGCGATAATTCATGTAAATCTGTACTGACTGCCTGTCATGTAACGTGCATTTTATCATGCATTTTTAATTTTTTGTCAAATAAATGGACATTTTAACCTAAAATCTCATTGTGCTGCCGATACTCATTCGCTGAGTCAAAACCCTCTCTTTGTGAGTTTGCTACTGTGGCTGCCAAGCCGTGACCCATGCCGAGACCAGAAAATCAGATAACAAGACCTAAAACAGTGAGGTGACTTCACTCCATCTTTTTCTTGTTACAACAAGGCCTGGTCATGTGGATAATGGCTGAAACCTGGTGGCAGCTCTGAAGTGTGGCAAGCTAGCACATGTTACATGACTAGCCCACGTGCTCAAATCAGTGGTTCAGTGGTTTCTGAAAACATACCCAGACTTGCTGGAGCTACTTGTCATTGAAGCCATCACCTAATTTTTCTTCTGGGGTGTATTAGTGTGCCTCTTTTTAATTATTTGTCAGCCCTTGCACATAGTGCATAGGCTTTCCAAGTGTAGGAGTCAAACTACCACAGAATTTGGACAGAATTTATATGAGGTCCTCCTTTACGTCTAATAAAGGGTGTATCGTATTCTCTCTTGCTTCTAATTTTTGGCAGTTCTGGTATTGTTTTATGGCCTTTGTGAGTTTTCATAGTCCCCTTTTCATCCATTTTAGCATTTTACTGCCATCCAGACCTTCTGGGATGGTCCACCAGAAAAATATTCAAGTTTCTCATTGACTTGCATTAGGTTCGTTATTAATGACAAATACTCGAATTGAACAAGGTACTCGATATGAATAACTTGAACCTGAATATTTTAGTATTCGCCCATCACTAGTAGTCATATATATGTATACTGTTTGCTACACGTTTAGTGGTATCGAAGCTGGGACATCAACAATGCCTGTTGTTAGATTTGTCAGTTTGTTTTTCCAGTCATTCATTTTGTTCTACATTTATGGGGCTGACGTACTGTAAATATGAAAAATCTTCTTACAATCTCTGTGATGATCTGGATCCTCATAAATCTGTGTGGAAAGAATTTATGGGGAAGCGCAAGTGCTTTGCTTCTCCTCCTATACACGCCTGAGATTTACACATAATAACAAGCAGGCTTTTGTCATCTGGTGGCGAATACGTAAGTGGCATTTCTTCCACTATCAAGCAGCATTTCAAATGTCTTTCTAAGAAATCTTATCAAGTTGTCGTCATTAGGTTACATAGGAGTCTAAAAAGTGCAGCTCTTCATTCTATTGGTAATCACAAATTGGTGCTCTGTTAACGCCATCACATTTATGGCTATTACAGAGGTGAGTAGAGAAAATGAGTAAGAGCGCACGCCTACCCTTTTATCACATAGTGCTGATCAGCAGCAAATACTTCTAAAGTAACTGTGTAATTACACATAACTGTATGAAATGCCAGAGTATTCACTGGATGTTACCTGAGTGGCTTTTGGGATGCAAGGATGCACCACATAACATCATCTTCTATTCTTGGGCTATTAACTGCAGTCAGATTGCAGTATTAGATTGCTCGTGGAGAAATGGTGCTATTGATTTAACACTTTCCTCTACAGCATTATATACAATAGGCTCTTTCTTGGAAACCACAATACCAACCAAGCCTTATAAAATATGAATAGAGCCCTGATGAGTGTGGACATGGTTTGAGCTATCAGTAGAGAGGATAATGCATTGGCTTCAGATTGCTCTCTTTAAATATGTGACATTTGATGGCTAGGAAACATTATGCAATTCCAATGAAACTTCCTTCTTTATTGAAATATACAGATTTTCCAATGTAAGAAGAATGTTGATTTTATCTATATATTCTATCATATAAGCGGGCGCAACAGTATATTACAACTGGCGAAGAATAGCAGGTCCGTATCACTCCGTCACAGATATACAGATACATATCCTCAAATGAATTGCGATGATTTCCAATTCAACTTCACTGACCTCTCTCTATCAATCAGCTCCAACATCTCCTTCCAAGTATCTGTGTAAACAAGGACAATCCATATAATCTGAATAAAGGTGCCCATACACGAGACAGTGGTCAGCTAAAAGTTCATTCGGAAAAGAGCCATCTCTTCAAACTCTACCATTCATATAAACATTAGTCTAGGCTGAGCTTTTAAGTGTTTACAATGGGAACAGGGAAAAATACTTGCACGGTTATTTTAAGGGATTATGAATTTGCTTATGTAATGCCAGTGGTTGTTGAGTGCTGTACCCATCTATTTTCCATTGAGAAGTAATGGTGTGTGCCACTTCTGCATCGGAGAGAATCTGTTAGTAGGTTTTGCTATGACATCCTGTAGCAGCTTAACGTAGAGATAGAGAGTCTGATTCCCGATCTGCTTGGTACCGTCTTGATAGAAACCCTTGTTTTGTATGATGTAGATGAAGCAGAACCAAGACCTCAGGGATGTGTATAACCCAACCCACAACCCTGACTGGTAGCGTCTTGTGTACACTGTACATAGTTAGCCTGCTGCCAATCAGTAGGTAGGGTGGGGTTACACAGATTAGCCTGATGGCCATACACAAGAGGCGTAGTCCTTTGCAAATCATTGGCAAAGATTGCAGAAATCACCAGATTGAAAAGAACAGGGGTCCTACAGGAGCATCTCTATGAATTACAATATCATCAAAAAGTTAATTGTTTCAGTAATGCAATACAAAAAGTGAAACGCATATATTACATAGAGTCATTACAGACAGAGTGATCTATTTCATTGTTTATTTCTGTTAATGTAGATGATTATGGCTTACAGCCAATGAAAACCCAAAGTTCATTATCTCAGAAAATTAAAGTAGGGAGGATGAAGGATTAAAACTGTGCTGCCATATTCCATGAGTCATCAAAGGATGAATATAATGGTGATTTAATAGACAATCTGTTTCATGGCTCCCTGAAATGCACTGAAACAAGGCAATATTACATTGATTTGTCCTGAGGAAGGGGCCAGGGAATATTATATTCACCCTTTGATGTCTCGTGGAATACAGCAGTGCAGTTGTTAACTGTGATGAATATTGGTACGAAATATTCCCCATATTACATCCAGGAAGCAAATCGAAGACACATCTCACTCACAAGGAGAGAAGCCCCCACCCTTGCACTGGCAAATGGTAGAGTAATTAGTATGTAGATGAAAGCTGACTGTCCACACAGCAGGACCCATCCTTAACTTTGATGTGGTAATTTAGTTGGCTTCCTCAGAACTGGAGTCATGCCAAAAGGTAACACGTCCAATATCCTGTAAGGCCAGTGGCAGAGGGAATCCAGGCAGACAAAACGGAGCCGTGACTATAACCTTAATATCTCATAAGCCGTCCACCCTGTGATGCTATCGAATATAAAAATGAATTCCACACATCTAGACGGAAATAGAGCTGGTATTCACATGAATGTAGGGTGACTGGAAGCCATGTAAACAGGATATTGGCTGGTAGGGTGTTCTCAAGGCAGGCGTGTTTCATATCCAGACGAAGATAAAATCATAACTAAAAATATGAAAGTATTATCTTCCGTCTGCGATGCTCATGGATACGGCTAGGGAACATTATAGAATTCGGGTGTCCATATCTCCCCTCAGAGGGGTGGGAGTTGTGAGACATCCCAGAGGTGTGAGATGGGTGGAGACAGGGGCCAGCCCATAGTGTATAAAAATCATCTGCTCCATCTCCACCTGGTATTTCTTCTGAATGGGCATTTTTCCACCAAAGCCAGAGATTACCCCAGGAGCAGATTGGCATCACGCCGCCCTTGTGGAGCCATCAGCACTAAGGTAACTGCTCACATGTGTGTGTAATTCTGTGTATTCCATTCCTCCTGTTATTGGCATATCTGACTGTAATATTTGTAACATCTGAATAATAACTGTAAATATTAATATCTAGTGTACCATTAGGGTGATTAAATATATAAATTTAATTTTGAGTTGCTCTTTTTCTCTTGATCACGATTCCCCACGTCCGTGTGCTCATATAACGCTACCTGGGTTGGTTCCTGACCCAATATAAGCCCGACCACGGACCGGACTTATATTAAAGAGGAGCTGGTGGCAGCATTTGTGCTTGGGGTTATTCGGGGTCTCTATCAGTGACGGGGTGGAGGAGATTATATGTGCTTCTAGCTGCGGGCTAGAAGACATATACCACACTCACTGAGAGGTGCCTTAATAAACCAGCACAGGCAAGGCAGCTGCGGCCCTTCTTTATCCTCAGGCAGTTCTCTGACTGACCTGGGTTTAACAGGAGGCGCTGTGGAGCTGCCAGGTTCAGGTCACGATTCACCACATTAACCCTTCATCCTCCCTACTCTATATGCACCATGCTGGGGACTGCAGCAGCCGTGATATGTTTTTATAGTGGTTGTGACTTTCACAACCACACAAGGTGAAGCCTCTGATACCTAGTTAGGTAATATTTTATCTCTCAGACCCTTCATCCTCCCTACTTTAATTTTCTGAGATAATAACCTTTGGGTTTTCATTGGCTGTAAGCCATAATCATCAACATTAACACTTGAAAATTGAAAACTCTCTCTGTAATGCATTTCGCTTTATGTAATGAATTACTGAAATGAATGAACTTTTTGATGATATTCTAATTCATTGAGATGTACCTGTATGTTCGCTTTGAGCTATTCTTTGGGCTTTGTAATATATGAGCATAGCTCCTCTTCAAGTTGCCCTATAACCAATTCCTATTCATTCTGTAATGAAAGAGAGTGGGCTTTGTTCCTTGTTTTTATGAAAATGTGACATCATTTTAAGGATAATTAAATGTAAATGTAGCCCAGTGCTATTGATATGGTTTCTGAAAACAGCTTTAGATAATACTTAATAATCAAACCATATAACACATTGCGGTGTTTTTGGGGATGATATGTCTTGTCTTTCTACTATTCCTTAAGCAAAGTTCAGAAATCCAGATGCTTATAAGCATAATTGTAAATGCAGTATTTAAACATTGATGAGTCATTTAGTAATTTAATTAATGTCTCCCAAGCTTCATCTTGGAACAGTCCTTCCTTTTAACATGTTTCTATTGTTGAGTTTGTGACATTGAACACAAGCCTTTAGGGAAATAATTAGAATCCGGGTGGCTGCAATAATAAAATTATATGCTTGCTGGGCTGACCTCCCAATCAGTCATTCTGATTCTCGTATGTCATTTCCTCATTAGCAGAAATAAATTGGATTTTAAGAGACCACCCTTTCTCACTTATTATATCTGGAAAACGTTGAACATACAAGTGACTACATTTTTTATATTTGTCAGATTTGCTTTTTCCTTTGACAACTAACATATGCTTTAGCTTTTCTTTACTTCCCAACAGAAGAAGGGCAATCATTTAGTAATTAATTTTAGAATAAGTATAGACATTAATGTTACCACTCCACAGATCCCCATTTTTTTACCTTATATTCTTGGATATAAAGATTTAAGCCTCTATTTAATTTACTTCTAGAATAATTATGGGACTAAAATCTTTTGCTCAGTGGAGCAGAGGTTCATGGAAAGCTCATTCATTTACAATGCCATCAATGGAAAGGCACAGAAACTCAGCCTGGATACACTGGGGGAATGACGACGGCCATGTAGTATTCCACCTTGAGGGAATGGATTGCATGTACTATCGTATACCCAAATGCCATCTTTTATATAATTACACCTAAGGCATCCTATCCTTACATCATTTCTTGTCATCCTTATTTCACAATGGTGCAATAGTTTCAGCTGCACCGATTACTGATGTATCATAGGGAAGAATGTATTTCACAGAGGGGTGATTGTATTATACAATCTAATTAAAAAATATCACTTCCAGCTAGGGATACGTGAAGAAGTTTGAGTGAAACTGAATTCTGCAAAAATCAGAATTTGCCAAATTGTTCTCTTTTTTCTCTACTGCGTGGACACACCAAAGTAACAGCCCCCAGCCACCATTATTCTAGACCATACGGGGCAAAAAAGGTTAAAAGAAAAAAAAATCTCTATACTCATCCTACCACTCACCTCTCTGGACCTCACTGGTTTCCCCACTTCTCATGCTATGTATGCACATCCAAAGTCATGGCACACGTTTTAGCGTTACGATGCCGTGAACCTCAATGCACTTGCACAGTACCCCTCCTAATGCAAGCAAAAAGGAATCAGAGAATGTGGTGAGAAACAGACACTTGGAGAGGTGAGTGGTAAAGCGAGTATAAAGTTTTTTTTTTGTTTTTTAAACCTTTCTAGTGGAGAGGTGAGAACTCACAGAGAAGAGGAGAAGAATGGTGCTGGACACCAGAGAAAGCCTCAGTATGTTCCATAGTTTTTAAGGTTGAGGTTAGACTTTTTTTTTTGTAAATATATCTTTATTAAGTTTTCCAGTATATTAAACATTACAAACAGTGTTGTCAGCCGACATAATGTAAAATCTCACAACAGCAAATAAGGCTGCGTGATGTATCATATATGCAGCAGGACCCGTTAGAGGTTAGACTTTAAGTCCATTTAGTTCAACCAATAACCTAACATCTTTATCCGGAGGAAGGCAAAAATAACCATGAGCGAACTTTGGCTAGGGCAACACTTGGAGGGTTACACACGTTTGACGCAACCGTTAAAAACATAGAAATGTTAGCTGCAGTGCATAGCATTAACACTATGCGCTGCCTGACAACGCTGTCCCATAGAATCCCGCTGTTTACCTTAGCAGCGGCTCCACACAAAGCATCAGGAAGTGCGCTTTTCAACAGCACACATGAAACGCAGTCTGCAATGTTTTCCTGTCCAAAAGTGCACTTCCTGAAGCTTTGTGTGGAACAACTGCTAAGGTAAACAGCGGGTTTCATATGGCGCAGCACATAGCATTAACGCTATGCACTGCAGCTAAGACTTCTAAGTTGTAAGCTGATGCGCCAAGCGTGGGCCACCCTCCAAGAGTGACCCTAGCCTTTCAGCACCATAATGAGGAAAAAATCCTTCCCGACTCCATATGGCAATCAGACTAGTTTCCAAATCAATACCCTATCACCAAATCTAGTATACATAACCGGTTATATTATATTTTTCTTAAAATTTAGTAGTGAATCACCCATTACATATACACTTACACTACATCACATGCATATATGCACACATTTTACAAAAAATATATACCGTACATGGGAGTACTTCTTCAAAGATTGGTCATAGCATGTACCGTATGTTTCTATAAGCACCTAACATAATGATAACTCCAATGAGCTGGGTTCAACATTAAAGGATATATTCTCTGTACAGACATACCAAACATGGTGGCACTAAACTAGAATATTAATTAGTAAAGAAAAGGCCACTTTTTTCATGAGGCCTCACTGAGTATTGCTTTCTTATATCTTCACCAAGAAGTCAAAATTGAAAAATTCAAAAGAAGAACTTCCCTCTCTCATCGACCTTACTGTCTGACTTTCCTCTACTCTTCACATATGTCCTTTGCGGGTTTTTTTCTTGCACTTTTCATTTATTCAACCACTTCACTATATTTTTGCAGCATTCTAGAAAACAGGAAAGGCTTGAATATAGTAATTTAATTGTCAAAACTTGATCTCTTGCTGGAAAAGTAAGAACAGTGCACTTGTTGTACCATTTTTTGACCAACGAGTGATTTATTCGGACAAGGCATCATTAGAGAATACTGTTAGCAAGCAGAAAGGTGACACCTTCTCATCTTAAAACTCAACTTCACATTAAATTATATTATATGTATTTTTCTACTACAGAACAATTTTCTTTTTTCTAACTGTTCTCAAAGCACTTTTTGCTCTGACTTGTATTGCTGTCCATGCCTGACTGGTAAGTGGAGTTCTGCATCTTATGTTGTAATAGAATAACAAGTTTCATTCAAAAAGTTCTGTTAATTTCACAGAACGCTGGCACAGTAGAGGTCTGGAATAATTTCACCTTATAACCATCATCTGACCGCTAATGTAAAATGAGCAAATCAGGTTGTTCTTATGTTACACAGCCATCTGCCGTACAATTCTGGCTGTCATAGGAACGGTCAGTTCACGATATTACACTTTTATAAAATGTTTAGTGTATGTGATATGACCTGAGCATGACATCACATACATAATGCTACTGTAAAAGTTACATGATGAAAATCATAAAATCAATGTTTGCCACAATTAAAAGTACTTTGATAGTTACTAAAGAATAAAGAACAGATTCATCAGGATCGGTGTTCTTAGTGAATCAGGCACATCTGAAAACTGGTGTGTGCTTTTATGTAACTCATAACAAATCTTACTCCAGGGAATGACTGTGATATGACACTGTTTCTATATGCTTGATAAAAACCTGTAAAGTTTTGAAAAGTTGCTTTATGCAGAATAAAATCATCTGCAATTTTTTTCATCACATTTGAACACTGTCAGCCTCCTCTTTGCCTAAAGTAAGATTTGTGACATACAGTATGATGACTTGTGCCTCCAGGGCTGCCGACAGGGCATGACTGCTGCGATTACAGTGAGGGCCGGGTGGTGATTGACAGTACAGTGGGCCTGCAAAAGAGCTGAGGACAAGGGGCCCAATCTCCTTCAAGCCCCACCCTCTCACTGCTTCTACAGGTCCCCTCACCTGGCAATCACTGTTGGGCCCGCCCCTTCACATCTTGAGTGGTCCCCCTCTGCTGCCAGTCGAAGAAGAGGGGCCGGCCTGACTGAGACTGACATCTTCAGTGACGTCAGGCTCGGCCAGGGTTGTACTGCACATGCACCCGATAGGCTGACATGCTCAGCACAAACTGGAAGTCACTGCAGAGCGCGGGCTCTGGCAGGATGTGATGGATGAAGCTGCTGCTAATGATATGATTTGTTATTGTATCTGTGTGTCTGTCTTAGTGTCTGTTTGTCTGTCTCACTGAGAGGGAAAGGAATGGAATTACTAGTGCCTCACCAGAATAGACAGAATGCAGGAGCCTAGAAGTAGTGGCCGGCTCCACCTGTTAAGTTCATGCTATCGAAGTAGAAAGTACAGCATCATATTTCTTCATCAAGGAAATGTTTTTATTTCTTTATAAGTTCCATAAAATCACAGAATATGGGGATCGCTGCCCCCCATGGCCTGACGCATTTCGAACGTCACTGCACGTTCTTATTCATAGTCAATAAGGCTCATTCAGGATCTGTGTGGATTGTGGCAGGCTAAGCCGGGAGTAACTGGATTCACTCCAGGACACCATTGCCATAGCAACTGCTATTAGCGGTTACTACAGCAATGGCGGCCTCACCGCTTACTATACCACAGGTCTCAGCGCTGTCATTCAGTGATCAGAAACCATGGGGAGTGGCTGTATTTTTGCTCCCCGCAGTCTCTGATATAGCAGAGCTGCGTGTGTCCAGGAAGAGAGAAGACAAGGATCATGGTGTGGTACAAGCGTGGGAAGGAGTTAATAAAGATGGCATCAGTAAGAGTCTCTGTGTTTTTATTTATAATAAAAATTATTTTTCTCTGTGTTGTGTCTTTTTTAACCATTTATTTGAGATTCTTAATGGCCGGGTCTGACTTGGCCCAACGTTAAGAAACTCAGTGCTTAATACCAGCTGGAAAAACAAGGCTGGCATCAACCTGGCAAGCTGGCATTACCCAGCGTGCCACCACCACCAGGGCCGCTGGAAGAGCCTGGTAAAGTGCCTGGAAATGGCGCTACAATAAATATGCCACTTTCAAGGGTGTCTGTGGGCTGCTATTCTTTAGCGTTGGGGGCCCCTAAAACAATAGGCCATCACCCCACTGAGAATACTAGCCCTCAGCAGCCTAGTTTTACCTTGGCAGGCAGTTAAAAACAGGGTGGAGTCAACACATTTTTTTTGCCACCCAAGGTAAGATTATGCTGCTGAGGGTGGCAGCTCCAGGTGTCTGCTTTCACTGGGTTAGACTTAAAAATACTGCAATTCCCCACACTTTTTTTAAATTATTTATGTAACACACTATGACGGCAGGTTAGTTGCCATACACTAATGTATATAGCAACCAAGCACAATCACTGTCCAGATTGAGGAAATGCAGTCTGACTGCAACAAGCAATCATAGAGGCTCTTACAGAGTGTGAGCATCTGTGATTGGCTGTTGCCAGTCAGTGCAGTAAATATGCATGAAGCTTAATGGGCGTCTCTGGAAGCAATAGCGGGAGACTGGTAAGCCGTATCAACCAATTCTACTATCTATCTATCTATCTATCTATCTATCTATCTATCTATCTATCTATTTTTCTAAGCTATCTGCCTGTCTGTCTATACTCTGGTCATGTTAAGCATAAAATCTTGATCCGGCTCAGCCGCATTCAACCATGGTCGGTAGTGGCACCATTGATATTAATGAGTCGTTTTGATGCCTTGAACCACAACCGTCCGCATCAAGATTTTGTCTGCAAAATCTTTTACCGCAAAAACGCTACATTCTGCAGCCGTGTGGCACATCAAAACGCTGCACTCGTCTGCATCTGTGGAATACCTGATGCCACCTGATGTCCATCCATTTCCATTTTAAGTATATGCTTGTATGATCAGGAGGCAACAGGATTTTGATGGACACCAACTAGGGATGGGCGAATCTACTCGCTAGGACTCGTTACTCGGCGAGTAGTAAGGGACTCGCAGGACTCGGTACTCTGCGAGTTTCCCAGCGTTTACTCGCACAAGTCCAATGTAAATCATTGGCAAACGCTGACAAAACTAGGATTGCCATTGTTTGCATTAGACTCGGCTACTGTGCCAGTGATAGCAGGGAAACTCGCAAATAACTACTGTTTCTTTGCGAGCCGAGTCCAGCTGTCTTCTCTGTGCAGCTCCAGGGTCCTAGAGCCCACCTGCTCACAGACATGATGTAGCAGTGCTGAGATTGTTCTCAGTCTGCTCACTCCCTGTGCATAGACATCTATATCTATGCACAGGGGATGTAGCAGAGACGACATCGCGTTTTGGACTGCGTCGGACGGAAGAGGATTTTTTTAATTAAAGATGGAGTCCCTAATGGCTTTTTTTTATTTCAAATAAAAAATTTTCTCTGTGTTTTTTTAACCCTTTATTGGAGATTCTTAGTGGCTGGGTCAAACGTGGCCTGACATTAAGAATCTCGGGCTTAATACCAGCTTGTATAACAAAGCTGGTATTAACCCCTTTATAACCCAGCGTGCCACCGCCACCAGGGCCGCTGGAAGAGCGGGGTTCAGCGCCAAAGGATGGCGCTTCAATGAACGCGCCATCTTCTGGGGCGGCTGCGGGCTGCAATTTGCAGCGGGGGGTGCCCAGAAAGCTTGGGCATCCCTGCGCTGCGGATTCCAGCCCCCAGCTGCTTAGCTGTACCTGGCTAGACATAGAAATTGCGCGGAGCCCCACGCATTTTTTTTTATTATTTCATGAATTTCAGAGTCACAAAGTCAGAGTCCCAGAGTCAGAGTCTCAGAGTCAGAGTCTCAGAGTCAGAGTCTCAGAGTCTCAGAGTCAGAGTCTCAGAGTCAGAGTCTCAGAGTCAGAATCTCAGAGAGTCAGAGTCAGAATCTCAGAGAGTCAGAGTCAGAATCTCAGAGAGTCAGAGTCAGAATCTCAGAGAGTCAGAGTCAGAATCTCAGAGTCTCAGAGAGTCAGAGTCAGAATCTCAGAGAGTCAGAGTCAGAATCTCAGAGAGTCAGAGTCAGAATCTCAGAGAGTCAGAGTCACAGTCAGAATCTCAGAGTCTCAGAGTCAGAGTCAGAATCTCAGAGTCAGAGTCAGAATATCAGAGTCTCAGAGTCAGAGTCAGAATCTCAGAGAGTCAGAGTCAGAATCTCAGAGTCTCAGAATCTCAGAGTCTCAGAGTCAGAGTCAGAATCTCAGAGAGTCAGAGTCAGAATCTCAGAGAGTCAGAGTCAGAATCTCAGAGAGTCAGAGTCAGAATCTCAGAGAGTCAGAGTCAGAATCTCAGAATCTCAGAGTCTCAGAATCTCAGAGTCTCAGAGAGTCAGAGTCAGAGTCAGAATCTCAGAGAGTCAGAGTCAGAGTCAGAATCTCAGAGAGTCAGAGTCAGAATCTCAGAGTCTCAGAGTCAGAGTCAGAATCTCAGAGTCTCAGAGTCAGAATCTCAGAGAGTCAGAGTCAGAATCTCAGAGAGTGAGAGTCAGAATCTCAGAGAGTCAGAGTCAGAATCTCAGAGTTTCAGAATCTCAGAGTCAGAGTCAGAATCTCAGAGAGTCAGAGTCAGAATCTCAGAGAGTCAGAGTTAGAATCTCAGAGAGTCAGAGTCAGAATCTCAGAGAGTCAGAGTCAGAATCTCAGAGAGTTAGAGTCAGAATCTCAGAGAGTCAGAGTCAGAATCTCAGAGAGTCAGAGTCAGAATCTCAGAGAGTCAGAGTCAGAATCTCAGAGAGTCAGAGTCAGAATCTCAGAGAGTCAGAGTCAGAGTCAGAATCTCAGAGAGTCAGAGTCAGAGTCAGAATCTCAGAGTCTCAAAGTCAGAGTCAGAATCTCAGAGTCAGAATCTCAGAATTTCATGAAATAATTTTAAAAAAATGCGTGGGACTCCGCGCAATTTCTATTTCTAGCCAGGTACAGCTAAGCAGCTGGGGGCTGGAATCCGCAGCGCAGGGATGCCCAAGCTTTCTGGGCACCCCCCGCTGCAAATTGCAGCCCGCAGCCGCCCCTGAAGATGGCGCGTTCATTGAAGCGCCATCCTCTGGCGCTGAACCCTGCTCGTCCAGCGGCCCTGGTGGCGGTGGCACGCTGGGTAATAAAGAGGTTAGGGCCAGCTTTGTATTATCAGCTGGCCCTAAGCCCGAAATTTATGGCGGTCACGCCAATATTAGACATGACCGCCATGAATTTCTATTAAATTGTTTTAAAAAAAACACAACACAGAGAAAATTTTTTATTAGAAATAAAGAAAAAAGCCATTAGAGACTCCATCTTTAATTAAAAAAATCCTCTTCCGTCCGACGCAGTCCAAAATGCGCGTCCTCTCTGCTCATCCCTGTGCATAGATATAGATGTCTATGCACAGGGAATGAGCAGACTGAGAACAATCTCAGCACTGCTACATCAGGCAGCAGGCAAGCTCTAGGACCCTGGAGCTGTGGCAGCCAGCACACTGAGCAGACAGGACTCTTATCTGTGCGAGTTTCCCAGCGATTACAGTTGCAAAGTAAACGAGTCCAATGCAAATAAATGACAAAACTAGGATTGCTTCAGGCTGAAGCTTCCGAGACACATCTGCGATTTGTAAATCGCACACTACTCGCTATTACTTGCTTCCCCATTCATTAACATTGGACTCGCTAGACTCGCAACGAGTAGCGAGTACCGGGCACGGACTCGCTAGAGTCAAGCGATTCCGAGTAATTTAGGATTCGCCCATCACTAATACCAACGCAATACTGAAAAAAGGCCAGTGTGAAACCACCCTAACATGGCCTAAAATGTAATTCAGCAATATTTTCAGTAAAAGTTGACAACTAAAAGTAAACACCTGTTGTAAATATATTTAGGAATATAAGTGACTATTTTAACAAAACTCCCTAAGGCGAAACCCTGTACTGTCCTGCGACAAAGTGACAGAAAAGGGCATAGAGGAATGGCACATGTGCCAAAATACTATGTCCCCTGCAGACAGAAATATGGGATGCTTGAAGCAAAGTTTTTACCTTGCCTCATCGAGGGTTCACTCCAGGATACGTTTACCCGGACAATATGAAGGATGACTTCTACCTAACCTGCAGCATGCCACATTTCTAGCTACTGTATACACATTTCTGCCAAATGGTCTTATCAACCTATCAAATTAATCTATAGTTTTCCAATGTAATCATTACAAAGAGTTTAAAATTTAGAAATATTCTAAAATAATAGTTGCTAGCAAACTCTTGTCTGTAGTGAACAAGAAATGAACCGGTAATCCAGATATTAAACAGTTAATAAATTAGGGACATAGATACTAGTGCATCTCAATGAATTAGAGTATCATCAAGTCAATTTATTTCAGTAATTCAATCAAGTGAAACTCATATATTATATAGAGGTATTACAAGCAGAGTCATCTATTTCCAGTGTATATTTCTGTAAATGTTGATGATTATGGTTTATAGCCAGTGACAACCCAAAGGTGAATATCTCAGAAAATTAAAATAGGGAGGATGAAGGGTTAAAAACCACAACTAGAAAAAGTTCTCTGCAGCACTCAGCCACCACCAATGACGCACAAATGCTAACAAGCTATATGTATATGAGAAAATTTTTTCAAAAAACTCAAAAATCTTATCTTTTTATTTCTGAAGTTCTTGGTACATACATTGGCAAATGTCTGTTTGCTCATCGACTGCGACAAAGTGACTTCAGATCCGATGAGTCCTATCGCTGACATCCCTGTCCTCCTTGTCCACCCCCCACTTCTCAGTGGGCAGACTCCATCTCGACCCTAGATCACCTGTGGTCAATGAGGGTGCAATTGCAGCATGGAGCCAGCATCTCCATATGATACAAAAAAGAGAAAAAAAAAACTGAACAGCACTCACAGACCAAATGTGAACCGGTGCCAGCAGGGACGCTGGGTCAAATAACTAGAAAAAGTTCTCTGCAGCACTCAGCCACCACCAATGACACACAAATGCTAACAAGCTATATGTATATGAGAAAAAAGTTTAAAAACTTACGTTTTTTCAAAAAACTCAAAAATCTTATCTTTTTATTTCTGAAGTTCTTGGTACATACATTGGCCAATGTCTGTTTGCTCATCGACTGCGACAAAGTGACTTCAAATCCGATGAGTCCTATCGCTGACATCCCTGTCCTCCTTGTCCACCCCCCACTTCTCAGTGGGCAGACTCCATCTCGACCCTAGATCACCTGTGGTCAATGAGGGTGCAATCGCTCTTTTTTGTATCATATGGAGAACTTCAGAAATAAAAAGATAAGATTTTTGAGTTTTTTGAAAAAAACGTAAGTTTTTAAACTTTTTTCTCATATACATATAGCTTGTTAGCATTTGTGCGTCATTGGTGGTGGCTGAGTGCTGCAGAGAACTCTTTCTAGTTATTTGACCCAGCGTCCCTGCTGGCACCGGTTCACATTTGGTCTGTGAGTGCTGTGCAGTTTTTTTTCTCTTTTTTGTATTATATGGAGATGCTGGCTCCATGCTGCAATTGCACCCTCATTGACCACAGGTGATCTAGGGTCGAGATGGAGTCTGCCCACTGAGAAGTGGGGGGTGGACAAGGAGGACAGGGATGTCAGCTATAGGACTCATCGGATCTGAAGTCACTTTGTCGCAGTCGATGAGCAAACAGACATTGGCCAATGTATGTACCAAGAACTTTAGAAATAAAAAGATAAGATTTTTGAGTTTTTTGAAAAAACGTAAGTTTTTAAACTTTTTTCTGATATACAGTGCCTACAAGTAGTATTCAACCCCCTGCAGATGTAGGTGGTTCACACATGCGGAATTAACTTGGCATTGTGACATTTGGACTGTAGATCAGCCTGGAAGTGGGAAATGCACTGCAGCCAAAAAGATTTTTTAATTTTTTTTTTTTTTAAAGCGTTAAAAGTTAATTCAGAGGGTCATTTATTATTCAACCCCTCAAACCACCAGCATTCTGTTTGGTCCCCCTAAAGTAGTAAGAAGTAGTTCAGGCACAAATAACAATGATCTTCACATGTGTGGATTAATTATCTCTTTTGCCAGCCTTTTCTGACTATTTAAGACCCTCCCCAAACTTGTGAACAGCACTCATACATGGTCAACATGGGAAAGACAAAGGAGCATTCCAAGGCCATCAGAGACAAGATCGTGGAGGGTCACAAGGCTGGCAAGGGGTACAAAACCCTTTCCAAGGAGTTGGGCCTACCTGTCTCCACTGTTGGGAGCATCATCCGGAAGTGGAAGGCTTATGGAACTACTGTTAGCCTTCCACGGCCTGGACAGCCTTTGAAAGTTTCCCCGTGCCGAGGCCAGGCTTGTCTGAAGAGTCAAGGCTAACCCAAGGACAACAAGGAAAGAGCTCCGGGAAGATCTCATGGCAGTGGGGACATTGGTTTCAGTCAATACCATAAGTAGCGTACTCCACCACAATGGTCTCCGTTCCAGACGAGCCCGTAAGGTACCTTTACTTTCAAAGCGTCATGTCAAGGCTCGTCTACAGTTTGCTCATGATCACTTGGAGGACTCTAAGACAGACTGGTTCAAGGTTCTATGGTCTGATGAGACCAAGATCGAGATCTTTGGTGCCAACCACACACGTGACGTTTGGAGACTGGATGGCACTGCATACGACCCCAAGAATACCATCCCTACAGTCAAGCATGGTGGTGGCAGCATCATGCTGTGGGGCTGTTTCTCAGCCAAGGGGCCTGGCCATCTGGTCCGCATCCAAGGGAAGATGGATAGCACGGGCTACCTGGAGATTTTGGCCAAGAACCTCCGCTCCTCCATCAAGGATCTTAAGATGGGTCGTAATTTCATCTTCCAACAAGACAACGACCCAAAGCACACAGCCAAGAAAACCAAGGCCTGGTTCAAGAGGGAAAAAATCAAGGTGATGGAGTGGCCTAGTCAGTCTCCTGACCTTAACCCAATTGAAAACTTGTGGAAGGAGCTCAAGATTAAAGTCCACATGAGACACCCAAAGAACCTAGATAACTTGGAGAAGATCTGCATGGAGGAGTGGGCCAAGATAACTCCAGAGACCTGTGCCGGCCTGATCAGGTCTTATAAAAGACGATTATTAGCTGTAATTGCAAACAAGGGTTATTCCACAAAATATTAAACCTAGGGGTTGAATAATAATTGACCCACACTTTTATGTTTAAAATTTATTAAAATTCAACTGAGCAACATAACCTTTTGGTTTGTAAGATTTATGCTTCTGTTAATAAATCCTACTCTCGTTTGCAGTTTGAAGGCTCTAACTTATTTACATCTTATCAAACCACCTAAATCTGCAGGGGGTTGAATACTACTTGTAGGCACTGTACATATAGCTTGTTAGCATTTGTGCGTCATTGGTGGTGGCTGAGTGCTGCAGAGAACTTTTTCTAGTTAGATAGATAGATAGATATCCAAAAAAGGGAAAGCAGCACTCCAAATAGTAACCACACTGCATTTATTCGGCCTTCAGGTGCATAGTGCGACGTTTCAGGCTAATGAGCCTTTCTTCTAGCTAGAAGAAAGGCTGAAACGTCGCACTATGCATCTGAAGGCCAAATAAAGGCAGTGTGGATACTATTTGGAGTGCTGTTTTCTCTTTTTTGGATATTTGAAGTAAGCGGATGGGAGATACGCTTCGAGAGATGTGCACCCAGTCTTTTTAGCCGTACTGCTCTTTTTCTAATAGATAGATAGATAGATAGATAGATAGATAGATAGATACAGAAAAAAAGCTGCACAGCACTCAAAATATAGTGTGAACTGGTGCAAGCTGCGATGCTGGAACAAACAACCAGAAAAAATTCACTACAGCACTCAGTTACTACCAAAAGCATGTGTACATTTTTGGTAGTAACTGAGTGCTGCAGTGAATTTTTTCTGGTTGGTTGTAGATAGATAGATAGATAGATAGATAGATAGATAGATAGATAGATAGATAGATATAGACAGACAGATGATAGAGAGATAAATATAGATAGATAGATAATAGAGAGATAGATAGAGATAGATAGACATAGATAGACAGATAGACAGCTAATAGATCGATTATTAGACAGATAATAGATAAATAGCAAGATAAATATATGGCTAATATATAGATAGATGGCAGAGAATTCATTCGCTTACATTTAAAATAAAGATTTTTATTTGAATTCTCAACTTTTAGTATAGGAGAAGAGTAATAAAAATGTGAAGTTCAATACCATAGATTACCAGCCCCGCTGCCTGCAACCTTTAATCTACCAGTGGGGCCAGCTGCACGTGGTTGAGTAATACATCTTGACCTGAAATGTTAAGATAACAATTCTATTCTGCTTTTAAAACCAGGATATAACGCAGCATAATATAGCAGGTATATAATGTGGCTGACCTTTCTATGATGACTGCTATTTAGAATTTCTTGTAACCATTAAGTCTTAGATACTGTTATCAGGACCTATGTAACATGTACATTCCTCTTTCCCACTGCAATAATTATACAATTAGTATCAAGGAAATATTTAGGAAATAGAATGTTATGATCTTTCCATTGATTTTCATCCGGTTGTGTAGAAAAAAAGCCCAGGCTTAGATTCCACGCAGACCACAAAGCAGGAAGGGTATGTTTGATGTCTGTTTATTGAGCCAACACGTTTCACAGCAGGACCTGCTGCTTCCTCAGGGCAAATCTTGCAGTTTGTTGTGACTCACACAACCCAAAAAGGTGAGTCACACTAATCGGGGGCATTGAATTATCATCATAGATAAGACCCAATGTGCGCTCCCTTCTCTCTTTGTTTCATTGATTTTCATAACATAATCAGAAAAAGAATAATTATCTGTACTAAGTGTAATACGTTACCTGCTTTGCTAAAGATCTTGTGACGTTTGGCTAGAAAAATCCCGTTCAAAGCTATGGGTCCTGGAAGAAGGGGGAAGGACGAAAACGAAAAACAGAAAATTGCCTGGGGGTGAAGGGGTTAAAAATGGCCATAGCATAGCTGGGAAATGGAAACAATAACGCTTATATAAACAGAATCTCCTCACAAACCAAAAATCCTCCCGCACAACTACTTTACATTTGATGACAACATATATTTACAGGAGACTGGCACAGCAATGAGAAGCAAAATGGCACCACAGTATGCAAATCTTTTCATGGCCAAGCTTGAAGGTGACTTTTTATCCCCTTGTCCTATCAGGCCTTTGGTCTACTAACCGTTATATTGATGACATTTTAATCATCTGGACAAAGTCTGAGCAACAGCTGAAGACGTTCCATGAACACTTTAATCAGTTTCATCCCACCATCAACTTAACACTCAACTAATCCTGCACTGAAATCAGCTTTCTGGACACCATCATTAAGGTACAGAACAATGAAATAGAGAAATCCCTGTACCGGAAGCCAATTGACCGTCCAACATATCTCCGATGGGACAGTTTTCATCCAAAGCACATAAAAAACTTTATTTTGTACAGCCAGGCCATCAGATACAATCGGATATGTTCCAACCCCACAGATAGAGACAATCACCTTGAGGACCTCAGAAAGACCTTTTTGAACCAGGGCTACCATCCAAGAGCAATCGAGAACCAGATTACAAGAGCCACCAGAATATCAAGGAATCATCTCCTACATTACAAAACTAGAGAAGAAAACAATAGAATTCCTCTTGTAGTCACCTACAATCCAAGTCTGGAGGTGCTAAGAGGAGCTGCACGGAAACTGCAACCACTCCTACAAAAAGATGCCCGACTAAAATCAATATTTCTGGATTCCCTACTCTTGTGTTTAAGACAACCTCCGAATCTAAAGAACATCATTGTCAGAAGTGCCCTGTCCTCAACAACATCAACAGGAACTTTTCCCTGCAATAGGAACAGGTGTAAAACCTGTACATCTATAATGACAACCGACAAGATAAAAATTCCTGGAACAGATCAGGACTACAAAATTCCAGGTAACTTCTGTTGCATCACAAGCAATGTGGTGTATTTAATTATATGTACCAAATGCCAACAGGTGGCGTGTGCATAGGTGAAACCGGGCAAAAATTCAGAAGAACAATGAATTCTCATCGCCACACAATAAAAGAAAAGCGTATGGACCTACGTTTAGCAAAGCATTTTTCTATCCCTGTCCACAGTGAAACCGATATTAGTCTGCTCATTTTAAAAAGCAACATCAAATTTCAGAAAGAGAGAAGAATTTGGGAATACAAATTGATAACGACCATTGACACATTCACAACAGGATTAAATATTTCACGGGTTTTGTTTTTATATAAATATATATACAGTATAGACCAAACGTTTGGACACACCTCCTCATTCAAAGAGTTTTCTTTATTTTCATGACTATGAAAATTATAGATTCACACTGAAGGCATCAAAACTATGAATTAACACGTGGAATGATATACTTAACAAAAAAGTGTGAATCAACTGAAAATATGTCTTATATTCTAGGTTCTTCAAAGTAGCCACCTTTTGCTTTGATTACTGCTTTGCACACTCTTGGCATTCTCTTGAGCTTCAAGAGGTAGTCACTGGAAATGGTTTTCACTTCGCAGGTGTGCCCTGTCAGGTTTAATAAGTGGGATTTCTTGCCTGATAAATGGGGTTGGGACCATCAGTTGTGTTGTGCAAAAGTCTGGTGGATACACAGCTGATAGTCCTACTGAATAGACTGTTAAAATTTGTATTATGGCAAGAAAAAAAGCAGCTAAGTAAAGAAAAACGAGTGGCCATCATTACTTTAAGAAATGAAGATCAGTCAGTCCAAATAATTGGTAAAACTTTGAAAGTGTCCCCAAGTGCAGTTGCAAAACCATCAAGCGCTACAAAGAAACAGGCTCACATAAGGACTGCCCCAAGAAAAGAAGACCAAGAGTCACCTCTGCTGCAGAGGATAAGTTCTTCCCAGTCACCAGCCTCAGAAATCGCAGGTTACCAGCAGCTCAGATTAGAGACCAGGTCAATACCACACAGAGTTCTAGCATCAGACACATCTCTACAACAACTGTTAAGAGGAGACTTTGTGCAGCAGGCCTTCATGGTAAAATAGCTGCTAGGAAACCACTGCTAAGGACAGGCAACAAGCAGAAAAGACTTGTTTGGGCTAAGAACACAAGGAATGGACATTAGTCCAGTGGAAATCTGTGCTTTGGTCTGATGAGTCCAAATTTGACATCTTTGGTTCCAACCACCTTGTCTTTGTGCGATGCAGAAAAGGTGAAGGGATGGACTCTACATGCCTGGTTCCCACCGTGAAGAATGGAGGAGGTGTGATGGTGTGGGGTGCTTTTCTGGTGACACTGTTGGGGATTTATTCAAAATTGAAGGCATACTGAACCAGCATGGCTACCACAACATCTTGCAGCAGCATGCTATTCCATCCAGATTGCGTTTAGTTGGACCATCATTTATTTTTCAACAGGACAATGATCTCAAACACACCTCCAGGCTGTGTAAGGGCTATTTGACCAAGAAGGAGAGTAATGGGGTGCAATGCCAGATGACCTGGCCTCCACAGTCACCAGACCTGAACCCAATCGAGATTGTTTAGGGTGAGCTGGACGGCAGAGTGAAGGCAAAAGGGCCAACAAGTGCTAAGCATCTCTGGGAACTCCTTCAAGACTGTTGGAAGACCACTTCCGGTAACTACCTCTTGAAGCTCATCAAGAGAATGCCAAGAGGGTGCAAAACAGTAATCAAAGCAAAAGGTGGCTACTTTGAACAACCTAGAATATAAGACATATTTTCATTTGTTTCACACGTTTTTGTTAAGTATATAATTCCACATGTGTTAATTCATAGTTTTGATGCCTTCAGTGTGAATCTACAATTTTCATAGTCATGACAATTAAGAAAACTCTTTGAATGAGAAGGTGTGTCCAAACTTTTGGTCCGTACTGTATATATTTTCATGGCTTTTTTATAGAAAATGAAAGGCCATTTGGTCAGATCACAACTTGCAACAGACTCTAGTCAGAGCCAGAGGACAATGAACTTCTGACACTTCTCATGTGAACTGTCTCCCTTCGATATATTTCTCTCTACAACTCACTGAGGGTTCTTCAGGTCTCCACAGATCACTGGTCATAAAGCAATAATATTTAGAAGAAAAATTTTACAATCGATTTCTCTAATCTTAGTATTCATCCTAGCTCCTACCCCCTCCCTAGCTTGACTCTGCTTTACGTCACCTGTCGTATTTACTGCATTATCTCACTCTGCTAATGTATATATGTATGTGTCTTCAGAATTTGTGTCATTATCAGCCTGACGAAGGGCCTAAGTGTCCCAAAAGCTTGCTATGCTTACCATCTTTTCAGTTAGCCATTAAAAGGTATCAACCACTAAGGGACTCTCAAATTTTAATATTTTTCTATCTACTGGCTAACAAGGTATAAACATTCTTTACCTTGACAATTCCTAGAGGTTTTAATGTGCTTATGTGTGTTCGTGTCTCTGGTACGTGTAAAAATAAATGCCACACATACCAGAAACATGAACTGTGATGCTGACCTAAGGGTCAGCTAATGACTGTATGATCAAAGGTGGTCCATCTGCTGGAGCACCTATCAATCACTAGAATCGCAAGCTCTCCATTCTAGAGGTATCTCAATAATTACAGCACTTGGGCATTTCCATCCGTCACTCGGACATAGAATGGTGGGACACGCCATATATGTGACCAGCACTTCTTTCAAATACCTCTAGAAAGGTTCGAGAACCCTGTTCTAGTGATCAGTGTGGATCCCAGTTATTAAATGCCCACCAATTGTATATTTTTCCCCTATCCTTTGGATGGGTGATAACTATTTGTAGTGGGATAACCGTTTTCAACTCTACCTCTCCAAAACAAGTGCAATGAGATAGTGGCTCTAATCTATGCTCATTATGACATTATACTTTTGGCTCTAGAATATGTACGGACGCTATCACATTTATTCCTGCCTTATATCTGCCCCATTCATTATCTTGTAAGTACTTTTGTTTAAAAAAACCCTGAGTTAAATGTGTTTTATCCCATCACGTCGAGGCTTATTTGAACACGTTTATGATGGCAGCCACTTTTCCCCTCCACTTACAGTGCATTATGGGTCATTATATTCATTGTCTGCCGTCAGCTTCCCGTCATTAGCGGTACATCAGTGTCTAAGCAGAGGGAAATATTAACATTTTAGTGCTTCCTGTGCTATTTTGAAATAGCTTTTTATCAATGTGGTGCTTAACTTATCCCCTCACTATTAGAAAGTGAAGTGTATGGACAGAAATCTTTAGCACATCTTCAGCTTGACGTGACCTTGATAACCCCAGGGAATCACAGAAGCCAGAGGTGATAATCTGGTTGCCAGAAAATTGACAGCAGATAAAACTAAACAACTATCCTAAATAGAGTTACCCCCTCATTGCTGGAGGGGCTATTTGTAAGTGAATGTCTGATCTTCCGCTCTTGGGAGCAAAATGTGAAATAATAGTAAAGTAACTGCTTCATTAAATAGATGGCAACATTGGAAATTATCTTTGATTTCTTACTTATGCATGTTTTATTCTGTAAGTAAACCCCAGGCGAATGTCTGCTTGGCTTACACTTTTTATGGTTTTCTATTCCTGCTTCCGATCATTATGTCCCCTGGCTGGCTTGTCAGGGCCCACACTGATTGTTTAACTTTTCCTTTTCCCTTTCTGTCTCTACAATAGTTCTAGAAAAGGAAAAAAAGAAAATCTTCATGGAAGCAAGACTACCGGAATGTTTTATGATTGTGAATTCAGTTCAGATACAGTGATGCTTTATCGCTAGGAAATACTGCTACAATATTACGGTAAATTTACATAAGCGTATAAAACACTAGTATCACCTGAAGAAGTGTGCTATATCTAAAGTATGCATTTATAGTGCATAATATTATACTAAAATCATATGTGTAATATATTAATACCTTTAATTATGAATAATTAAGTTGTTAGGTCGACTCAATTTATAATATATTTTTGTAGGCCTTTGTATATATGAAACAGAGAATTTTAAAATTCTGGTGACCTTCTGATCACACGATAGGTTTTTATAGCTACTCCTGAAATTGGAGATGTTCTCCGGGATTTGAAAAAGAGTTTATATCATCAGTGAATGTGAAAAAACAAACAACCAAAATAAATCAAAGTTAGCCCCTTAAATCCTGTCTAGTGTGGACAGTGGGGTGTTCAAAGGGGTTGTGCAGGCACTTAATATTGATGACTTCTCTACTGGATTAGTCATAAAAATTAGATCAGTGATGACCCGACACCTGTCGCCCCCACAGATCAGCTGTTATAGCTATTAACAACTGCTGCCCAGAACCGCACATCAGCTACTCTTCTCTCTTGAATAAAAGCTGGTGAGCAGTTCTTAGTAGCAGCCAAAACCCATTGGACAGCTGTTTTCAATTGCAATCAAAAAATGTTGACGTTTCAGTTTTGAATTACGGAGCTTCATTAGAATATGGCAATCAGAAAACACAGGAACTAGAGGAGCTATTATTGTATTTTGTTATGCGCCACAAACAGGCAAGATGAGCGACTAGCTTCTTTTCTTTAATTTTATGTATATTAGGTAAGACCTTATTGCGCTATTATATCCACAGATCCACAGCATCCCAATCAGAATATGAGCTGGTTGCCAGATGCTCTACAAGATCAATGATAGCACCTCAGTAGTAGAGCGACAACTAGGACGGTTGTCGCTCTACTTCTGCACTGCTATCATTGATCCTTTAGAGAACCGCCAGCAATCAGCTCATATTCTGATGAAGGTCCTCAATTCAGGACTGAAACATCAACATTTTTTGATTGCTATTAAAAAAGTTTATTCATCATCATTTTGAGTGCCGAGTTTATTTTCCATTATTCTGGGGATATAAAAGGTATACATTTTCAATTAATATAAGAATAAATTGAAATTATTCTGTACTTAATTTTAAACATTGGAAAAAAAGACGTTGAAAGGGACCCTGACATCTGATACATTCTGGTTGATCCACAGGCTGTATGAGTTCAGCCAAATATGTTTAACTTTAAATGGCTGCAGCATTTTAGAGAGAAACATAATTTATACCCACTGGGAGACTGGTCGGAGAGGCAGGTCCTTGGTTACTTCACCCTGCCCACTGCCCTCGAGTGACAGGTCTCAATGTATACATCCAGTGCCTGATACGTACTGCTCATGGGTCGGAAAACCAATATCAGCTGTCAGGTTCCCTTTATAATTGTATATCAAATTCAAGAAGAGCAAAACATCTGGAATCAATTCTTATTATGCATCAGTACATATATTTATAAAAAATTCCAACAAAAGAGTCCTTAACAATGTAGTGTAACATGGAAGGTATATGTGTGTAAGCACATTGGTAAAGTAAATATCATTATATAGGGACACAGATACAGATAAAATAATTCAATTTTTATAAGATGTCAGGGTTTGTAGGTGTTTTTTTCTAAGGCCCCTTACACACTAGCGTTTCTGTCCGATTCGGACAGAAAACCGCATCTGCCGCAGTTACCGCCTAACGGCATGCATTCTCTATGGGGCTTGCGGCAAGTGTGGAAAGTGCAGTACTGCCACGATCCAGCACTTCCAGCTGCGAAAAAAAACGCTGCTTGCAGCTTTTTTTTTTTTTGCGGCCGCAAGTGCCGCATCCGGCGTAACTGCACTTGCCGCACCGGACAGCAAGCCCCATCGACAATTCATGGGGCTTGCCGGATCTGGGCCATAAGTGAAGCCATTAGGCGGCAGATCCAGTAGATGCAGTAAATCTGCAGGATCTGCCGCACATCAGCGAAAACGGTGATGTGAAAGGCCCCTAAGCTCTGCGATTCTACTAAGTTCTGCTATTTAACTTACCACATTTTTTTCTGTTCTGTTGATACTTGTGTAGCATTTTACAGTGGATATTTAATTCTTCAGAGGGATAAGAAAAGTATACATTTTACTCTATTTTCATGCAAATGTTATCTAAACCTCTTATGTTCATGTATCCTAAGAAAAAAAAAGTATTTACTGCTTGATGCTCTCCACATATCTAGCAAAAGATATATAGCACCTTGCTTAAATAATAGTACTGGATAGCATAATTGATTCAGCAGAAAAAATTAATCTCTAAAGGATTACAAAAAAATGTAAAATAATAATAATGGAATACAAATCCAGTCAAAACTAACTTATATGTGTGATTGTAAGAAATGGAAGGATTGTCCTAACTTAACAAATTCTGATCATGTGACTCTTTTAGGACATATAGACATTATAATAAGGGATCCATGATCAGAACCACCTGTGGTCTTTTCGTCATAGCACAAAGGGAGCTTCAGTGCTCATGGTTCCTTAGTCAGACATAAGAATGATGTGTATCTGCAATAAACATTTTTGTGTTCCTTATCAAGTTAATGAAAATGGATTTGCAGGACTTGGTCCATTGGCAATGACAGTAAATGTGGCATGATGTTTTCCCCTGTATGTTTTCTTTCCTTCAAGTTGTTAGAGCAGTGGTGGGAATAGCACTCTCGCCAGCCAGCTTCCTAGTAAAGGATAAAAGCATGGCTTGCAAGGTATTAGGTATTCTGCTCAGTGATCAGGTGAAGGAAACCGTATAGGGATGATAGGGAGATCAGGGTACAGCCCCAGGTGAGTTCAAAAGGTGTTCCTTCCCACATTCCCTACTGAGAGGGCGCACTATTGTGAATGTGTTCCCGGTGTTCCCTTGAGTCTAGTATTGTGTCCAAGATGCAACTGGTCCATGCACCACTGTCACGCAGTGTATTTGGACACACGCCAATCCATAAATAACACTCATATTAGGATATGGTAATCAAAGTGGACTTGCAAGAAAGGACTTTAAAAAAAAAAGAATTCAAACTACATATGTATGGTGCCTCAAATCTGTGACTAATATTTAAGGCCACTTTGCTAACCACAGAACTAGCGTAAAGAGAAATGCCTTTCAAAACATGCAAAAGTAGCTAAAAATCTCTGAAAGTGTCAAAAATACATCTGGGTATTTTTTTACGGCAAAATTAATTTCTGGTGGGCAAGAAATTCCAATTACTTTACAAAAACCATGCCAAACATCATTGTAATAAAGTTATATAATGAACTTGATTACAATTATTGGACATTCATTCCACCAAGTACATTAAATGTCCACAGCCCTAAATGGCATTTGTAGTTCCACTCCAAACAATATAATATTATTTCTTATTATTATACCCCAATTTATTCCATACATATGAAAAAAGGGCCATACATAGCCAAGTTCAATAAGTATGAACAATATAAGGCACAGACAGGTATAGAAGTAGAGAGGACGCTTCCTGTCCGCGAGGGCTCACACAGGGCAAAAATAAGATTGTGTTGGTAATGTGTGTAGGGAATTGAGAAAACTGCAGGACTCGGCTGTTTTGGGCAACCTATATACCCTGTCTAGGAGCAGCAAAGGAGTAATGAGCCAATACATTTCTAAATATGACCATAAATATCACAACCACATCCAATATTGCTAATCCAATGTTTCATTGATTCAAACAAGCAGAAGGATTTTAAAATTACCAGTCATACTTGGTCACTTAAGGTTATAAGTGGTTGGAAATATATGACTGCTTTCTTCCAAGAACAACACTACATCTGTCTACAGATTGTGTGTGGTACTGTCGTTCAGCTTTATTCTTAATCTGTGGACAAGTGTGTCGTTGTTTTTGTAATATAGAGGCCATGTTTTTCTTATCCTAAAAAGCCATTTTAGGATTTCCACCAAAAGATCAGAATGAAACTGCTGCCTATAAAGCACTTAAACAACGGGATAGTGCACAATGTACCGAAATATAATGACATTAAAATCTATTCTATGAAAAGATTAAAATATTTTTTTCTTTAGAAACCTCTACATTAGTTACTGTAAGCAATCATTACTGTGAACAATCAATGCTCATTTAGAACTCAAAATTTCAAGATTTTAATGGTTACAACCCTGGAGGTCTAACCAATGTCATGCTTGGCACCTCTCACTTTCCAGCTGTTTTGGATGCAAGCCATTCTTAACTGTTTCCTTCCATTTACCTAATGATCCTACAGTCTCCTGCCCTCTTCCATTTTCATTTGGAAACCGTAAAACATGAATCACTAGTCTGGTATGGATTTAAATGGCGTTTAAGACATCTAGATAATTATTTACGTTAGTGGGCTCTAACATGGAACTTTAGAAAATATGTTGGCACTAAGAAGGAATGCAGTGAAACTCCTTTGGTAGATGATAATCAACAAGATATATTTCAGTCAGCAGGGATGTGAGTGATTTTCAGAATATTTTGTTGACTACTAATGGGCAGCGATTTTCTTTACTCACATATAAGGTAATTAAAAAACCAACTTGACTTACCGCATTACTGCAAGGAATGTCCTTCACTTTTAGCCATGCAAGATCTAAAGTGCCTTCACCCTTGTAGCAAGATTGTAGTCTTTCTTTAATTCTATCATTAATTTGTTTAAGAGCAAAGACGCACAAGGCAGACTCATCCAGGGATTTGGTTCGCCTCTTCTGACCCTTAGAGAAGATGGTAAATAAAACATCATCACCAGGTTTGATCCCTAAAGATCTGGAAAGAATTGATCCAGCTTTGGACAAATAAGCTGCCTGAAGAAGTCTGTACTCCACACCATTTTTCTCACACCCAATTGGAACCTCAACGTAAGAATTGAAAGCTGTGTCCTCTTTGCATAAACGTACTAATTTCGATGTGTAGACTTGCTCCTTTGTAGTGGAACCAGGTGGAGATGTCATCTCTGGTTGAAGTGTCAAGAAATATACAAAGTTTGCACTGCTAAAGCCATATATATAGTAAATATCAAAGTCTGGAATAACATTAAAAGTGTCCGAAGGTATTTTTATCATTGATGCAACAAACTCATCATGGAACACATATGCAAACATCCCATCAGCCTCTGAGTTCCTTGTGAGTTTTCTGCTAGAAATGGTAGGAAAGTATTCTGGTTTCCCATCAACAGATGTAGCAATAAACAATTTATCATCCAAGTTGTTGTTTGAAACAATAACTCCAAAAACAGAGCCACTCTCATTAACCCCTGAAAGGTAATGTTCTTTTTTATGGAAAGGCTCGCCAAGTTTAAAGAGGTCCTCTAATCTGAGTAGCTTGCAGATGCCTTGATAAAGGCTACCACAGGCTATTAATCTGTTTTCTTTGTAATCAATTAGTAGCATTTTATTTACATTGTTTGTATACACCAACGGTTCATTGCACGGCTGGACTATCCTAGGAGGGTAACACTTTGGGTTGTCTTCATCTGGTCCAGTCTGGTGGGTCAGTAAGACCTTCAAGTCTTCAGAAAGTTTGTAAATTCTGTTAATAGCTCCTAGGTAAATGTGTCCAGTTCTTTCATCAACCACCAAATGATTAAAAGTCCAGTCAGCTTGCTCAGCATAGAAAGTAGTAACATTTCTTTTTGTCTTTTGGGAGATAGCTGACACAGTGGCTAATACCATAAAGAGGAAAATGGTGCAACTCCAGCTCCATCTCACAGATGCCATATTTGTAGCCAATATTGTTTAGTGGTTTTCAATGCGATGGGTTTGCTCCCTTTGGTCCTGCCAAGAAATAAGAACACAATGTCAATACATTGGCCAACAACAAGTATTTTATATCACTGACACAATATTCTGAACGAACACTACATTAAAAGTAAAAAATCCCTTTATCACATCTACAATCTTTCAAAAATTCATTAAGAGGTAAAAAAATATAATTTTGTAGACATCATAAATTAATTTTAATATGCACCACAGCAATTCAATATTTTAATTTCCATAGTTTTCATATATATCTATTTTCATGTTTTTGTATGATAAGGAGCCAGGTTATACAACAGGGTTTCTTAAACTGTGTCTGTGAGTTCAGGAGAACTTACAACAAAACTTATCTATCTGCTTCCAGTTTCTACTTCTTCCTTTACCCCCTTCCTCCAAAAAACTTTCAGCACCAACAGTGATCTCGTACCTCAGTAATAGGAAAGTCTGTATATACTGAAGATGCTACCCATGTATTGAAAATATTAATAAAGCCCCCCATGAAGTTTTTCTTTCTACTCTGTCTATGCCTATGTGTAAGTAGTGTGGGACGTGTTAATATACTCACCTTATCGCCACCTTCTCTGCCATGCAACATTGTTCTGCACCCCTTGTCAGTGACATCATGTTATCCAGCTCACTCTATGATCTAAGTGTAAACCAGAAGTGGCTCTATGTAAACCTATGGGAAAAACTCTGGTAATGCAGATCACAGTATAACCAGGAGAGTCTGAAGAGCAGTGATGTCACTGAGAAGGTAAAGATGCTGGATACTGGAGAACATGGCGGTTGGTGAGTATATTAATACACTTGATGCACACACTAGAGATGAGCGAGTACTAAAATGCTCGGGTGCTCGACGCTTGGGCTGAGCATCTCAAGATACTCGTGTACTCAACCAGAGCACTGAGCCCAATGTTATCCTATGGGAGACCCGGTATTTTTCTGGCATGACCCCCGGCAGCATGGATAAACCCTAAAAATGTCACAAAAGTATCAGAACAGTGCTGAAATGACATGGGAACAGCATGGGGAAGATCCCTGTAAGCATTTCAGACTCCAAGGTCACTGCTGTGAACAATGTTGTCAGAGTATTACGCCACTTTTACGGACTGTCAGGAAAACGTTACAAAATAAAACCAAAATGGATTTTCCTGGAGAAAATATTAAGGGCTCATACCCACTTGTGAGACAGAGTTGGTGTATGTTAGTTTTTTGGATTACTTGAAAGATTTTTTTTTTTAAATTGTGGGCACTCCAATGCCCCTAGGAAGAGACATGCATGAAGGCCTCTTTAAATACTGTGCCCATTATAAGGAAGTGGGTCTTTTGTAGTATTGCCTTTTGACAGGGCAGCCAAAAATTGGGAGGCACCCCAATGCCCCTGGAAAGAGACGTGCATGAGGGCCTCTTTAAATATTGTGCCCATTTTAAGGAAGTTTGTCTTTTGTAGTATTGCCTTTTGACAGGGCAGCCAAAAATTGTGTGGCACTCTGATGCCCCTGGATAGAGACGTGCATGAGGGCCTCGTTAAATAATGTGCCCATTTTAAGGAAGTGGGTCTTTTGTAATATTGACCTTTGGCAGGGCAGCCAAAAATTGGGAGGCACCCCAATGCCCCCGGATAGAGACGTGCATGAGGGCCTCTTTAAATATTGTGCCCATTTTAAGAAAGTGGGTCTTTTGTAGTATTGCCCTTTGGCAGGGCAGCCAAAAATTGGGAGGCACCCCAATGCCCCTGGAAAGAAACATGGAGGAGAGCCTCTAAATATTGTTCCCATTACAAAGGAGCAGGTCTCCTGTACTTGTAATGCCCATTCTGTAAGCATGGACTTAAACATTTACCCCTGGGGGTATACATGAAACTACTGCCTAACTTTTGAACGGTTAGGGTCATCATCATCATAAATATGATGTAAAAAGTATGTTTTCATGTCATCATGAACCACGGTCGTACTGATCATATGATGGTGGCGGATGAGGAGAAGTATGAGCAGTACAGCAAGTAGCCAAAGTCATGAAGAGTGTACGCATGTGTGGGTGTGCGGAGGTGCATGGCAATTTACCAGCACAAAATTTAAATTCCACTATCATTTGGTGGTGTGTGGTGAAGTCAGGCCCAATCCAACCCTTGTTCATCTTGATCAGAGTCAGCCTGTCAGCATTTTCAGTTGACAGGCGGGTGCGTTTATCAGTAATGATTCCACCTGCGGCACTAAAAACACGCTCTAACAAAACGCTAGTGGCAGGGCAGGCCAGGAGTTCTAAGGCATAGAGAGCCAATTCCTGTCACGTGTCCAGCTTGGATACCCAATAATTATAAGGCACAGAGGAATCTAGGAGCACTTTATTTATATTTATTCACATTTAGCATTTTGTTTGCTGTGTTGTTAAATTTGATTGAAAAAAATTTCAATTAATTATTTGAACAAGAGAACAAGGAGATCTTGGTACCAGCTCTGTATTCAACAAAAATAGACCCTAATAGGCTTTAAAGTAAATAATCCATTTATTGTTCAATTACATAAATCAGATGGCACTAGGGCTGGCTGAACAAAAACATGCCCTTATTACAGCTGAATTATATTTGTAAATTGATCATTCATATTAATCCTTTAATATGTACCTGTATCTTGTGGTTTCTCAGTTATATCTATCCTTAGGCCTCTATCCTTATATTAGGCCTAGTACCCCTGCTCTAAGCAAGAGGCAATAATTAACTAACTGCCCTAAGTTTTTCTGCTCCGCCATAATAAATCAGTACATAAAAATAAACTTGTATCTCCGGGGTTAATTATGAAAGCAAAGAACAGACGGATAGGAAGCCTTAGTCTACATGGAATGGAGGTACTGTACTTCATTACTGACACATATCATCTCACTAGTGGATTGAGAGCAATGCCTTTAATGAAAATAATTGGTATAAACACTTCTGTTAATTATTCTTCTACATTGTAATTAAAAATAAATTATGCTTGTAAATGAAAATGGTCTTAAATTTCATTGCGGTTTTCACTGTACCCTATCATGAATGATTAGTTTGTTAGGCCCTAAGTGGATAAGCAGCAACCAGTTTTTAGAATATCTCTCATATTGTCAACTAATTTGTAGTAAATGACTGCAAATCCAGTGTAATTTACCATATATTATTAGTAATATAATAATAATGCCTTATGCATACAGAACTTCTGACTGGCCCGAAATAAAATATACCCATGTCTAATGTGAAAATACAAATATCATCAATCTGGTTAACCTCTTTTCTCCCGGACAAAGCATGGCCATTAATCTTGAACCAGATGGTAATACTACTAGATTTAATAGACCAAGAAAGATTAATAACCTCTGTTGCCAAGCAACTGCACAAAGATGCTATGGGCAGTGTTGGGGTGAAAGGGTTAGAGTGCTAAGCTAGGGCTATGTATCACTGCAAGGATCCCTGTGGCATTGTTATTATGTTGTTGAAACATCTCTCTAGCCTGTAAAATCTCTCCGTACCCTGAGATTTTGAGGCTTGAAATGGCTTTGGGTCACTAACCAGGTCTCAAGTGGGACTTATAAAACCACATCATGTGAAGTGGAGACTGCACTTTGAAGTGACATATCCCCAAGCAACACTTGTCATGTCTTCAACCAGTGAAAAAGTAATAAAGCGAAATGAAAGAAAGTGTTTGCTTTTGGGTACGTATATGTAAGGCGATGAACATAGTGTCACCTTCCCCCTCAAAGACATCAGTGTTATTGTATAGTGTAATATGTATTATCTTATGTGTTACTGTGATGCTATACACTGTACAATGTGAATTGTAACATGTTGTTAGTGATATGTATTAAGTTATGCCAACATTAGGACAAGACGTAGTTAATGTCTGGGACTAGCCCAGAGTGGGAGCGGCTAGTGAAAGAGGACAGTGACTGTTTCCTGTCAGAACACCAGATAGGGCCCAGCATTACAGAAAAGCAGACCAAAGGTCTAACTGGTTGCAGTGCCCAATGATGTGGCCGAGCATGGTGCGGGAGACGTTTGAGATTGAGGCGAGGATAGTGATGTACAGAGTTATCTGGTGGAGACAGGTCAGAGGACTGACTGACTAAGTTACCAAATAGAGAAGGGTCCAAAAAGAATGATGCCTAACAAAATGGCTGTGAAAGGTGACTGGCCAGGATGTAGCAGAACATGAGGTGAAGTTAATGCCCCTGAGCTTCAGAAAGATGTAACATGGGTTCGGCCATACTGGCAAATCATCCTTCTAAGAGGGAGAAAACTCAGCACCATGGGAGGAAGATATGACTTTCATTGGCTGTACTGTCGTTCCAGGCTGAGTTTTGGTGGAACAAGTGAACCAGTGGAGGCTAGAACATATGAAGTGGAAGAATTAAAGTACTATGTATAAGATGCTCTGTGTTAATGAAAAGTACGAGAAGACATGTGCCTGCAATATTAGGTACATAGTTGTCATCAAACCGCTGTTAAGTAAAGCAATGTTTTAGAGAACTTTTGACTCTTGTGAAACTGGTGAGCATCTGTTCCTGGTCAGCCAAAACCAAGCCACCTGCAAAGGTGTATTGCCCTAAGTACCAATACACACACCCAGCCAGGACCCCATCTTTCAAGTAGTGTGGAGAGGAGTAAGACATATAGATCTCACCCACATCTACCAGCCCATGCCATGTTGGAAATGTGCGTATGCTCTATATGTATATGCACATGTGTGCTGCACATTTTTAAAGTATATTTTCAAGTACATACACATTATACATGTATCTGCCCATTTGCATATGCACTGTATGTGTGTGTATTTTATGTTTGTATGTGGTGTACAGTAAATATATGAAGTATCTGTATGTGTGCATTAGGGATGAGCGAGTAGTGAAATATTCAGACTCGCTATCTCATAACGAGTAGGTCCTAATACTCGGGTACTCGTTACGAGCAGCGAGTCCAATGTAAGTCAATGGGAAATGCGAGTACTTTCACAGTGTATCTATATACACTGCGAAAGTGAAATAAACATTAATAAAAGGTGTTAAAAATAAAAAAATAACATACCTACCCGACAGCTGTCCCGAGACCCGAATAGAACACATCTGCTGGCCTGCTAGGACCTTATGTCTGATTTCCAATTAGATGGCCGGTAGCGATCAGATGGTGTGTGACGTCACACACCACCTGATTGCTACCTGCCATCTGATTGGCCATCAGGTGTAAGGTCCTGGCAGGCCAGCGGATGTGTTCTTTTCGGGTCCCGGGATAGCCGTCGGATAGGTATGTTTTTTTTTTATTTTTAACACCTTTTATTAGCATTTATTTCACTTTCGAAGTGTATATAGATACACTGTGAAAGTGAATGTACTACTCACTACTCCTAACGAGTAATCGCAAGGAAACTCTCGGAGTAGCGAGTAGCCTGAATACCGTACTATTCGGCGAGTACTGAATAGTTACGAGTATACTCGTTCATCCTTAGTGTGCATGTATGATATGTATTTGTGAATGTGCTAAAGTACTTTATGTATGTGTTGTGAGCGTATTGTATATAAAGTATGTTTAAACGGGTGCATGTCCTATCTCTACTACATGTATCTGTGCATAGCCATATGTACTGTATGTATGAATGCTTGTGTACTGTATGCATGTGTGTATGTGTACTGTATATAAAATATGTGTACAAGTGCCAATGTACTGTATGTATTTGTGTATATGTACTATATGTATCTATGTATGTGTACTATATGCATATGTGTGTGTATTGCATATAAAATATGGTTTCTTTAGGCTAGGGATGGCATGTTGGAAAGCAGATGGCAAGGTATCCGAAGTTAATAATAAATTGAAGAGATGGATTAGTGCTGGGATAAATGTGGTGGCAGGGGCGGACTGGCCCAGGTGGCACGTGCCCCTGGGCTGGTGGTATAGACCACATCTAGGGCCGCCCCCGCACAGGAATGGGCCGGCGGCGCTTTGCAGCCGGCGCGGCGATGCAGCTGCAGACGGCGCCGGAGATGGTAAGTGAGCTGCGGCCCGAAAACTCTGATAGCACCCCACCGGTCATCAAAAATTTCTGATAGCACCCCCCTGCAAGAACTGCCACCCGGGGCCAGAGGCACCAGCCAGCCCTGTGTGGTGGTGGAATAGGATGGGCTGGGGTCAAGTGCACAAGTGGTAAGGTGCAATCTGGAGAGGAGATGAGTAAGCTCTCCCTCAGTGGTGGTAGGAAGGCAGATAACTGGGAGGGGTGGGCAGTGGCCTGGAATACATAGCAGTTGGGGTGCTTGAGCAATATAGACTTGACTGATTTGGTCAATCTTGTTGTTGAAGTGTATGGCAAAGTCTTCTACAGAGAGGAAGAACATCAAATGGTGCAGTGGTACTATATGCATATGTGTGTGTACTGTACATAAACTGTGTATGCAAATTTATATGTACTATATGTATCTGCGCCTGTGCATATGTACTGTATATTTGAATGCTTATGTGTATATTTTCTATATGTATATGGGCATCTGCATGTGTGCTAAAAGTATGTGTGCACATGTACTGTTTGAATGTAAGTACTGTCTATAAGTGTGAAAGTTCTATATGTATATATGCCAGTGTAGTGGATGCATCTGAATATATGTACAGATGTAGGATTTATTAAACTAATAATAATAGATCACAAATTAATACAACTTAACAAAAGCCGTTGAAGTGGTGCAGTTAGGTGTTGAGTTACATCTTTCTGCATCAGGATAACTTGGTACATCATGGTCATTGTAAGAAATGCTAGCCCTGTATCTGTGCGTGTGCCTATGTACCGTATTGATCTGGTTGAGTGTATTGTATGTTGGTATGTATTTATTTGCACTACTTTCTAAATTCATTGGAAAAACAAATTTTCCCTTCTGGACCTTTAATACTGCCATGTATCCATAAAGCAGAGCCCTCATTTCTCTAAGATCCTTTAAATGTATGTGCAGCCCCATTCCCAGGATTCTCCAATATTTAATGAAGTTGTTCGGTCACATTGAACATGAAGCCGTTCAGTTTGGGGAATAAAAACCATAATGCTAAGACACCAAACGTTGTAATCGCTCGATTGTATCCAGTTTGCTTTTGGAAAAAGACATTGCCAGAAAGTGCCCAGCTGTTCCTGGGAAAGCACACTGAGCATAGGTTTCAGATCACTTCCAGCAAGCAATGGAGAAGGAGCTTAGTGACTCTGCCAGAGGACACCTAAGGCAAGAGCTATGAAGTAAATAAAGCCCAGCAGTGTGCCTACTGCTAATCTGCCAGTGCATTATAGTGTTTGTTTTCACCCTCTGCTCGCATAGCTCGGTAGTTTCCTGGGACACAGGCGGCTGTGAACGGATGATCGCTGGGCCGACCCCATCCCAGCTGCAGTGCAATCTCTCAATGAGAACATAACTATTAGGGGACTGTGACATCTCAGCTGTTTAACTTCACTTCCCAGGTGTAAGATTTGTTGGCAAGAATATGCAAGTTTCATAAGTAAAGGAAACTTCAAAGTAACCTAACCTTTTGTAATCTCCGGATATACTTTTAAATAAGCATATTTGTGATTATAATGACCTTGACATATATCAATGGATTTGAACTATAGGAACAATACATTACAAATTATAGAATAAATTGCATACTTAATGTAATGTTGTTGTACCAGCCTAACGAAGGGGACACAGTGTCCCGAAAGCTTGCTATGTTTACCATCTTTTCAGTTAGCCATTTAAAGGTATCGACCACTGAGGACTCTCAGATTGCAAAATATTATACTTAATGTATTCATATCATGTAATCTAAAATACATTCTCTGCATTGGAGTAAATATTTCAGATCCTTCAGTCTGCATTATTCCCTCTAACACACTAGGGGTCAGTTTATCAATGGTGACATAGCATGCCCTAGTTTATGAAATGATGTAAACCTTAAAGCGAACCTGTCACCCCCCTCGGACATCAAAAGCTAAAATAGCCACCTTCTGCAGCACTAAGGCTGCATTCAGAGAAGGTGGCTATAGCCTTTTGATGACCTATATACAATGAAATATACACTTGGATAACTGCTTTCACTTAAAGTGATCCTAAACCCACAAACTGACCACCCCGCATCTTTATACCTGTCCCTGCACCCCCTCTTATCATTTCTAGCCATCCCTTTTGCAGAAAAAATCGATTTTGTAAAGTAGAGAAAAGTTTATATTTACCTCGTCCTGTGTGGGTTCTCTGTTTCTGAGGAAGCCGCAATAGGCATGCCTGTCTGCTGCTGCCTTGTAATTATGCACGCCCCTCTCTGCTTGATGCCTTGGTAAGAGCCTGGCCTTTCATGACGCGGCCAGGCTCTTAGCAAGCAGAGAGGGGCATGCATAATTACAAGGGAGCAGCAGACAGGCGGGCCTACTGTGGCTTCCTCAGAAACAGAGAACCCACACAGGACGAGGTAAATATAAACTTTTCTCTACTTTACAAACCTGATTTTTTTCTGCAAAAGGGATGGCTAGAAATGATAAGAGGGGGTGCAGGGACAGGTCTAAAGATGCGGGGAGGTCAGTTTGTGAGTTCAGGATCACTTTAAGGAGACCGGTGACCGGGAGGCTGGGTTTCGCGCTCCTCCGACCCTCCCCCTGTTGTCAATCATCCTGGTCGGCTGCTACTGCCTCCCCTCACAGTGTAACATGAAGGTGGATATATTAGCTTTTGATGCCCGGGGGGGGGGGGGGGGGGACAGGTTCGCTTTAAAGAGTATGGCTGCTTTCACATTAGCGGTATTGCAATTTTGCAGTAGATCCTGCAGATGTCGTCGCACCTGTCGGATCTACAGCATAACGGGTGACTTGCGGCACCGATCCAGCAGGCCCCATTCATTCTCTATGGGGCTTGCTGCTGGGTGTGGCAAGTCTGGTATTGCCGAATCCAGTACTTGTGGTGCTTTCAGCACCACAAAAAAAACGCTAGCTGCTCTTGCTGCACCCAACTGCAAGCCCCATAGAGATTCAATAGGGCTTGCCAGATCGGTGCCGCAAGTCGGCGACATCTGACGGATCTACCGCGAAATTGCAATATCGCTGATGTGAAAGGAGCCTTAAAAACCTTTTTTTGTAATTATGCTCCAGGCATTGCAAAGTCAAGGGTTTTGTGTAGTATACTTTATTACCACATTTTGTTTCTTTTCCTTTCAAACACTGTGCTGCTGTGACCATTTCGGATCCTTTGGAAGCTGCTTTTATTTGCTTGTCAGCCAAAATTCATCCTGTGTTTATTTTCTGAACTGGGGAATTTCCCTTTCTGAGCAACTCTGATCCCCAATCCAGTTCTTGAACATGGAAATTCCTCTACTCTATAACTTGAATGTGAATATTGGCTGAGCAGCAATTCAAAGCAGCTTCTAAAGGAGCATCAAGTTGTCATGTGAAACAGCTCTGCAGTATGGTGTCTGAGAGAGAAGGAAGCAAAATAAGCTAATAACATATAATAAAATTCTTAACTTTTAAAAGCCTGGGAGATAAATAAACTGAAAAAAAACTCTTTCACTCCTTCACAACATTGTGATTTTCTGTTTTTCGCTTTTGTTTTTCCTCCCCTTCAACCAAGAGCCATAACTATTCTATTTTTTCATCTACATATCCATATGAGGTCTAGTTTTTTTGCAAGACAAGTTGTCATTAATTTTATCATGTGATGCACTGGAAAGCAGGAAAAAAATCCAAGTGTGTTGAATTTGCAAATAGAGTGCTATTCCACAATTTTTTAGTTTTTTTCATTTGTCATGTTCTGCATATGGTAAATATAACTGGGGAATATGATTCTCCAAGTCATTACGAGCTCACAGATACCAAACATGTATCTTTTTTTTTCAAATGGGTAAAAATAAATTTGGAAATGTGTAATTTTGCTTTTGTCACCGTTTTTCATGACGCATAATGTTTTCATCTTTTGGGATATGGGGCTATATGATGACTTACTTTTTGCACCCTGAGCTGGTGTTTTTATTTTGGGATAGATACGATTTTTTCATTGCCTCTTATTGTAATTTATTGCAATGTTGAGGCGATCAATAAAACTTAATTCTGGTATTTAGATTTTTTTCTCATTGTGCCATTTAACAATTAGATTAATACATTTTATATTTTGATAGATTAAACTTTTATGAACCTAGCAATACCAAAAATGTGTATTTTTATTGCTTTATTTTTAATTAAGCCAAAAGGGGATGATTTAAACTTTTGTGTTATTTTTTCATATTTTTTTTAACTTTTTATAATTGGCTTCCTAATTGCTTGTGTTATGCCGGTGACAAACCTAATGAGATGCATTCGAGACTCACATGAGTCTCGTTTAACTCAGGCTAGGGTCAGACCTGCGTCTGCCCTCAGCCTGACGAATCCGTTTAAAACTTAGGCCTAGTTCACATCTGAGCTCTGGTGCATTTGTCAGCATTGCGCCAGCATCGGAGTGCAAATCAAGCGCATTGTGCTAACGCTGCCATTACCTTGTGTGGGCGAGCGCGCCAGACAGAACCCGTAAGCGCAAGTGTTAATGCGGCTGTGTCACAGCGCACGCGCTAGTCCGCGTTTCCCGTGCATCTGGACTAACACATGCGTTGTAGCACACCCCCTTTCACACTTGCGCTTACGGCTTCCGTCTGCCTGTGCTCGCCCATACAAATAATGGCGGCGTTAGCACAATGCACTTCATTTGCGCTGTGATGCGCTTTGCAGCGCATGCACTGCACTGCCATCTGTGCTAGCGCAATGCTGCCAAACGCACCGGCGCGCAGATGTGAAATGACCCTTAGTCTCTGGCAGGCTGAGCACATAGCGTTAACAGCATATAACACTATGCGCCACCTGCTTATGCATTGCTATGGTAACCTGAGGCTTCGCGCACCCGCCGGCTCCACACACAATGCCCGGATAATGCGGTTTGTAGCGTTTTCCTGTGCACTCTGCAATAGCGCATATCCGGGCATTGTGTGTGGAGCCGGCGGGTGCGGAAGCCTCAGGTTACCATAGCAACGCATAGGCAGGCGGCGCATAGCGTTACATGCTGTTAACGCTATGCGCTCAGCCTGCTAGAGACTAAATTTTAAACGGATTCGGCAGGCTGAAGGCTTATGCAAGTCAGACCCTAGCCTCACTCAGCACGACCACCACCTGTCTGGGGAGGAGTGGGTCAGCTAGATAGAAACACATGCAGCTGACACACTCCTGTCCAGAGAGACACTGAGTCACGCTCATCTCGCTCATTGTATCTCGCATGCGTCTCTCTCATTGTGTCTCCGGCTTTACATAGAGTGTTGCATGAGCACTGCTCTGTATAGCAAAAATAAAAATCTTCTATGAATGTCAGCTCACAGATGGCATTCGCAGGAGGATCGAAATGACAGACATGGAGGTCATCAACTGACCCCTATCATGGCAAAGCACTCACTGATCTCATGGAGACCAGTCAAGGAAAACACTGCGGGCAGCCGGCTAAAGCGCTCAAACACAGTGAAATCCATGATGCATTGCCCCTGGAAATTTGAATATGCAAATGGAGTCCTTGGAGCCTCGATTTAACAGTGAAATCCATGATGCATTGCCCCTGGAAATTTGAATATGCAAATGGAGTCCTTGGAGCCTCGATTAAGACTAGCCCTGGGGTGGAATCCTTGCGGAGACCACCATAACCACCATATTAAGTGGCCCTTTTAGTCGATATCCCACTCAGGTACAAGTTAAGGATATGACAAGGAAATTAACAGAGCCAGGTATCCATCCACAGACAGCTGTTTCGGGATATTGCCCCTCATCAGTGTGGAGTAGGATTCTGGCTAGGTGGGAGCAATGCCTGGTAGACCAACATCACAAAGCATTCACTGATCTCAGGGAGACCAGTCAAGGAAAACACTGCGGGCAGCCGGCTAAAGCACTCAAACACAGCGAAATCCATAATGCATTGACCCCTGGAAATTTGAATATGCAAATGAGTCCGGACTCCATTTGCATAATCAACTGACCCCTGGCTCTCATGACAACCTATCAGCACACCTCGATGATGTCATGAGCATTTTAATCTGTAATACCCCCCCACCACCAACTGTATGGTATATTAATGTATAGACTTCAGATATAATTGCACATATGGGGCTCTCTTTTTATGTATCTACTTATATAAAAGCTAATACAATCCTGACAACAAAATGAATTCATTTCCCTCACAATGCATAACCCCTTGTTCACACCTGTGAATTACAGTCTCGCAGATGATTGTGTTGTAAGTATAATTCATTACATCTGAGAGATATTTCATATAATTACTTTACCTCTCTTCATATTCTTACTGAAAGGAAAGCAAATAATGTTCTTTACTGTTATACAGCAGTTCATTTGTATTGAAGTGATGAGTAATTGTGTGTTGTACAGTAAAATGTCACCAAAGTCTATTGTCAGACAATTAATGGAGTTTATATTTATATGCCTATGTTTTCACTTTGTGTTGAATCTCTGCACGGAATATTAATTCAAATGATAAGTGCAGAATTTACAAACATAATAATATTCTATGCCTTGTGAGAAGCATTATAATGGAGAATTCGGAGATCCTACACTTTGTAAAAATGTAATTTCATTTTAGAGAATTTCATAGTTCATAGACATGTCAATGTATAGGGCACATTCACCAAGCTAGAGGCTTCTCCGACTTTCCCATTGATCATTGTAATGATGTCTTATTACATAACAATCCCATTCGATGGACACATAGGATTAATTGCTCAGATAGCTGTCACAAATGATTGTCTGGACTCCATGAAAAGAGTCTGGTCCTGAAAATGTTGGCAAATGTTAAATTAGAGAACATACACCAGTGGCATATACAAACATGCATACAAAGCATATAGAAAAAACATAAGAAGTAGTCCTATCAATTTTTATGTTACCTCTAACATTGCATATGTCATTGCTGCCTGTTTTTGACCTCAGAGGCACAGTAAAAAAATATATTCTAATATTTACCTAAAATAAACCCCAACCCAATGGAAATAAACATGGTAATATCAATAAGTATGAAAAAGGAGCCTGCTGTCACACTTAGGAGGATAGGGAATCAGGTAACTAGATGGTGTAATGGGCGACATCTACATCCGATTAACGATAATCGGGCAGATCGTTGATGGGAGGTTGGTGAACCGGACGATGAGCGTTCGTTTAACCTGCAGCATGGGTGTGTGTGACACCTCGATAACGATGTTGATAACAACCTCGCCTATTGAGAAGTGAAGGACGTAGGCGTTTTAACGACCGCAAGTATCGTTTGCTTGTCGCGGAATCGTTGCTGCGTCGTTAACGATATCTATACGTGTGACATTTCACTAGTGATCACTGAACATCGTTCAAGTAATCTAGGTCAAGTTGGATCGTTGATCGGATCGTTCGACCATTGACGCGTGAGACGAGGCCTTTAGATGAAGGGGTAGAAAGGACACATATGTATATGGAACAACTGAAAATATGTCATACAAAATTGCAATTATACAACAGTATGGTTCTCTTAAAGACTTAATCTTTTGGAGGGAGTTTTAGGCCAGGGTCACACATACCATTCATTTTTGGGCTAAATCCGTTTTTGGGAACATTTTGGACATTTTTTTTTCAAAGTCCAAAAACGGATATGTGTTAACACATGTGCATGTGCGTTTTTAAAAAATGCATGCGTTTTATGCAGCAGCCCGAAAACGCTGCTAGCAGCGTTTTTGGGGTGCTTTCAAAAAACGCATGTGTTTTTTTTAAATGGGGACTTATGGGAGACACATGCGTTAACGCATGGCACATATAGGCACCATGCGTTTTTTTGGGAAAAATTACTAACTCCCAAAAAATTTCAAAAAACGGCCTGGACCTCGGGGGACACTATTGGCACCCTTAGAAAAACGAATCAGTTTTTCTATGGGCTTCCAAAAACGGATTTGTATGTGTGACCCTGGCCTTACTGTATTAATTGGGCAGTTTTTAATTAGATGGTTGTCAATTCACTTTCTATGCATTATTGCCATAAGGAAACTAATTGATATATTCCACTGGGGTGGAGCATTATATGCAAAACATGTCAAAGTTTTGTGAAAAACAAATGAATTACAGTATTTGAACTAATTGGGATTCCTTTACTGCTGTCAGATACACGACACATCAAGTCCACCATCAGAATTTTTACATCTGCTCTAGTGTTAAACAACATATGGCTGAAGAATAACACAATCCTATAGCTATTCATCCATATACAGCTGCAAATATCACATCTCACCTACAGCAGAATTCAACATTTGCATCCTTTTATGGATACGCTGTAAATCTGCAAATCTAATTCTATTTCAGAGACCTACAGGCAACACCTTTCATGGGTGTCTGGAATTCACTCCTTGCAGCTACTGTTCATTTTTTTCGCCAAACGTCCAGCTGGCGGATATAGTGTGAAAGGCTGACTACATTGTCACAGTCCTGTGAATGGGAAATTCAAGGCGGAACTTCTTATCTGGATCAAGCTATTCTCTCAGTCACATCTCACTCTACCAATTTCACACAGAAATGCACAGGCGGGTACCTCCATGCAATATAACAAAAGAGCCTTCATATCTTTTCTGCCATCATTTATCAACCCAGTGAAGAGAGAAATCCCAGCAAGAAAAGGAAGATGCTTCTTGATACGGAATAACTTCTGTAATTGAAGTGTGAGGAGATGGACTGGACTTTACAGTCTCTACGTCACTCAATTGGGCTATAGGTGCTGACGGCACAGATGATGGAGCTCAGGTAACACGAGCTTGATCTAACAAGCTTTGGACAACACGGGCTAATATCTATTCATCGTCAAATTCAATCATATTTAAGAATTTTGGTTTATTAGTAGAGCACTATGATGGTGGGCACTAGACATAGGGAGTGTTGCTGCTGGCACAGAAGTAACTATTGATACAGATGCATCTCTTTGTAAGCAGACACAATACATTTTCCTTTATGCCTCACTGATACAGCAAGGTGAAATGGCTTTTAAAAGACTAACATCTAAAGTGTCTTCGACTGGTAAATCCGGTAATTCAGATCTCTACCTATTCCATATACAATAGTCAGGTTGCCCATACGTGTCAATCATATAAATCATCATACTCCCTTGTGAATATTGTACACATTTAGTTCCCTTTGGTCAAGTATCAGGTGACTTAACACAACTACTACTTACCGTACATACTCGAGTATAAGCCGAGTTTTTCAGCACAATTCTGTGGAGGAGGGGGCCTGTATACTACCTAAGGAGGGGGCCTGTATACTACCTAAGGAGGGGGCCTGTATACTACCTAAGGAGGGGGCCTGATACTACTAAGAGGGCTGTATACTACTAAGGAGGGGGCCTGTATACTACTAAGGAGGGGGCCTATATACTACTATGGAGGGGGCCTGTATACTACCTAAGGAGGGGCCTGTATACTACCTAAGGAGTAGGCCTGTATACTACCTAAGGAGGGGGTCTGTATACTACTAAGGAGGGGGCCTGTATACTAGTAAGGAGGGGGCCTGTATACTACTATGGAGAGGGCCTGTATACTACTAAGGAGGGGGACTGTATACTACTAACGAGGGGGCCTGTATACTACTAAGAGGGGGCCTGTATACTAGTAAGGAGGGGACCTGTATACTACTATGGAGAGGGCCTGTATACTATCTAAGGAGGGGGTCTGTATACTATCTAAGGAGGGGGCCTGTAACTCCTAAGGAGGGGGCCTGTATACTCCTAAGGAGGGGGGCCTGTATACTCCTAAGGAGGGGGCCCTGTATACTCAAGGAGGGGCTGTTACTCCAAGGAGGGGGGCCTGTAGTACTCCTAAGGAGGGGGGCCTGTATACTCCTAAGGAGGGGGCCTGTATACTCCTAAGGAAGGGGGCCTGTATACTCCTAAGGAGGGGGCCTGTATACTCTGAAGGAGGGGGGCCTGTATACTCCTAAGGAAGGGGGCCTGTATACTACTAAGGAGAGGGGCCTGTATACTAGTAAGGAGGGGGGCCTGTATACTACAAGGGGGGGGCCTGTAAAATACTAGGAGGGGGCTTGTATACTACTAAGGAGGGGGGCCTGTATACTACTAAGGAGGGGGGCCTGTATACCAGGATGGGGGCTATATAACAGGATGGGGGTTTGCTGCATTTCTCACCCTAGGCTTATACTCGAGTCAATACATTTCCCTAGTTTTGGAGGGTAAAATTAGGGGCCTCGGCTTATACTCGAGTTGGCTTATACTCGAGTATATACGATATATTCCCCATATTTTCTCTAGGAGTTACAGACAACCTGTGTGCATTAAGTAATTTAAGTAAAGACATGGCTGTAATGAAGCTGTAATACTGACTGCATTGATACCTTTGGTGAAGAAATACACTTTATGGTTTCTTGCAATACTCGCATATTTGTTCCAAATAGCAAGTATAATGTAAGTCAATGGAAAACGCAAGTAATATACTGCTGGACACGATGAAAAGGTCTGGGGGGCTGCAAAAAGGCAGAGATGGATGATAACATGCTCAAACTGCATGGGAACAATATGCAAACAAAATGTAGACTATGTCTGCATCCTGTTCTGCCATACAGCTGTCTGCTCTGAGACAGGACCTAGTGAAGATAGATATAGATAGATAGATAGATAGATAGATAGATAGATAGATAGTAGAATAGGTTGATCCGGCTTACCAGTCTCCCGCTATTGCTTCCAGGGAAGCCCATTAAGCTTCTTACATATTCACTGCACTGACTGGCAACAGCCAATCACAGACACTCACACTCTGTATGAGCCTCTGTGATTGGCTGTTGCAATCAGACTGCATTTCCACAATCTGGACAGCGATTGTTATTATTGTTATACATTAGTGTATGGCAGCCAACCTGCCGCAAAGCATGTTAAATAAATAATTAAAAAAGAGCGTGTGATGCTTTGCAGTATTTTTCAGTCTAGCCCAGTGAAACTGGACAACTGCAAGCTGCCACACTCAGTTGCATAATTTTACCTTGGCTGGCAAAAAAATTGCATGGGCTCTGCCCTATTTTTAATTGTCAGCCAAGGTAAAACTAAGCAGCTGAGGGTTGGAATTCTTAGCGGGTTAGGGCCTATTGTTTTAGGATTCCCCCCATGTTAAAGAATAGCAGCCCGCAGCTGCCCATGAAAATGGTGCATTCATTGTAGTGCCATTTCCAGGTGCTTTACCAGGCTCTTCCACTGGCCCTGGTGGTGGTGGCACCCTGGGTAATAAGGTGTTAATTCCAGCTTTCTATTTCTTAGGATTCTTAAAGGGAACCTGTCACCAGGTTTTTGCAACCTAATCTGACAATAGCATAATATAGGACCTGAGACGATTTTTCACTTGCTGGGCTGCTCAGCGTAGTTTTGATAAAATCACTGTTTAATCAGCTGGACATTATCATTAGCAGTCTACTTTGCATGCTGGGTGGTGACTGGTTGGAGTCTCAGGGGGGTCCCAAAATTTGGCCAGTGAGGGGCCCTGAAATCCCTAGTGGCAGCCCTGCTCTTGAGAATGGAGAGGATTTTTAGTGGGGGGTAAATGCATAATTTCTTGGTTTTAGAAGCATTTTGCAAAGTTTACTCAGTAAATACGATAAGACAACCTCTTTCTCACTACCTAGAGGGTAACGAGATATTTAAAGAGTTATAAGTCTCTACACGGTCACCATAAAAGGATTTACAAACAATTTAGAATTTTCAAACTACCGTCTTTCCCCGAAAATAAGACCCCTCCGAAAGTAAGACAGGGTAGGGGGAATGGGGGGGTCTGCTAATATAAGGCTCCCCCCGAAAGTAAGACAGGGGGCCACTTTTGGCCCCCAAAAAAATATAAGACAGGGTCTTACTTTCGGGGAAACACGGTATGATGTGTGCATTCGTGCATTCATGTTTATGATGTGATAAAACCATACCCACCAACTAAAAACGTAAGGTTTGTAAAGTGATAGGGTTCTACACAGGTTAATGCAATGTTTCATGGCAGTGTATGATTGGGAATGTGCAAATCATTTCTTGGCCGGCCAAATATTTTCCATTTGGTAAATATTATTTGAAATGTTTCCACAATGAAATGTTTCTCTTGTGAAAGCCTTAGATTAAATACGAAAAGGTTTTAATTGACAAACACAAAAATGGAAAACTGGCAGAAAGGAGCGTTAGTATTTTTGTATTTTCCTTTGCCACAAATCATGAATGGAGTTGACGGATGATATTACCACTTATCAACGTTGGGGGCTGTTGGCAAAGCTTGTCAGCTAATTGAAGTGTAATTAGCCTTCACGATTCAACAGTGTTTGAGTTTTTTTAACAGCCATAACCTTTCCAGGTGGCTGGGGGAAGAAAAAAACAATTCATCTATGCTGGGAGAACAGAGGTGGCCAACTTCTGCTGTTTCGAGAATACAGACACTAGCCTGATGTCTTTGACCTGGGGACCAAATTCCTATCTGGTTTACGTAAATAAATGACACTTTAATATGTTTTTATGTAATATTATTTTAATTTTGTTTCATTTAAAACAGTTGAAGGTTATTTAGGGCAAAAAAATGAATTGCAGCTAAAGGCCGTATTGGCAAAGGGATTTTGTAGTCTTTATAAAATACTCCTGGCACGGGCACAGGTAAACATTTCATGTAGCCTTGCCATACTTGGCATGTGACAACAGCTATCGCTTGGCTCACCTGTCTGTGCCTTATCAAACCTTCAATTGAGGGATTTAACAATTAGCAAATGCTTTTAATAAAATGACAATGAGTGTGTAAAAGTAGCAATTTTGGCAGCCAATTCAGTATTCCGCTAGATGAAAGGAATGTAGATTTTACAATGAAGTCAAGGAAACTGAATATAAAGGGAAATCGCACATTATGGAAAATGCGTTATACTCTTGAAAAACATGAGGCATTACACTTATACTTAACGGCTCATTTACTACCAGTAACAAAGCATTTAAGTGCAGTAAGTAAAGCATTTACTAAGAAGACACAATACAGTTGGTTGCCATGTGTCACTATCCAAGGCAAAATAATTCATTCATTTTAGCTAATTGTATTGAATCAAGACTCAATAAAAGCAGATCTTATTCTACAAGTACTACCATACCAAATTTAAGTCATCATGGGCAACAATTTTCTTAAGAATTTCTATTGCTCAATTCTTCAACAGACTATAATAGAAGACTGATTCCAGCAATGTGTCACTTACTAGGCTGCTTAATGTAGTTTAGTTAAGCCCCCGTCACACCTGGTGACGGGGCTGGGGATGTCGGCGGCAACTGGCAGGTGCGCGCACGTTTTTGGCACCCCACCAGCGTCGCCGTCCCCCTTTTACACGGGGCGACACCTCCAGTCCCGCGCCGGCGAGCTGCCTATGGCTCCTATTGCCTGACAGGTCGCCGGCGCCCGGTTATATGGGGCGATGTGTGCACATCGCCCCATGATGGTCACCTGGTTTCAGAGCACTGCTCTGAAACCAGGCGACCGCCCGGCACCACCCACATCGTCCCTTTACATGAGGCGACGTAGGGGCGATGTCGCTGCCAATAGGCCACGCCCCCACGTCGCCTCTGTTATCGGCGGCGATGTGGCCCCGTGTGACAGGGGCTTTAGAATCCCTGTTTGTCTGATAAAGATGCAGCAGAGCTAAGACTTCTGTGCTGTATATTATCCCGCCTATACCCCTGACAGGCAGTTTATTGTGTACGCTGTGAATTGTCAGCAAGCTGCCGATGAGTGGTGGGGGCGGGGTACACAGATTATCCTGACTGCTCTGCATGTGAAACTTAGTTCTGTAGTGTTAATGTCCTTCTGATAAAATACTGATTATATTGAAACTACAGCACACAGCCTAATAAGAGACACATCTGTAGAATCAGGATATCAACACCTACATTATGCTGATTCCAGATTAAATAGCAAAAATGTACTAACAGATTAAAGTGTAACTGTCATGTCATAACTTTACTTTCAGCAGAATGTCTGTCCCTGCCTCTATCTTCTCCTCACTCTTTCTCTCTCCATAATATGTTATGAACACCAATTGTCATTTCCTTTCTCAGTAATGGAAGAATCGGTCTTAACCAAAGACAGATTTTACAGTTTTAAACCCATGAATTGAGACTGAAAGATACAGGATGAGAAAACAGATTTCACAGATAAGATACACTACAAAGTTTTTTATTTTCTATAATACTATTGACGATTGAAATATAACATTAAAATGACAATTACTCTTTAAAGAGGACCTGTCAGCAAGATTTTGTAGTGTAAAGTAAAAATGTGGCTGAAGTAGTACTGTAACACTGATACATTGATACCTTTGGTTAAGAATTACTCTTTGTGGTTCTTTTTTATTCCCCATTTGATGTTTTCTAGTAATTAGATTTTGGAGCACAGTGCACTGGGTCTTTTCCTCCCTGTCTGTGATTTCCCAACTCTGAATGACCTGCCTCCTCTGTTTAAAATCTCAGCAGTAACCTGTCAATTACAGACCGAAGGAAGACAGAGGGACTAGGGAATCACAGACAGGGAGGAGAAGACCTAATTAGTAGAAAACTTCAAAATGCTGAACAAAGAAGAAAAACATAGTGAATTTTTTTTACCAAAGGTATCAATGTAACCAGCATTATAGCACCATTACCACCATGTTTTAATGTGCTTTACAAAATCATGATGACAGATTTTCTTTGATAGATAATTTGAGTAGATGTGAAGAGCACCAAACATTAAAAAATGCATCCAATATTGCCCGACAAGCTAAGGCTAGGGTCAGACTTGCGTTTGCCTCTGAGTCTACAGGATCTGGCAGAAACTTAATTTCTGGCCGGAGTAGCGCATAGCGTTACCTGCAGGTAACGCTATGTGCCGCCTGCCTATTGATCCCTATGACAACCGGATGCTTACCGCAGCCGCCGGATCCACAGGATATGCGCTCTTGATATAAGCACAGGAAACGCTGTTTGCAGCGTTTTCCTGTGCACTCTGCAAAAGCGCATATCCTGGAGATCTCTGTGGGGCTGGAGGCTGCGGTAAGCGTTCGGTTGCCATAGAGATCAATAGACAGGCGCTATGCACTACTCCGGCCATAAAGTTTCTGCCGGATCCTGCAAATCTGACCCTAGCCCTAACTGCTTCCTTTCTCAAACAACTGTTTAGTTGACTGCATTGTGATCTCTAGTTTAGTGTAACCAGTCGTTTCATGCAGCAGACCATTAGAAATCACAAACTAAGATGGTTCTACACATTTAGTATCTGTTTGCTGACCACTAGTTTGGACACAAGCTATTCCACCTTCCTATTTCAGTTCAGCATAGCCAGGATTGTTCACAATGGTTATAAATCTGCTGCAAGACACCTCTGATGGCAACTTCTCTCTCCTGAGAACAAGACATTGAATACTGAAATACAGCATACTCAGTCGTTTATAGACGGAGGAAGAGATCCAGCTCTATGGAGTAAAATAATCTTTATTGCAAAGTCATATAAAATCCAAAGTCCATTGTGAGTAGAAATAGCATTAGAAAAAATTCATGATGAAAAGAGTCAAATAAATAGCAAATGGCATGTTTCTAGTGTTAGGATTAACAGTGTATGACACTAGAGACGCACTGAATGCCGTTTATTCAGCTCTATTCATTATGACTTTTTTCTAATGCTATTTCTGCTCACAATGGACTTTGGATTTTATAATAATGGATTCATTTTTTCCTTGGACCTGGATCTCTTCCTTCCTCTGTCATTATGTCCCAGCATATAGTAGATGTCTCTCCATGCCTCTACCAATCCTTTTTACTCTGATATTATTGGTCGCAGAGAAAAATCAAACCCCATTATACATAGAATAAAATGGACAATCATGGAACCCAACAACTTTTTTTCTTACATGTATAGGGCAGCAATCAAGGTTGGAGGTTATAATTGTTTTACATGCAGACATATTGATTTTCTTTACATTCGGTTATTGTGGATTTTTGACTAAATGACAACAGGGAGTACAGCTATGTTGGTTGTAATGTTTGTATTAATTTCTCAAAAACCTATGGAATACTTCCTACTGTCTATTTGAGAACCTGTCTAATAAAACTGAATAGAAAATATCTCCATGAGTGAATAAAATACAATAACCATGTTTTGTCAGCTACAAACGTCTTAACTTTGGGCACACATCCTCTTTAGCTCTAAGGCTAGGGTCATATTAATGTTTGCAGCCACGCTCAGGGGGGTAATGTTAAAAACATAGGTTTCGGCAGCATAAACATAGTGCTACCACCATGGTAGTGCCTCATTAACGCTGCCAATGCTTACCTATGGAGACGCAGCCCGTAGCGCGGCTCAAACGCCGGCATCTGACTGAAATCTCGTGTTATTTCCTAACATGAGAAAAGATGTTGTTGAAAGCGTCTTTTCTCGTGTTAGGAAATATCGCGAGATTACAGTCCGATGCCGGCGGTTGAGCTGCGCTACGGGCTGCGCCTCCATAGGTAAGCATTGGCAGTGTTAACGCGGCACTACCATGGCGGTAGCACTGCATTTATGCTGCCAAAACCTATGTTTTTAACGCTACCCCCCTGAGTGCGGCTGCAAACATTAATGTGACCCTAGCCTAAAAGCAACTGAATAATAAAATAGGGACAAACACAGAGAAGCCATCTAACATGTTTTTGATCACCTAAATGGTTATGGTCGACTGGAATATTTGTACTTGCAGCACATCTTCCTTTACGGCTTGTAAATATAACAAGCTATTTCTTTTTATCCATTGTAACTAAGTTGCCTGTTGGAACGAGGATCAATAATTGTGTACAATGATAATTTTGTATTAATGATTTTAATAAAATCTTGCTAAGAAAATAATATCAGGAAGGTGATCTGCATGATCAGATTCCATATAAAATAAATGTAGCAACATTTATTCTTATCCACTGACAATAAGGACAAAATTCTGAAAGAGTTTCTCAAAGAGAGAGTTACAGAATGTTTGCCAATACCATTTCCTATCCCTGTGAATCCAGCCTTATATATATCCATTGTACTATTATCATGCAAAACATCAATGGAGCAATGGCGTTCTACAAGAATTTAAACAGTAATAAAACTAGATAATTATTAATGTTTTCCTTTAAAAATCATATTTACATTTTTGTACTTTATGGATGGAATAACATTGCTCTATGTATCTATCCTATACATAGAGCTAAGTGAATGTATTTATTTGGGTTCTGAAAGATGGCACATCAAGGTCGGCAATCCCACTTACATTATATCATTACTATGTCAAGAATGCATTTTATATTACATGCTCATGAAGGGCACTAGGAAAGTGTAATGGTTACAGTAATACAACGCATCAAGTAATGCATAAATGTTCTTGGAAATGTTTATGAGAACCTCTGCTACTGGCAATGAGCAGCTTTTAACATTACCACAGATCAGATAGTATGAGGGTACGTTCAGCTAGCAGTGTATCCAATACATTATAGCATTACTAAAATCCTTCTTATCCTACTAGTATACTTGTCACTCAACTACAAGTATATATATACATACATATATATATACTTATACACTATATATATGTATATATATATATATATATATATATATATATATATGGTATATATATATAATTAACCAAAAACGGACAGCACTCTCTTCCTCCAGAAGGTTCTGAGTGAACCGAAACGTTTGGTCGGTATGGGCCAATAAAGAACCACACTTTTTGCCAATTGGAGAGTGCAGTCAACTTATGGGTAATATGGGTAATTATATAAGCAAGTGAACACTGCCTGGACTTTGCACCTGAATATATTGTTCCGAGTGCTGCTCTGGATTTTTCTTACATATATATATATATATGTATATATATATATATATATAGTGTTCACACAAGCAATGGTTTGCTGGCTGAGACTACCAACACTAGAGGTCTTCCATCCTCCTCCTGCACATAGACCACGGTGGCTTCAACAAGCAATCCAGGCCCTTTTCTTTGCCTAAACCAAATTAATGCAACCCGCATAACTGACACCGCAATTGTGACAGACCCATATACGGGTCTCAGTGTCACATATACTATGACTGCGGACGGACTGTAAGGCTGTGGTCACACATAGAAATCCGTTTTTGGAAGTGATTTTCATCACCAATCCGTTTTTTTCTGGGTGCTTTTTGAGCCTCCTGCACTCCTGAACGTTTTTGGAATTTTCATTAAAAAAACGCATGCGCAAACGCATGCGCAAACGCAAGTGCGCGTTTGCATGCGTTCGCGCATGCGTTTCCCATAGGGCCCCATGTTAAAAAAAACGCATGAAAACGCATGCGTTTTTTAACTGATGCCAAAAACGTTGCATGCAACGTTTTTGACTCAAAAACGGACAGGGCAATGTTTGGAGCTCCATAGAAAAACGGACAGGGTGTTTATTACACCCAATCCGTTTTTCTGTCAGTTTTTGGACTTAGAAAAAAAAATGAGAAAACTGAAGCCAAAAACGGACTGAGGGCTTATGTGGAACCCCAGCCTAACAGTTATACCACCAGCACAAAAACCACGATCAGACGTCCATTGAATACAAGTAAAACATCAATTTATTGTCCAAATTGGGTATCAAAGGGTTAAAAAGTGTAAATGCAGTATAATACAATCGCGGTCAGTTTGGCAGTTAAATTTCATTACATTCACCAAATTCCACATGCACAGCTATCAAATATCATATCAATTATATGGGTCTGTTATGTCACTTCACAGACACCTAACCTTTTACCATGTATTTACTATATGTGGAAATGGATAATTTACAAAAGTCAGGTTACTGAGAAATCTCTCATGTATAACTATATCTCAAAATGTGCCTATATGTTCTGTGAGGTAGTGCCGGGATTGCAAGACAAATGGCCGTGAGCCCCGTATCAGTTTATACAGAACCCGGATTTATTCATGAGGCACAGCAGTGGCACAAGTTGCCGGGTTCCGGGATGCAGCCGGGTACAATGCATACATCCCCCGGACAGTAACACGGTCTCTTCAGGTTAGAAGTTCACTCCGGTCTAGGTCGCCCTGGGCCCCTGGGTTAGGCCGTGTTGTAACAGCACACAGCCTCTCATGCCCTGGACCTGACCACTCAGCAGTCCCTTCTGCCTCAACTCAGGCCGAAGCTCTCCACAGGGGACCCCGCCCCGTCTCCTAACCTAGCTTTTAAACCCGTGTCTCCCTCTGGGGAAAACCTACAAGACCCGGACTGGAGTGGAGCGTCCCTCTATCTTATATTCCATACCGGGTTCAATACGTGACAGTGCACATTCTGGGGGACACATATTGCCCCTCGCATATGATCCCCCTCACTGTCTCACAGTTCTTAATTAGAGATTCAAATAGGCACTGTGATGTCAGTATAGATATAAATGCTGGAGTGGTGATTCCCCTTTAAAAATTTGACTTAACCCACTATGGAAAAAACTTTTTGGGGCTTATAAATAGCTTATATCTTCGTTCCCCAAGACACCTTGGTCTAGCATTAAGAAAAGAGGACATTTAATCACAATCCTAAGACTTATATCTAGTTTCCCAAAAGCAACTAGTTCAGGGTTCACCCATACATGAGAAGCAAACAGTACCTGCTTAATGGCGCTGCCAAAGAGACCCGGCGTCCTCCCTTACAGCCTGTTTCGATAATATCTTCCTCTGTTTCTTTGCCTAGTTCGGTCAGCAATACTTGTTATCTGCAGCTCCCAGCAGAATCCACACTTTGCTCTGTTCCCCCAGCACACTGAACACCCAGTGGGTTCTTCCTGGTTCTAGTAAAATGCTGGGAAAATGCATCTAATAAAACCATGCAAAGATAGGATGTAACCCTGTTCTTCCAAGTTATCCTACTATATAGTCATAGCCAAAAGTGATTGCTCTCTAAAAACTGTTCCAGAAAATGAAGTATTTGTGTCAGACCTTTTTTGTAATTACGCATGTTTTGTCATACACATGTACTGTACATTTCATTTGTGTATATTGGAGCAACACAAAAAAACTCAAAAAAAGGCAAATTGGATATCATTTCACACAAAATATTAAAAATGGTTCGGACGATATTGTTGGCGCCCTCAACTTAAAGTTTGGTTGCACACCATTTGGAATAAATAACTTCAATCAATCACTTCATATAACCATCAACAAGCTTCTTACACCTCGCAACTGGAATTTTGCACCACTCTTCTTTTGCAAACTGCTCCAGGTCACTCATATTTGAAGGTGCCTTCTCCCAACAGCAATTTTAATATCTCTCCACAGGTGTTTAATAGGATTTAGATCTGAACCCATTCCTGCCACTTGCGCTCTGCATCCATTTCTGAGGACATCTTGAAGTATGTTTGGGGTCATTGTCCTGCTGGAAGACCCATGACCTAGGACGCAAACCTAGCTTTTTGACACTGGTAAATACACTGCAAACCAAATTCTTTTGGTAATCTTGATGCCTTGATCACTGTCAAGGCACTCAGTACCAGAGGCAGCAGAGAAACTCCAAAACACATAATTGACAAACAGTAGAGTGATATGCTTAACCACAAAGTTCTATCTTGGGCTTATCTGTCCACAAGATGCTTTCCCAGAAGGATTTTGGCTTACTCATGTACATTTTGGCAAACTGAAGTCTAGTTTATCTATGTCTCTGTGTCAACAGTGGGGTCCTCCTGGGTTTCACTTCATTCAAATGTCGATGCATAGTCTGCGCTGACACTGGTGAACCCTGATCCTGCATGACAGCTTGAATTTCTCTGGAACTTGATAGGGGCTGCTTACACGCCATCTGAACTATCTTGCATTGAAACCTTTCTTCAAATTTTTCTGCAGTCCATGTCCAGGCAGATTAGCTATAATGGCAATGTGTTGTAAACGTCTTATGTTATGCACTGTGGACGAATAAACATCAAGATCACTGGAGATGAGCTTGGAACCTGAAAATGTATATTTTTGAATAATTTTAGTTCTCAAGTCCTAAGATAGTTCTCTTCTCCTCTTTTTGTTCTCCATGCTTAGTGTGGCACACATAGATACACAATTCAAAGATTACGTCAACTTCTCTCCTTTTTATATGGCTTAAATTGTGATTTTCACATTGCCCACACCCTTTACTTGACGCAGGTGAGTTTTAACAACCATCTCATGCTTGAAACAAAGTTGTTTATCCACAATATTGCAGTCTCAACAATTTTGTCCAACACATTTTGGGGGGTTTGTAGTAAATTATGTCCAATTTGCCTTTTATCCTCTGTTTTATTTGTGTAGTTCCAATAGACACAAAGGAGGTAAACGTGTTTGACAAAGCATGTGTGATTGAAAACATTTTCTGGGAGTAATACTTCATTTTCTGGAACACCGGCCAACACCAACTGGTTATATAGACTGATCTATAGGTGGGCTCACTTCTAAAAATGATGGCTTCTGAGTTTTCTACCGGAAAGATTTGGCAGTCATATGGATCTGCTTTATGGCAATATAACTATCCACACTTTAAGGTTTTTCAGAAGCAGGCTAGATACCATGCTGAGTTTTACAGTAAGCGCAGAGACTGCTTGCAGCATCCAAATGAGAAGGTTCTTTCAAAACCTGAGGACTGTGTCGAGGGCTGATCTTAGACGTTTTTTGTCTTTAGGTCATTCTGGAACTGAAAGAGTCAGTCAGCTGCATGTTGCTGGAAATAAAATCTTTCTACGTACCCGAGGCACTACCTTGTTAAGAGAGTGCCCATCACTGTCTAAGGAGCCAAACAAGCAGTCTCAGCAATGATGTAAATCACAAACAATCAGTGTCACCGCATTTATCTGCAGAGTAGCAAAGAAAAAAAAGAAAATCGAAAGAATCATAGAAACGAAATTGTAAAATTGAGAATAAAAGGTATAATTTCTTCTGTCTATGACTATTCACAAGTCCTACATTTTGATAGCAGTAATGAACCATTTTAATATACTGCAGTGACACTTTTCTCTGACCAGTAGTTATGGTGCCAAAGAGAAAAGGACAAATGAATGCAGTGTTAAGTGTCAAACTTCATTTAATTGACATTCATGAAGAAAACATGAGCGGTTTCTCTGTGTGTAGGTTCATTAGTAATGGGTCAAGAAAGACGCCTGCTTTTTTTAAGGCTTGGATGTAAAGGGTGACTGTGGAAGGGTGCATCGCACACTCCTAAAGCACTACCCCAGTGGGGGGTTTGAGAGTTGGAGTGGTGCTTTAAATGTAAGTCCCCTGCCCACCTTTGGTCTTATACTTACCCTCGGGTGGCTTCATCATTTTAATCGCCACTCTGGTCTCATGGCGCTGTCTTGTGCCTGTGACTTCTCACTAGCTGGAAGTCAGAAGTAATTCACAAGCTCCTAATGCATCTCAATGAGAGACAGAACAAGGCTCTCATAAAGTTAAGAAAAGCAAACAAAAAAAAAAGATCCAGCTTCCGCAGCAAGGATGGGAAAATCATGTGAATTGAAATCTGTACTGGCAAATATTAAAAATCCATAAAAATTTGCTTACGTATTTCAGGCAGAGTCCTGTCCTTACTCATTTGCCAATAAAGATATGCTTTAATCTGCACAAATTTCCTTTTTTGCCTTGCTGCAGAAACTAGTCCATTTGTTTGTTTGCTATCCTTGATTACCACTGGGGAGTCGGCCCAGGAGTTTGTCCATGCACCGCACCCAGGCTGACTACCTGTTGGGACTGGTGAGCTGATGAATTGTTTTTTCTTATTTTACATTCTCATAGAGTTGCATTGATTTATTACTTCTGGTGCAGTCCCTGAAACAGTGGAGCATCAGGCAGATCAGAAATCGCCAAAAAATGATCGAAGCGACAATGGAAAAAGATGAAGGTGCCGAAGGGTGACTACAAAACAGGGATTATATTTAAAGCACCACTCCAGTGGTTAAATATAAAAAAATGCTGGAGTTTTGCTATAATAACCTACTTGAGGTTCATAAACGCACTGTACAAATAAACCTGATAAAAAATGAATTAAAATGTATAATGTAAAACTCATTACAAAGACCATCTTTTTATAATATCACCTCTTATCCACATCACATTTTAGTGACAGATTTCAAGTTTCACGATAGGTTATGTTTGTTGGCCAACTTCTTTAAGAAGAACACCCCACTAGAAGACTAATTTTTTAATTAAGTTGTTTCATTACTGCAACATTCTCCTCTGTTGCCTCCCTGCTAAGGGTATGTGCCCACAGGACGTTTTTGCTGTAGTTTCTGCATGCAGTTTACCATTGGTTTTATGGTAATGTATGCTAATTTGTTCCTGCGGTTGGGATTCCCAGCAAAACCAATGTGTTACACAGAAACGCTGTGCCCACACATTGGTTTTGCAAGTGTCAAGAACTGTCAAATCCCTCCGGTTTTGCTGAGGATGGATAGAACTGACATGTTCTATTTTTCCTGCGTTTTTGCTGCAGTGAATGGAAAAAATGCAGGAAAACGCAGCATCAAAAATGCAGCAAAAACACAGGAAATACTCGCAGAAAACGCGTGAAAAACGTGATAAAAGCGCAGGACCTGAATGCAGCAAACCTCCTGGCAAGGACTCTAGGATCCTTGAAACCAATACAGGTTTTGCTACATTCAGGACTGGTTAAAAAACATCCTGTGGGCACATACCCTTACACTCTTGCACCTCTGCAGTCAGTCCTCAACTCTGCTGCCCAACTAATCCAGCTCTCTCCTCGCTACTCCCCTGTATCTCCCCTCTGCAAATCCCTCCACTGGCTCCCCAACGAATTCAGTTCAAGCTACTAACACTGACCTACAAAGTCATCCATAAACTGTCTCCTCCCTATATCTCTGAACTAATCTCACACTATCTTCCATTGTGTAATCTTCGATCCTCCCAAGACCTCCTCCTCTCCTCCACACTTATCCATTCCTCACACAAACCCTCCAAGATGTCTCCTGAATATCCCCCATCCTTGGGAATTCTGCGCCACAAAACGTCAGATTATCCACTACGCTAGATCCTTCAGACGGAACCTGAAAACCCATCTCTTCAGGAAAGCTTATAGCCTACAACGACCGCCACCAGAGCTATTGCCCCACCACCACCGGAGCTGCCCCTCACTACCACCAGATCTGCTGCACCCCTGACCTACTGTCTCCTCCCCATTATCTTATAGAAGGTAAGCCTGCAAGGGCAGGGTCCTCTCCCCTCTTTACCAGTCTGTCATTGTTAATTTGTTTACTGTAAACTATATCTATAATTTTGTATGTGGCCCCTTCTCATGTACAGCACCATGAATTAATGGTGCTATATAAAAAAAAAAATAATAATAATAAACTGCAGTTAAGTAATTGCAGCTTTATGTTCTTTGATGGCTGCCAACACCAGATTGCTAGAGAGTTAATGGTAATTCCATCTAACCAGGTAATCCCAGGGTGTAAGGGTACCACACACTTGGCGACGCTCCAGAGAGCCTGACAACGATACGACCTGGTTGGGATCGCTGGTGCATCGCTACGTGGTCGCTGGTGAGGTGCAACAACACGGAACGATACAGCGGTTGTTGGGACCCTGTCTCTCAGACTTGTAGTATTGAGGTCGTTGTCCCTGTCAAACACACCAATGCATGCTGCGCCAGCGGGAGACCGACGATCAAAAAATGGTCCAGGACATTCCAACACGACCAGCGATCTCACAGCAGAGGCCTGGTCGCTGCTTCATGTCAAACGTAGCGAGATCGCTGCTTAGGTCGTTGTTGCATCACAAAACTTGTGACTCCGCAGCGATCTCGCTAGTGATCTCGCTTAGTGTGACAGAGGCTTAAGAAAAGCCAACGTTTGCCAGGTGTTGTACAACAAACATCACATCACAATAGAGGTTGCATTGCGATCAAGAGAGTAGACAAGACAAGAAAGTCACAAGACGTTCAACTATTCAAATTTTTTGGAGCTTGCTTGTTGCAGTACCCTTATAGTTGAAATTCAGCTCCACTCTATTGTATTGCACTGTGATGTAGCAGTGATACCTTAAGCAAATTTTGGTCGTTGTGTTGCCCCCGCATAACTCTCTAGAATCCTTCTTCCTTTTTTTAGGAGAGACATTGGTTAATTTTTCCAGGCAGCCACATTCCTTTAATGAACCTTACGCAGCACTAAACATGGTACCTGGTATGTTAAAAATGTACAAAATATCTCTAACTGCTAAAGTCTGTCAGTCTCTAACTTTAGCCCCAAACATACAGTGACAGCTGTCAAAGAGATCCATTAACATGAATAAAAACCATAGTGTGAGAATTAGTGTTAAAAATCACATGTGGGTAGCGCTGTACAGAAAAATGCTACTAGATGCCAAAAATAATCAATTAACTCCTTATACAGAAGGTGCAATATTCCCTAAAGCTGAATGTGTAGAAGACCTATTACGCGTAGAACATGTCACATTTCATTCATAGGGAGGTGAACTGACTGCTAGACACTTGTTAATAGGAAGTAAGTTAATAACTGCCAACTAAATACCCAAGTGAATCCCTCACTTTTTAGCTCCCAATGCAGCAAAGCTTGGTGACTTGAGTAGGACTAGGTACATTACTTTGGTATTTCATGTTTTTGGAGAATCTATATTATTATTTGCAAAGCTCAAAGAGGCTTTATTGACAAACAGTATTCACAACCTCAAGGCATGCTTGAATTATTGCCATCTCTTGGCTGCAAAAACTTTAGATGTCTTGGCAATGACTTGGTATTTTGTTATAAGGACTTTTATTCATCTGAAAATAAACAAGTCAGTAGGAAAAGAAAGTTGAGATGCTTCGGAAGAAAAGGTGAACATGTCATGGACAGAAAATATCAGGACGAATAAGATTAGATTTTTTTCTTACATTTACTGTAGTTTGATGACATTTAGATCTGAATAATAAGTAGTTGTCTTGTGGGGCTAGAACACATCTCCCTATGCAGGAGAATCACTCCTGATAATCACAAGAATCAATAGTCTGTTTTAAAGTTTCCTCTGGGTTATCAACCCATCTGAGGGTATCGAGGTGTAAATAATTATGGAGTTTTCCTGAAAAAGTGAAGATAAGTCCATGATGTCCAACGCCCCTCTGGATCAGTCCAGAGAGCCCAATCTTCACCCAGTTTTCTGGAGCTGTGGATTCTTTAAAGGGAACCTGTCATGCCAGATAACACTATTTACCCGCAGATATAAGGTGAATCCATCTGCAGGTAAATAGTGTTAAAAATATGCCAGGTCGCAGAGTTCTTGGCTGTAAATTAGTTTTTTTTCCTCCCAGGTGATGTCGGGTTCCAGTCATACAGACGTTCCAGCATGGCTACAGTCACTGACCACAGCCTTGTGAACGGCGGCTGTAAGCGCATCCCGGCAGTCTGACTGGCAGCCGACCCTGCAGTGCATCACAGCTGAGAGCTATGACTGGAACTATGCCAAAATAAGAAGAAATGCAGAAAAGGGATGGGATCAGGACTGCTCACCAACACACCCTGTGGACTCCCAGGCATCTAGCACATCCTGGCTTCCACCAATATGAAGTGAAAAAGGAATTCTGGTGCCACTTTCCTCAAATTAAAAAAATGTCTTTATTCTATATTCATATCAATAAAAAACATCAAAAGTACATAACAGAGAAGGGGTGGGGTCCTGCCAGATGAGTTTTGGGACAGAATGTCCCTTAATCATAGGGAATAATCAATTAATGGACATGGCATCCCAAAACGCATCTGACGGGCGCCCACCCCTTCTCTGGTGTTCACTTTTGATTTTTTTTATTGACATGAATATTGAATAAAGACATTTTTTTTAATCGAAAAAAAGTGGCACTGGAGCTCCTTTGTCGCTATGCCAATTGAAAACCAGCGGCAACTGGGAGGAAAAAAGTTAGTTCACTTCTGTGCTTTCAGAATGGTGGCTAGGCATTATTTCTAATACTATTTACATGCAGATTAACCCAATATCTGTAGGCATATAGCACTGTTTGATGTGACAAGTTCCCTATAAAGCACCCCAAAAAAAGAACAGTGTTACACAACCCTTCCCCCTCACAAAGTGCAGGGCAATTGACCTTATCAGGGGCTTATTAAGTCCATCATTATTGGCATAAAGATATGAAAAGAAGGTCATGCACTGTCACTACATATTTATACGCCTATGATCTTACCAATTCCATCCAATCAATTTCAATCCAAATTGGTATGTGTTAATTACTTATCGATCATACTGAACTTCATTTCTGATCTCACAAATCTAAAGCTTTACATCTGAAATCAATGATTATGGCATGTAAATAGTATCTGAAAGATATCTGCAAGAATATAGGGAATAGAAAGGTTTGATCATACAACAATCATAACAGACAAGGAAGATGAAAACTGGATCTATCCTAACAAAATATCTGCATGACCAAATGGCCAAAACTAATTTAATCTTTTGTAAAATGAGATTAATTGCTAAAAAAGTCTGTTTTGATAAACCCAAATTTACTTCCATTTAAAAATTAGCAAAAAGATTCAAACTACCTTATTCTAGCATCCAATTTGGTCTTTCATGGCAGCCAGACCAGTGCCGTGTTCACTTCTATGCTGGCACTCCTTTATCTGGAATCTGTAGTGCCTCCGATACTTATTAAGGTTCCGTAACATCATAACATCATTTGAGGGGCAGTCACTTTGCTGGGCAAAGGATTAGTGGTGTTAGATTGGTGAACACTGCCATAGTTCAACTAAGGAACCGGACTGGATGCTGGACCAGGAAAGTTCACATTTTTTTGCTTTTGCTCATCTCTTCCTTTATATATCCCAGAATATAAGTTATCTTAATACACTACACTGTAAAGCTTTAGTTAGAATAAAGGATTCAATAGATATTTAGTTGATGTTTAAAATTCTAAAAGCTGACATTTTACATATGTCTTTGAAAAGTGAGATGTTGAAGGGGATGTCTACTAACCCCATCATAAAAGGATCTTATCACGTGTAAAAACGCTATTAACATGCAGATATGAAATTAATCTGCAGGTTAATAGGATTTGAAACCTGCCCTGTTCCTGCAAACTGATCTCCGTGCCAGGAGGAAATTAACTTTAATCCTCCTAGCACTATTTGGGTAATAAGTATACCGGTCTATTGGTACAGCGCTTCCACAGGAGACCCGGAGTTATTACTATATGTGACGAACCAGGTTTCACAGATCTGATCCATCTGGAGTGGGAGAGCTGCACACCAAAGGAGATCTTATATGCAATATAACCAAGACACCTAAAAGGTGAGCAATATCAAAGTATAACATCGCTATGTTGAAATTTAATTACTGCACTTAGAGTTGCGCCGGGACTTTTTCTCTTTTATACCCCCCTAGAGACTTCCAGCGAAGTTAATCTAAGTGGCACTATTTGGGTTTCAGTCAAGGAGATGACACCGGCACCGTTCAGTCACCGTTCTGAGTATTGAAAGTAGCAGATGTAAATGCATCCCCAGCACTGACTTACAGCTGGTTCTAATGATGATTGGCTGTCAGTCAGTGCAGGGAGCATGGATACAGCTGCCAGTCTCGATACAATGACAGCACCGCCCCCATGACTTAAACTCACATGTTGCCAGGAGGATTAAAGTTCATTTAGTTACGGCAGCGGTGTTCAATGCACAGGTGTCGGACGGGTTTCAAATGCTATTAACATGACAAGTTCTCTTTAAAATCAGTAGTGCCCCATGTAAAATAAACACTCCATGACTTAAACCTCTGAGCTGGGCACCAATCAAGTGATGTTGGCACTGTGCCTGTCAGCACACCATGTGACATTAAGGCATGTAAGCACTGCAGCCCACCTCTCACAAGACTTTGGTTTGTTGGTGGACAGGGCTGACCTTGTTGGAATTGTGCCTGTCCAAGGGGTGAGCAAATGGTGCTTTTATTTTTCATGGAGGACTGTTGCTTTGAAGAAGGGGTCATCCAAATAATAAAAAAATGCCTTTAAGAGGGGAGGAAAGGAAGAAATAGCAGAGAGTGGTCGGAAACAGTTCTTTTGGTGATCAAACAATAAAATTAGCAAGACCCAATATGCATGTTAGAAAAAGTTGCTGCCCTAAAAACTGAAGACAAGAAAGGTTATAACAGAAGTGGTTGCAATGTCAATAGAGCACATTAAAGTTTTCATATTTTTTACTTAAACTAAGGGAATCAATGGTGGACACAAACAGAAGAGGGCCCCTATGCAAGAGCTCTACATGGGCCCCTCTTTGTGTCGGTGTGAAAAACTATGTGCTGCTTTGCAAGTGGAAGTGAATCCCCTTACATTATGGGCCCCTGGGCAGCTGCACAAGTTTCACCAATGGTGTGTTCAGCCATGACTGGAAACCATGGTCTTGCATAATCAATCCTCCAAACGTTTACTATCGCCTTACTATTCAACTAACTTTAACATTACCTGACATCAGTAAACTTTGAGGACATTTTAAAACAATACTATAAATCTTCAACTTTTCAATCTTAGTGTATAGGGTTCTTTGTTTCCTAGCAGTAATTATGTTGCAGAATTATATAAGGCTTTTTTATACCACACGTGGAGAAAGACAGGTGATAGGCGGCACACTGCAGCTTACAGCCACTACACAAAGGACTCTTTAAACGTTCATTTAATCTTTAAGACAATGTTCCCATCTTCTCGATATGATTTGCATATATAATGCTGTACTGGAGAAAGTTGATTTGTTTTACAATTAAACAAAACTACATTAGGTCAGATGTGCCAAGAGTGTCATTAACTGCACAGCAAACAAAGGAAGCGAGGAGATGCTGCAGAGATGCGGCTGCTGTGTTTAGTCTGCAGACTGCTTGGAGCAAGAGCCGTTCACTGCCAATGAATGTCCTGGCTCCCAGCCACTCACATATTTACTAAGCTGTCTATATTTTTAATGGTTTGTGAATTTGAAAAGATCATTTATCTTCAGTGATAAATACATCTTTCGATGCGGTTAGATTTCTACATTGTTGGAACATTATCTAGGAAACCACTTTACTTCGATGCAGGACATAAAACATTGCATAGAACAGAGACTTGGGAGAAATGTTATATCCAAGAAATAAAAACAAAAGGGAACAAAGGCCAACTTACCAGCATCACAATGGCATCCTGGTTAGGTAAAACAAACAATTTTTCCAAAATTGGATCTACAAGTAACATTTGGATCACATTTTTCATCTCCAGTTATGTTTAAAGGGAACCTGTCACTTCAATCTAGCCCTCTCTCCTGTCACTACCTGTCCCTGCACCTTCCTAGCTGTTCCCTAACTATCCCTCTCTGAACTAAAGGGGCCCTATAACGATTTAGAAAAATGAATTCTAACTTACTTATGGTCTCCATCTTGGCGGGCTCCAGGCTCCATGATTCCCTCCTCACGGTGTACAAGCACGCCTCGCTGGGCGTCATCCCTCCTGCTGCTTTACTGCCTCCTTTTGGAATCTCGCACCCTCTTGACAGTGTAATACCCGGGCCAGAACGTCATATTTGGCCCGATGCATCATCGGCCTGATCACGTGATTGGCCCAGTGCATTACGGGCCTAAACACGTGATTGGCCCGGCTCCGAGCATGCTCAATGCGCATATTGAAGCCGGGCCAACCACGAGATTAGGCCCATAATCCACCGGCCCGGATATGATGTTCTGGCCTGGGCATTACACTGGCAAAGAGGGCAGGAGATTCCAAAAGGAGGTGGCAAACCAGCCTAAGGGATGACGCCCAGTGGGGCATGCTTGGACACCGCGAGAAGGGAATCATGGAGCCCGGAGCCCGCCTTTCCAGTCTCCTATATGGAGACCATATGTAAGTTATAATTCATTTTTCTAAATCGTTATATGGCCCCTTTAACTCAGAGAGTGATGGTTAGGGAACAGCGAGGAAGGTGCAGGGACAGGTAGTGACAGGAGAAAGATAAATACAGATTGAAGATGTATAACCTATTTGAAACTGCCATTGGATCATTTTCTTATTCTCTGCATTACTACTGACGGATCTTCAGCTGAATCCCTGTGGGAAACAGTTCCAAAAGTACCGTGCAGCACACTTAGTGGGGTGAGCTGACTGCAGGAGACTTCCCTTTCCTTTTTTGTTATACGCCATAATTATAATCTTTGGAGAAAGGAGGCATATTATATTGCTTGAAGGAAGTGAAGTCCAGCTCAATAAACAAATTCTTATTTATTGGTAGCAATTCACATACAGGAAACAACATAGTAAAACACAGCACATGGGCAAAGCTTACAATGCACCCATAATCATGACGAACTGTCCATTTTACTATGTGATGTCCTGTATGTGAGTTGACTTCACTTCTGTAAATCCTTATTTTTGCTGGCTGTGGCAGTGCCGATACATGAACCCCATATGAAAGTGGAATTACAACTTTGGTGAGCTGGATTGTATCTTTTATTCATATTATATTGCTGTGTTCTCTAGAAATGTAATTATTGCTAATTATCCATAGAATAGTAAACTATTCAAATAAAACAATGATCTCAAAAAGAACTGCAGGGAGATAAAAGTATATTGTATGGTCCCTGGACTCCTATACTATACTGCTGAGCTGCCTTCTATACTTGTATAATGTTTAGAACTCATATGAATCACTTATTCACTAACTGCTGATTACCAGTTATCCCTCTCGTAGGGGACACAATGTCATGTCTGATTGAGCAGCTCTTAACACTTCCTTCGCAGTGAGTATCTGTGCATCTGATAACACACTTTCTCATTCAATCACATGGGTGTGATGTCACATAAGGTCCTATTGAGACCTGAGTTTCTGTAGACAAGAGGTGTGGTTACGCCCCCTGCACTTTGTACAGGAGCAGATATCCAGATACCGGGTCGGTGTAGGACCTTTTATGACATCACACCCACGTCACTGAAGGAGAGTGTCAGTTATCGGACGCACTAAAGCTTACGGACAGGGAGGGGGAAAGCTGCTCAATAGGCATGACATATTGTTCCCTACAGCATGGGTGACTAGTAAGGAGCAGCTAGTGACTAAGTGATTTTTTATAAGTTCTGAACATTATACAGTTGTAACAGACAGCTCAGCATTATAGTCTATGAGTGCAGAGACCATGCAATTTTTTTTAATCTCCTGGAGTTCCCCTTTAATTTGACCTCATGAGGAGTGTTTTACTGACACTCATTATGTGATGGCACACACTAGTGCTCTCCTTTACATTAATTAATATCTAGGAATAGTTGTTCATAAAGTACTGACTTCTAGTAAAAGAAGAAAGCACCAAAATGGACTATTAATTATATACAGCACTGTGAATAGTTAATAATGGTTTTCATTTGACGCCTTCCTTTGACAGGCCGCACTTGAACCTAACTAACTGTACTTGAGTCTGCTTTTATCATTAGGCACTTTATCAGCATTCTGGCATTTACATAGGAAACACAGTGTAAAGACTTAGTGGAAAAGAATATCTGGAAGGTTTGTCTTTCCAGTGCCCCTCAGTGCTCATTACAGATGTGAAGCATACAGAACCGTAAAAAGGTTTTCTCTCCTTAATAAATATGACATTTTCTATCATATTCTTCCATTCTCATTTTCTAAAGAAGGACCAAACTGCTGCATATTAACTGCTTATGATTCTGTCATTTTGAATCATAGGAAATCCATTGCGTACCATATAGGCTTTGTGAACACTGATTGTGGACAACAGTTGGACTATGTTCACACTCAGCATTTTTGCAGTGTTTCTTTCTGTAGCTAACATTTGCTCTCTTGGCAGTTTAAAACAAAAACAATGTCTATTTTTTGCAGCGTTTTTTTGGAACACTTTTTGATACAGATTACATGTGTACTTTGTTTACAATACATACTCAATAAAGTTAGTGTTATTAACCATAATCAGTGCCAAAATTTCTGCAAAAAAAAAACCTTTCCACTTTTTCATTGTTATCTATGGGTGAAAAAAATACTGAAATAATTAACATGCTGCACGTGAACATAGCCTTAGGCTAAGTTCGCATCACGTTTATGCTGCTTTATGGCGCAATGCATTTTTTATGCTGCGTTAACGCATAGAAACATGGTCAAACACATGCGTTAACGCACCCATAGACTTGTATGGGTAAACGCATGCAAACACATTGCAAACTGAGATTGTGCTTGAACACAAGCGTTTTTACCCAGCGCACAGGAAACGTTGCTGGCAGCATTGCGCTGTGAGCTTGCAGCCTCCCCCCCACATCTCAATTGATCTTATCAGCTGAGATGTGTATCTAACAGCGCCGATCAGATCAGCGATCTGATTGGCGCTTTTAAACCTTTGGATCATCGAGATTAAAAGCCACGTGGCGGGGATCACGCTGTTCCCTGCCATGTTCGCAGGTCCTGTGAAGCAATCACGGGACCGAAGCGATCAGGGACCTGTGCTATTACCTGGACAGCTCGGAGTCCTGTAATGACCCCAGAAGCTGTCCTGATTCACTTCCTGCCTGTGATGTCCCAGTAACATCATCGGTATGGAGTGATCATTCCCCCTGTCTTTAGATGAGCGGCAGTCCTCTACGGGCCAGTACAAAATAGTGAAAAAAAAAGAAGTATCAAAAAAAAAACCATAAAAGTTCAAATTAGCCCTCTTTTGCATCATTGAAAATCAAACTATTAAAAAATGTTTAAAAACTACACAAATTTAGTATTGCTTCTTTCAGACATGCCCGATCTATCAACATATAAAATTAATTGATCAGATCTGTAAACTACGTAATGGAAAAAAAATAGTCCAAACGCCAAAATTGTGTTTTTTTGGTCACCACAACCTTGCAATGAAATGCAATGACGGGCGATCAAAACAGCGCATCCACCCAAAAATGATATCAATAGAAACTTCAGCTCAATCTGTAAAAAATAAGCCACCACACAGCCCCAAATCCTGAGAAATGAGGACGCTACGGGTCACAGAAAATAGCACAAATGCACAATTCTTTTTCTTTAAAAACCTCTGAATTTTTTTCACCACTTATATAACAGTAAAAATAGACATGTTTGGTATCTACGAACTCGTACTGACCTGAGACATCATACTGACACATCAGTTTTACATTATAGTGAACATGGTGGATAAAAAAACAAGAAATTGCACTTTTTTTTTGCAATTTCACTGCACTTGGAATGTTTTTGTAATTACCCTGTACACTATATGGTAAAATAAATGATTGCATCTGACAGTAAAACTCGTCCCGCAAAAAAATCCCTCATATGTTGAAGGAAAAATAAAAAAGTTATGGCTCTTGGAAGAAGAGGAGGGAAAAATGAAAAATGGAAAATGGACAATTGCTGGGGGGTGAAGGGGTTAGGAAATATTCAGGCACAATTCTGCACCAAAAATGCACCCATTCTGCAACATGTTTTTGATGCATTTTTCTGGCACAAGGTGCAGATTCAATGCAACATATTTTACAAGCAAATACTCGGTGTGGTCACATAGACTTACAATGTAACTACAATGTAACTACATTGTAAGGCTATGTGCCCACACTGAGTATTTGCGCAGCATTATCTTGTAGATCAACATGTTTTTGCCACTACAAATCAACTATTTTTGGAGCATATCTTTACAAAATCTGGTGACGTCACTATGAATTGTAACTTTTTTATATAAATTGCTCATGATATAAAGCGTCTTGGTTAATAAACACTCATTTAGTAAACAAAAAAGTTATCTAGTGAATAAATCATTTTTAATTAAAGAATTCCCATTAGCTGCAGAAATGTAAATGCGCAATGAATACTGTCTCTGTGCAGAGTCTGAGAATGAAATAGTTAAATGTTGGAGCCAGCAATCTAGGCATAGTGCATAATACTCGGAAATTATGCATATTTGCCATTTTATCTTCTTATATTTGAACAAAAATGATAAATATACATTAGCTGTGAATGTGTCTCCTTTATTAACATTGCTTCAAGCACAGTGTTTATCAAGCCAGGGAGCTCTGCCATTACGAAAGAGAGAAATACAATTAGTTCAGACTGCAAATGTTTGACATTTTACCATCCCTGTAAGGGCGGTAGCAGAGATAGTCAAATGCCCCCATTATAAGGTAGTGGATAAAATAGTGTGATTGGTCTCTGCAGTAACTAAAATTATAAAAAAAATTGTCTATTATTTTATTTCTTAGTGAACTTGATACACTCATGAGATGTCACCCTTAATTTCAGGACAGGAAGATATTGCAGGAGGTTCCATATTCAGGGAGTTGTAATGATTTCGGAACTGGTACACCAGGTAAAACATTGAATAGGTGTCACTAAAACCCCCGTTACACATAACGAGATCGCTGTTACATCACAGGTTTTGTGACGCAACAGCGACCTCACCAGCGATCTCACTATGTTTGAAACGTAGCAGCGACTGGGCCCCCGCTGTGACATCGCCGATCGTGTCGAAGTGGTCTGGACCATTTTTTGATCATCGGCTTCCCACTGGACAGCATGCATCGGTGTGTTTGATGCCTTATCAACGACCTCGTTCACGACTCAGAACTCAGCCACGTAGGTCTAAGTCATTAGACTAGCTGCTGTGTGACAAGGCACCAACGACCGCCAAGGTCGTTATACGGGTCGCCATATCGTTGCTGAGTCGTTCAGTAGATCTGACTGTTTGACATCTCACCAGAGACCACGTAGTGACGTTCCAGCCATCCTTACCAGGTCATATCATTGTCGTGATCGCTGGAACGTGTGACGAGACCCTAAGGATATTTTTGCCTGATAGAGGTTTATAATGTAAAAGGTGGATCTCAATGTAACATTTGTAAACAAATAAGTGAGAGCAGTGGTGTCTTCTAATCGAAATCAGCTGCAACATGAGCAAACTTTACATTAAAAGGAACCTGTGATGTGGAAAAAATGCTATTAACCTGCAGATATGGGGTTAATCTGCAGGGTAATAGGATTCTGAACTTGCCCGGCACAGACACTAAAGGTACCGTCACACTCCGCCATATCGCCGGAGATTTGGTTGTCAATTCCCGAATTCGTCGATGTAGAAATCACATCGCCTGTGTGTAGTGGCGTGTGACTGGGAGATTCTACGGCGATAAATTGCCAGTGGAGTGTCGTATGATTGCCCTGCAATGCAGAGAAATCCACCAGGCAATTTCAGCGCATGGTGGTGTGTGACGGTACCTTTAGAGCACCGCTGTCAGTAGCAATACAACTTTAATCCTCCTGGCATCATTCAGCTTCGAGTTATAGGAAAGGCGCTAGCAAGGTCTCAGCCAACGCTCAGTGTATCAAGAGCAGCAGCTGTAACCGTGCCCCCCACACTGATTGACAGCTGGTTCTAATGACGAGCAAGATTACAATGACAGGTAACATCTCCATACACAGCAGATAACACACTATCCACTATGATACCTCATAACATCAATATTACATTTCTGGACAACCCATTTAAAAGCTCTGTCCTAGTGACATGTCATGTATTGAGGTGGCTTCTGTGCAGGAAATAACACACATGCCACATGCTGAGAAAGCCCTCTGAATAGGGTTACTTTGCATATAGATCAACAGTACATCAAACTGCACGTCTGAGAATGTATTAAGTTAACAATTCCTCCATCTGTAAATAGGTATGTATAAGTTTTGTTGAGTTTTGTGCATTTGGTATTGAAATTAGACATACTTCAACACACTTTCTGCCCAAGGGTCCTTCAGTGTCAGTGTCCGTCTCTGCTCCTTAGACCAAGTTCCACTTGTGAGAGCGATGCGGGAGACTCACACATGTCTCACACCACATCCACAGCATGGCTGCAGACTCTCTGGACAGGAGCGTGCCAGTTGCATGTATTTCTATGCAGATCCATGCTCCTGTCAGGAGACCTTTCGACCATGCCAGGTGATGCGGTGTGAGGAACGTGCCTGTCTCTCACATTGCTCTCAAAAGTGGAACTCCGGCCTTATTACTCTGGTTTTATACAGAACCATGCAGGGGTCTTTTCTATCAGGTTCCTAATAAAGTATTGCTTCTGGGAGACTCCGAAACAGTGTTGTATAAAGGCACCATACTGTGGCTTCATATTACAGAACTGATCAAACACTGTGTGTCATAGTACATGCTCTCCGACCTGCTACGCCATGCACATGAGGCCTTTGTCTTAACCATGATCTTTTCCTTAAATGGAGAAATCTTTCAAAGAAGAAATATATAAAAGGATATAAATGATAATGGATACATTAATAAAAGCACATTTAAAAAATCATAATAAATGAAAGTTATATATATATAGGGAAACACTTTTTTATAATCACCTTTGAAAGGTGTATTTCTGCTTATTTAAGCTAGATTTGTCCTTACAATGTCTTCATTTTTTTAATAAAATAAATGAAAACATTTACATTCTTTTATCACATGCTAGAGGAAATAATAACAATAATGATAATAATAAAATTAATAACCTTTAAGCCCCTTTCACATCTGCGATTATTGTAATTTGTTGCAGATGTTGTTGCATCTGCCGCGTAAAGGCCGACTTGCGGCATCGATCCGACAAGACCCATTCATTCTCTATGGGACTTGCGGTCAGGTGCGGCAAGTGCGGTATTGCCGAAACCAGCACTTGCGGCGCTTGTGGCGCCGCCAAAAAGTATGCTGCTAGCAGTGGCTTTTTTGCGCGACCGCAAGTGCCGGATCTGCCATGAATTACAATAATCGCAGATGTGAAAGCAGCCTTACTTGAATAGTCATAGTACAAAATCCCCAAAACATCAGTTATTAAATTCAGCCAAGAATACTAAGATTAAAAAATAAGGAGAGCTATGAGAGCGGTTGAGGGAAGTAGGTGATTCCGCAGCACATGTAAAGGGAACATTTTGAAATTATTGCACATTTCCTATTTAGCTTTTCTATGTTCCAGTTTTGGAAAGATACGATGAAAACATGATTGATAATCACCATGTGAATAAATTCTATACTAAACTGCCCTGATCATTTTATAGATGGTAGTAAAAGAAAGAAAATCAGAATTACAACTCGAGAGAACTGTACAACAGTTTACAGTGCTTAAAACAACATTAAAAGTTTGATGCAAATCATACAATAAAAATACGCCTTGGGTAATGCGTAGGCAGGAATAAATTAAACATAAAACCCATCTCCCGCTATTTTAAAGGCATCATTTTGTATATGTTTTATTCTGGGCTTGGTTGAACGAAAAAAAATGCCTTTTCTTATTAAAATAATGAGGAATAATCATAATTTTGTTTTTGTGTTGTGAATATATGTTCATTTTTTTGGTTCAACAAAATGATAACTGAGGATGACTTTCTGATCGAAATGGGTTAGAGTCCTGGGTCTCCAAGCGATCCCAAAATCGGGACTCTAGAGTCCCATCCTGAATGGAGTGAAAGTGCATATGTTCGGCCATCCTGAATGGAGTGAAAGTGCGCATGTTCATCCATCCTGAATGGAGTGAAAGGCTGGGGTCACAGTAGCATTTTTCACATGCGTTTTTGGAGACCTGTGTTTTCAAAAACGCATGTAAAAAACGCACCCATAGGCCCCCATGTTAAAAAACGCATGCCCTAACAGCCAAAAAGCATGTGTGACAGTCCCATGCGTTTTTGGAGCTTTTCCAAAAACGCATGCGTTTTTTAATATGGGGCCTTATGGGAAATGCATGCAAAAACGCATGTACAATTAGTGCCATTCAAAAACGCATGCGTTTCCCATAGGAGCCCATGTTAAAAAAAAGCATGCGTTTCAGAAAACGCATGCGTTTTTTTAACATGGGCTCCTATGGGAAACGCATGCGTTTTTGAATGGCACTAAAAGTTACTAATGTACCATGCGTTTTTGCATGCGTTTTCCATAGAGGCCCATGATATAAAAACGCATGCGTTTTCTACAAAAATGCATGCGTTTTTCAAAACGCACAGAAAAATACTACAAGCACTATTTTTAGGTGCAGATTCAAAAACGCAGCCAAAAACGCAGGGAGCCATTACACACCTTAAAAAACTCATGATTACATGAAAAAACGCATGAGTTTTGTTAAATCACTAAAAAAAACGCATGGCAACTGTGACCACAGCCAAAGTGCACATGTTCATCCATCCTGAATGGAGTAAAAGTGCCCATGCTTAGCCATCCTGAGTAGTAAAACTGTGCATGTTCATCCATCCTGAATGGAGTGAAAGTGCGCATGTTCATCCATCCTGACTGGAGTGAAAGTGCACATGTTCATCCATCCTGAATGGAGTGAAAGTGCACATGTTCATCCATCCTGAATGGAGTGAAAGTGCACATGCTCGGCCATCCTGAATGGAGTGAAAGTGCACATGCTCGGCCATCCTGAAGAGTGAAAGTGCGCATGCTTAGCCATCCTGAGTAGTAAAACTGTGCATGTTCATCCATCCTGAATGGAGTGAAAGTGCACATGCTCAGCCATCCTGAGGAGTGAAAGTGAACATGTTCATCCATCCTGAATGGAGTGAAAGTGCACATTCTCGGCCATCCTGAGGAGTGAAATTGCGCATACTCGACTATCCTGAGGAGTAAAAGTGTGAGTGCGCATGCTCAGCCATCCTGAATTAAGTGAAACTGCGCATGCTCAGCAATCCAGAATGGAGTGAAAATGTGCATGTTCGGCCATCCTGAATGACGTAAAAGTGCGCGTGTTCGGACTCAGCTCCATTCATTGTCAATAGGACTGCTGAGTTCAATGCTTGGCTAAATTTGTCAGGCTGTGGTCACAGTTGCCATGCGTTTTTTTAAGTGATTTAACAAAACTCATGCTTTTTTTCATGTCAGCATGAGTTTTGTAAGGTGTGTGATGGCTCCCTGCGTTTTTGGGTGCGTTTTTGAATCTGCACCTAAAAATAGTGCTTGTAGTATTTTTTTGAGCGTTTTGAAAAACGCATGCGTTTTTGTAGAAAACGCATGCGTTTTTTATAACATGGGTTCCTATGGAAAACGCATGCAAAAACGCATGTACAGTTAGTACCTTTTAGTGCCATTCAAAAACGCATGCGTTTCCCATAGGAGACCATGTTAAAAAAAACGCATGCGTTTCCGGAAACGCATGCGTTTTTTTAACATGGGCTCCTATGGGAAACGCATGCGTTTTTGAATGGCACTAAAAGGTACTAACTGTACATGCGTTTTTGCATGCGTTTTCCATAGGAACCCATGTTATAAAAACGCATGCGTTTTCTACAAAAACGCATGCGTTTTTGGATATGCTCCAAAAACGCATGGGACAGTCACACATGCTTTTTGGCTATTAGGGCATGCATTTTTTAACATGGGGGCCTATGGGTGCGTTTTTTACATGCGTTTTTGAAAACGCAGGTCTCCAAAAATGCATGTGAAAAATGGTACTGTGACCACAGCCTCAATGAGAGAAGCAGAGGCATGTGCACCATTCAAGATGGGTCTCTATGCATAGGGCATAATTTGATTTTGTGAATATAGTGCATACAACATTTACCCTGAAAGCACTATGGGACTGACACTACAGAAGAGGAAAGAACAGATGAGCTATAAGGCTGTGGTCACAGTACCATTTTTCACATGCATTTTTGGAGACCTGCGTTTTCAAAAACGCATGTAAAAAACGCACCCATAGGCCCCCATGTTAAAAAACGCATGCCCTAATAGCCAAAAAGCATGTGTGACTGTCCCATGCGTTTTTGGAGCATATCCAAAAACGCATGCGTTTTTGTAGAAAACGCATGCGTTTTTATAACATGGGTTCCTATGGAAAACGCATGCAAAAACGCATGTACAGTTAGTACCTTTTAGTGCCATTCAAAAACGCATGCGTTTCCCATAGGAGCCCATGTTAAAAAAACGCATGCGTTTCCGGAAACGCATGCGTTTTTTTAAACATGGGCTCCTATGAGAAACGCATGCGTTTTTGAATGACACTAAAAGGTACTAACTGTACATGCGTTTTTGCATGCATTTTCCATAGGAACCCATGTTATAAAAACGCATGCGTTTTCTACAAAAACGCATGCGTTTTTCAAAACGCTCAAAAAAATACTACAAGCACTATTTTTAGGTGCAGATTCAAAAACGCACCCAAAAACGCAGGGAGCCATCACAAACCTTACAAAACTCATGCTGACATGAAAAAAAGCATGAGTTTTGTTAAATCACTTAAAAAAACGCATGGCAACTGTGACCACAGCCTAATTCAGGAATCTGTTCTTTGGCCAGTGAGACTACAAATGTGATCAGTCACATAAAGGCTATAGTACAGCTGTGCAATGAACTTTTTAAGTTGTTCAATTAATTCCTAAATGCAGGGTTAAGCAAATTTCTAAGGCTGGGGTCACAGTTGACATGCGTTTTTGTAGTGCCTTTTAAAAACTCATGCGTTTTTACATGCGTTTTTCATGTCATCATGAGTTTTTTAAGGTGTGTGATGGCTCCCTGCGTTTTTGGCTGCGTTTTTAAATCCGCACCAAAAAATAGTGCATGTACTATTTTTTGGTGCATTTTGAAAAACGCATGCGTTTTTGTAGAAAACGCATGTGTTTTTATAACATGGGCCCCTATGGAAAACGCATGCAAAAACGCATGTACAATTAGTACCATTTAGTGCCATTCAAAAACGCATGCGTTTTCCATAGGAGCCCATGTTAAAAAAACGCATGCGTTTTCTAAAACGCATGCGTTTTTTTAACATGGGCTCCTATGGAAAACGCATGCGTTTTTGAATGGTACTAATTGTGCATGCGTTTTTGCATGCGTTTCCCATAGGGCCCCATATAAAAAAATGCATGCGTTTTTGGAAATGCCCCCAAAACGCATGGTACTGTCACACATGCGTTTTTGCTATTAGGGCATGCGTTTTTTAACATGGGGGCCTATGGGTGCGTTTTTACATGCGTTTTTGAAAACGCAGGTCTCCAAAAACGCTTGTAAAAAATGCAACTGTGACCCTAGCCTTACTGATCTACAGAATGCTAGATCTTTATCAGAGCTCACACTCAGTTCTGAAAGCTCTTACTGTCACAAGAAAAAAAAAACTGCGGCACTCCACTCCTAAAATGTGTATTGGTGCTATGCTGAAACACAATACATTATTACAAAAAAGTCAGCTGTACTCAAATACTAGAACATGCCATTGTGACTACAGAAAAGCATAATAGCTAAGAAAATATGAAAAATCAGAACACTTAGCTTATAAACATGGTCATGTCCATAAGCACCCATTAACCACATTGAGTCATTGCCATTTCAATGGGTCCTAACCCAATTTTATATCTGCAGTTTGTCAAAGGCTCACTGGGGATCAAAATTCTCATTCTTAAAGGGACACTGTCAGGTCATTTTTCAGTATGATCCTAATATTACCCTTGAACAGTGCCTGGACAGACCTTTTAAAAACTTGTAAAATCATTATTCTACCCTTTGTAATATCCATGTTATCAGCATTGTCAGAGCCTGCATGGAGCTGCTGGATTAGTCCTGTCCATTATAAGCAAACAGGAATAGTCCGGCTGCTGTATAAACTGTCATGTAATTATGCACTCCCTCTCAGCAGCTCTCTTCTCCCTTCTCCCTTTGCTAACAGTGCAGGGTCAGGTTTCAGAAACTTCTGTTCTGTTGAGGACATGGAGGGAGAGGGCTATTACAGGTCTGCCTTACCTAGACTCCATTTGTTTCTGTAAGAAGGTATCCCTGCTGTGACAGTTTCTGTATTGTATTTAACCTCTTGTGATACTGCAAGCAGAGCAGAAAAAAGAATACATCTCCCCCCTCAGTGATCTCCTGTGCAGTGATGTAGTGTGAGTATGTGACATGCATATTTATGCTATGAGGAGGGGGCAACAGAGAACTAAGTGGATCATTAACTGTGAGTGACAGATTTAATGAATCTCTTTATTTGAAGTTTACAGAAGATAGGAGGAAAATATAAATAAAAGAAATACATACATAGAGAAAGTTTAGAGCAAGGAATTAGAAAATGATAGCAGTTACATATAGATTTTTGACCTAACAGTTTTCCTTTAATAACCTGAGAACTCTAGAACCTGCAGCTAGTGGAGAAAGGTTACACTACAGAAGGTGTGATCCATACTCCAAACAAGAAAAAAACTGCAGCACTCCATTCTTATAATGGGCATTGGTGCGACGCTGAAACACAATACATTGTTACAAAAGAGTCAACAGAAACGCCCCAACATGGCTGCTGGGTGGTTATGGGCATGGCCATGTTTATAAGCTAAGAGTTCTGATTTTTCATATTTTTTTAACTATTATTCTTTCCAGCTGACTTTTTTGTAGCTCTCATTGTCAGACAGAATTAGATAAGTTTTCTTTAGAGAAAGCATGATATGAAAAAGGGAAAATAAGATCAGGATAGAAGCTGTGCTGATATACAAGTAAGGCGGCCGTCACACGTATCAATTTCTTGAACGATATCGCTTAAGCGATCTGCTTTTTGATCGCTTAAGCGATATCGTTTGTGCATCGCTGCGTGTAATCAAGCGATTTTACAATGTAAAATCGCTTGATTGTGTGATCCCAGATTTGTGAGCCGGAGCTCAAATCAAGCGATAATCGCTTGATCAATTTGCATCATCGTGGTGTGTGACACCGCGATGAATGATCTCCCAGCGGCAGATCATTCATCGTGGTGTGTGACACCGCGATGAATGATCTCCCAGCGGCAGAGCCTATGCTGGGAGATGGTATCTATGGTAAACGTCGGGTTACTAAGCGCCGCGCAGCGCCTAGTAACCCGATGTGTACCGTGGTTACCAGCGATCTTGATGGTCTACATTGCTGGTGAGTCTGTCTGTGTGACAGCTCACCAACGATGTGAACGATATTGTTAGCGATCGCGCGTGCATGTGATCGCTAACAATATCGCTCACAAGATTGAAGCGTGTGACGGCCGCCTTATGGAGACAACAGTACGGGTAGGGTCACATTGCAAACATGAATTGCATTCACCGCATCCGGATCCGGATGCGGTGAATGCAATTCCGGTCACACACATTTTTTGTCAAAAATGTGTGCAGAATACCGCACTGCGGTCACCGGATGGCTCAGGATGTGTAATCCTGAGCCATCCGGTAACTGCATAGTTTGCGGATCCCGGCTATTGCCGGGATCAGCAAACTGTCCTCTGCCTATTCAAGAGTTAAATTTAGTAAGTAAAGTACTGTTTGAGGTCTGTAGGGGGGCTAAGACCCCCCTACAGACCAGCCGCCCACTCCGGTGGGCTTCTACTACAATTTCCTATGGCATGGGGCTCGGATGAGCCCCGTGCATGTCTCCAAACCTCCCGCCCCCCCCGTATCACTATACAGGGGTGCCTGCACCCCTCTTGTATAGCGATTCCTGCATGTGGCCCTAAAGTTAGAATACAGAACACATGTAAGCTCATACTTACATGTCATCGTCGGCAGTGTAGTGTGAAATCCCTGGGCGGGGCTGTTTGCTGCAGCCTCCGCCCCCTCATTCCTTATGGCCGCCCCCTCTGTGCCTCATCCAGTGATGTGAGGGCGGCACGTCATGAAAGGGGCGGGGCTAAATATGTGCCGCGGTTAGCCCCGCCCCTTTCATGACGTGCCGCCCTCACATCACTGGATGAGGCACAGAGGGGGCGGCCATAAGGAATGAGGGGGCGGAGGCTGCAGCAAACAGCCCCGCCCAGGGATTTCACACTACACTGCCGACGATGACATGTAAGTATGAGCTTACATGTGTTCTGTATTCTAACTTTAGGGCCACATGCAGGAATCGCTATACAAGAGGGGTGCAGGCACCCCTGTATAGTGATACGGGGGGGGCGGGAGGTTTGGAGACATGCACGGGGCTCATCCGAGCCCCATGCCATAGGAAATTGTAGTAGAAGCCCACCGGAGTGGGCGGCTGGTCTGTAGGGGGTCTTAGCCCCCCTACAGACCTCAAACAGTACTTTACTTACTAAATTTAACTCTTGAATAGGCAGAGGACAGTTTGCTGATCCCGGCAATAGCCGGGATCCGCAAACTATGCAGTTACCGGATGGCTCAGGATTACACATCCTGAGCCATCCGGTGACCGCAGTGCGGTCCCAGAAACGCTGCGAAAACTGCTGCCTGCATGATTTAAAACGCAGGCAGCAGTGCCGGATCCGGCCACCGGATGGCTTGTGAAGCCATCCGGTGTTTTGCATAGGCTCCTATGAGGAGCGTTTCCTGGTCCGGTTTGGAGCTTTTTGAAAGCTCCAAACCGGATCAGGATTTATAAAACAAAACGCAGATGTGACCCTAGCCTACCTTGGATATATATAGACCACACATTCAGCCTATATTACTAGGACAAATACTCCCAAAAGAGAAAATTCTTAAACTAGAAACAGACTGCAACCTACATTTCAATGGATCTGGAAATAAATAAAGGAATGAATATTGGAGGCTGCAATTTTATGATCCAAAGGTAACCACTTTCATATATAAAAACTATTTTTGCATGTCAAAACTGTTCATAGCCTATTATGAGAATTAAGTGGTTCTCTTAATTTTGTTGCTTTAAATATTTAGCTCAACATTCCAAAGTAAAGAAATGTGTCTTCGCAGTCTGTGCAGCAGATTTGATGCAGAAATTTCTTGAATGGTCTCATTTATTTGGAGGAATTTTGTAAAAATTCATGCACTGATCTCAAAACAGCCTAATTTACATGTATAAATAGGATATTAAGTTCTAGAAATTTTCGCTACAAAATCTGCTAGTTGGGAACACATAATTATTCTAATCTTTTAGCCAATAAAAGCATCTACGCACTTTTTCCTTATTCAGACCACAGCCAATGTTATATCTCCTCAATACCAAATGAATGATCAGGACTTGTATTGTGTACATAGAGCCAATTACCCCAAGGTTGTTAATGTCATCACGTAACGCAGCAAGTATTATATAATGTTTCTACAAGGTTACCCTCATAAAATGTTAGGAGTGTTGTATCAGCCTTCAAATGATATATGTAACAATGTCCTTATGACTAATATGTGTTTTTGGATTTTCTGCTAAATTGAAGGTTAATTTTGAAATTGCTGACACTGATCTCTGCACTTCGCTGGCATCATACCCCCTGTAGTGTGTTTGATAAACCAAAATGTGCAGAACAGGGGGGAGGAAAAAAAATTGTCTATCTGCTCCTTCTCCCTCAAAGGTTTAACAATCACACTGTGGAGAGTGCAATGTCAGCAAAGTGCGGAGATGAGAGATCTTCTGGACTAGTCCAGAGATGGGAACGGCAAGATTAAACTTCAAATTTGCAGCAAATACAAAAATAAACAACAAACATACATAAGAATCGAGTAAAGGCTTCATTCTGCATAATCAAATAGATTTTTATTTAATTTTTTAGATTGTTACAAGAGTCACCGAACAGGAAGGTGGTGTAAAGTGCTACAGAGACTGACCCGGCAAATAGATTATCATTCTATCAATAAGGCTTCACCAATATATATATATATTAATGTTGCTTGAGGACTCACATTATCACCCATTGCACATCCAAACAGATTGCGTGTCCCTTTATCATATCATCAGTCATCAGTCAGGGAGCACACGGAGAGGGGGTGACGCCGACCAAGGACCCCAACGCGTTTTGTGACCCTGCGTCCGCCTGGGTCAATTCATCAGGGGATGATGAAGTGACCCAGGCGGATGCAGGGTCACGAAACGCGTTGGAGTCCTTGGTCGGCGTCACCCCCACTCCGTGTGCTCCCTGACTGATGGCTGATGATGGTATGTCAAAAATATTAGGCTTTGACCACATTTCCTAATGTATATGCTGCTTGTGGGGAACTCTCGATTTAAGGGCACTTTTCCTCTTGAAGGTTTGGTTATAGCTGAGCAGATTATTGGGCATAGTGGCAATGCACTAAGTCACCTTTAAAGGGAAGCAACCACCTCAGATCACCCTAATACACAGTTAGTACATGTCCCTGCACCCTAAGGATACCTTTCCAGCACTGTTTTTGTGTAAAATCTTGCATTAGTATAACTCATATAAAGAGTTTATAAACTTACTAGCCTGGTGACTTCTGGGCGTATCCCTCCTTCTTTTATACTTCAGGGCTGTGCATTGCATGTCTGTGCTCCCCCTCCCTCTGTGCCTGCTGCCCTGCCCGGATGGGCGTGATCGTTATCTCCTCTGCACAGAGGGAGGGGGAGCACAGCCATGCAATGAATGCACAGCCCTGAAGTATAACAGAAGGAGGGATACGCCCAGAGGTCACCAGGCTGGTAAGTTTATAAACTCTTTATATGAGTTATACTAATGCAAGATTTTACACAAAAACAGTGCTGGAAAGGTATCCTTAGGGTGCAGGGACATGTACTAACTGTGTATTAGGGTGATCTGAGGTGGTTGGTTCCCTTTAAAGGTCATATATAACCCTGTATGAATTCTTATATCCAAATTAACTCTACAAAACAGCAAAGATCTATTTGAGGGTTAATCTATTTAGGGGCTGATATGCACTACATCACTTTATGCTATTTAGGGTATCAGCTGGCCATTTTTTGCACTCTAGTGGATGGTATCCTATATCGATTGTTATAGGGAGATTGATCCTTGGATTATATGATAAAGGGACACGCAATCTGTTTGGATGTGCAATGGGTGATAATGTGAGTCCTCATGCAACATTAATGTATATATTGGTGAAGCCTTATTGATAGAATGATAATCTATATGCCGGGTCAGTCTCTGTAGTACTTTCCACCATCTTCCTGTTTGGTGGCACTTGTTGTAAAAATCTAAAAAATAAATAAAAATCTATTTGATTATGCAAAATGAAGCATTTACTCGATTCTTTTGTATGTTTCTTGTTGTAAGTAGCTTCAGGGGACAGGGACACAAGAATTCTTGGTGTCCCGTGTCTCTTTGGATGGAATCTTTTGAATTAAATACAAAAATATATTAGAATCTGAGAGTTCTTAGTGTTTGATACCTTTTAATGGCTAACTGAAAAGACGGTAAGCATAGCAAGCTTTCGAGACAGCTCTGGTCTCTTCTTCAAGGCTTAATGATTACATATTCTTAACGCACACACACACACATATATATAGATGTATATATATATAATATACACAGGGTTGAATAAGCAGGGTGTAGTTGTCTGTATTGGGAGGGGGAAGAGAAGGAGCATCTGGGCAGTAAATACCAGAGTTCAGAGATTAGACGTGTGATAGCTTATTGTCCTTTCATTAGTGGTCCAAGATTTGACATTTCTTCAATTGATGTAAAAATCCATGAATCCAAGCGACACATTCATTCCTGTTCTGAATGTGAAAGTCATCATAAGTTTATATTACCAGACTTTTTCGTCTCTTTGGGATTTGAAATTATCTTTCAAGACTACTATTTTCATATCCATTATGTTGTGATCAGGGCTACAGAAGTGTTTAGGCACAGGTAGATGTGTCCTTTCTTTTATTGTGTGGCAATGAGAGTTCATCCTAGTTCTGAGTTGTTGCCCAGTCTCCCCTACATACACATTCCCATTCACACATTTTGTACATTTGTATTTGTCAGCAAATACAAAACATTTAAAATTAAGACATCATTACAAATATCATTGGGAGACTTAGGCTAGGGTCACATTTAGAAGGCTCATTGCGATTACCGCATCCAGATCCGGATGCGGTAATCGCATGAGCCTTCAGACACATTTTGTGTTCAAAATGTGTCTTTAAACCGGATCCGGTAACCGGATTGCTCATAATGTGCAATCCGGTTGCCGGATTCTTTGTTCATCACTCAGATGCGGGGATGAAACAAAGGGTTAATGTTAATATAATATGTGGGCACCATGTCTCCAGGGAGTTCCACCCTCCCTAGAGACATGGTGACCATATGGGGCAGCATATGAAAGGGGTAATTAAGTGTATTACTGTATTGCCAGCTTTTACTATTTTATGAATTAAAGCCGGTGGCTCCTAGCTGTGGAGGAGATACAGTACGTAATGTGCGTACTGTATCTGCCGCTATCCAGGGTCCTGAAAGCTTTAACATTAGTTTTATGGGCTACTGCAAACGTGACCCTAGCCTTAGACAGCACTCCTCACATTTTAAAGCACCTTTACAGTACTTTTTTACTGCACTACTGTAGTGGTAAGTTCCCTGCTCCTAGTGTTTCACTCACCTTCCGCCACCCTTCATTCTTGGTCTGCTGCGAAAAGTGACCTACCGGCAACTCCAGTGTTTCATGGAGGACGTTGGATGTCACTATTCAATACAACTCTATGAGGACCTCATTCTGGCTCCTCATAGAGATTGATGCATTGATCTCTTGTGATGTAACTTCTGAACAGTCAAACGTTACAGGCACAAGATGGCACCGCGAGATGAGAGCGATGCCAAAAAAGGATGAAAATGCCAGAAGGTTAGGATAAGACAGAGGCATGCGGCTTCATTTAAGCACCACTCCAGTGCTGTAAAAAAATGCTGTAGTTGTGTTTTAAGGGGATAAATCCTGCTGTCAGGTTCCCTTTAATAAAGGATATTAAGCAGGATGTATGCTAATTTCTAACTTAGGTTTAGAATAAAAATAACATTAAGTTTTAATCAACGACTGAATCATATTTTGGAATTTCTTACAGTTGAGGCTTATAAAAATAGAAAGTGAGGAATAGAAAATCTGCAGCACATTCAAGCTTCTTCCAGCTCTATGTTGTTTTTCCCCTCATGCTGCTACACTCCATCTGTTTCTTACCGTTTCATGAGTGTAAAAATGTTCTCCTGTTTATATAATAAGAAATGGTAGGGCACAGTCTGTAGGAGAATGCAGCAATCGGCAAATAAATCTATACAGGATGATATCTCCTATGCATATATCATTGCAGATATAATAATTATATGTAATTTTATTTGTGCACATTTCATCTTTTTAACATCTATGTGTTGTAATGATAATCTTGTCCTCAGTTCTGTTGATGACTTGTTTTTTAGTCACTGGGACATATCATTACATTTCTAAGCATTAAGAGTGTAGACTATAAAGACATCACTGCAATGTGTATCTCTCATCACCAAGTAATGGCTCTGAGGAGCTAAAATGGGGACAGGCACATCCTTGGATACAAAACACCATTTTAGAGTGATGTCACTATCTTCCACCAAACTGCAGTTTGGGAGACTACAGCTATATTCACACAGGGCATTTTTAAGCTGGTTCACACGCCGCACAATTGCTGCTCTATTGATCCACTTTGTACGGATCAGGTATTGCAGTGGAATGCAGGAACCGCCTTGATGTTAGCTGTCCCGGCCAAGTCAATGCATTTCACTATTTTGCATACACATGCTGCACTTTTAACTGACCGCTTTTGGGCTCAAAAGTGGGTCTGTAAAAAGAAGTCACCTGTCAATTATTGCACACTTTTTCTTCTGCGCTTTTACTCACCTCGCTATACTGCTGAGGGGATCTCTCCACATCCAGACGCTGTAGGACCTGTGAAGGACCTTGGACAGCACCATGTGACTGAGCAAGTGAGGTCACTCAGTCACATGGCAGGGTCCTAGAGGCCACGCTTGCTGCTGCTTTTGGGGAGGAGAGGACATCACCGGCGGTCACTGAGAGAGCGTGGCGAGGTGAGTAAAGAGTAAGTGAAAAGGGCAGCAGCGTTCACACACAGAAAGTTGCGCTTTGTGAGGATCTGTTCTTGGTGCAGTTTTTGCACCAAAAACAGATCCTCACAAAATGCATCAACTCGCTGCGTGTGAAGCTGCATTTTTGATTTTATGTAAAACCAATGTGAAACTGCAAACGTTGTCCACACACATTGGTTTACATTGTGAAGTGAAAGTGAAAGTAACAGCGGTTGTCCTGCATTTTGAAAAGGTATCAATTGTGTTCAAAACTCAGGGTTGCATTTTGTCATAGGCTTAGTATTGTCATTGGAGAATCCAGTATACCCAGTAGGAGGGTGGAAGATCAGCCTACTATGGCTGGGGTCATACATCAGTTTTTCAACCTAGAATTTTGTGAAAAACTGATGCTTTTAACGGATCCATATGCTCACATGCAAAAAACGCAGTGTCAAAATGCACTGCTAAAAAACGCTATGCATTTTTTTAACTGCACCCAAAAATGCTGCTAGCAGCATTTTTGGGTGCAGAAAAAAAACGCATAATGTTTTTTAACATGGGGCTCTATGGGAAACGCATCCGTTAACGCATGGTACATATGCTTTAACGCGTAGCGTTTTTGGGATGCAATCATGACAATCTCCAAAAACGGAATCAGGTTTGTAAAAGGAAGAAAAATGGACTGCCAAGTGTGACTCCAGCCAGTGAGAACTATTTGTAATCGCACCAAACATGCTGTAATCCTGCAGGTCACAAACACAATATGGCTGCATGCACACGTGGCATATTTCTGCAGTGGCGCTTTTTTGCATGCGTTTTGCGCAAAAAAGAGCAACTGCATGCAGCTGTCGCACTTTTTCTTACGTGCTTTTCCAGAGCCCATTTTATAATGTGGCCTATGGGAAAAAAGCGCCGAAAGAGGCACAAAGAATTGACATGGTCCTTCTTTTTGCAGACACGCTTTGCTATCCGCCAAAAGATGCCAAAATATGCGGCGCCTCGACACATTTCAGCAAAAGCCATGGCTTTTGCTGAAATAAGTTTCCAGCGTTGTGTTTCACTGCATTTATGCTAGCGCTCAAAAGCCCTGCGTAAATGCAGGAATACGCGGCAAAAATGTCACTTGTGAACACAGCCTAAAACCTGAGTGGTAAAAGATGGAACCTGCCTGCCAGGTAATTTGTTGATAAACATAATTTCCTCCTTTTTTACTGCAGCAAAAATGCAACTAAAACACCCTGTGTGAACATAGCCTAAAATTCTCTTAAAGCATTTCTCAAGAATTTTTCTTTTTAGCCCTGGAGTGGTGATTTAAATCTAGCTCTCCTGCTTTCTGTCATAGGGTAGGGTCACATTGCAAACATGAATTGCATTCACCGCATCCGGATCCGGATGCGGTGAATGCAATTCCGGTCACACACATTTTTTGTCAAAAATGTGTGCAGAATACCGGACTGCGGTCACCGGATGGCTCAGGATGTGTAATCCTGAGCCATCCGGTAACTGCATAGTTTGCGGATCCCGGCTATTGCCGGGATCAGCAAACTGTCCTCTGCCTATTCAAGAGTTAAATTTAGTAAGTAAAGTACTGTTTGAGGTCTGTAGGGGGGGGCTAAGACCCCCCTACAGACCAGCCGCCCACTCCGGTGGGCTTCTACTACAATTTCCTATGGCACGGGGCTCGGATGAGCCCCGTGCATGTCTCCAAACCTCCCGCCCCCCGTATCACTATACAGGGGTGCCTGCACCCCTCTTGTATAGCGATTCCTGCATGTGGCCCTAAAGTTAGAATACAGAACACATGTAAGCTCATACTTACATGTCATCGTCGGCAGTGTAGTGTGTAATCCCTGGGCGGGGCTGTTTGCTGCAGCCTCCGCCCCCTCATTCCTTATGGCCGCCCCCTCTGTGCCTCATCCAGTGATGTGAGGGCGGCCACGTCATGAAAGGGGCGGGGCTAACCGCGGCACTATATTTAGCCCCGCCCCTTTCATGACGTGCCGCCCTCACATCACTGGATGAGGCACAGAGGGGGCGGCCATAAGGAATGAGGGGGCGGAGGCTGCAGCAAACAGCCCCGCCCAGGGATTACACACTACACTGCCGACGATGACATGTAAGTATGAGCTTACATGTGTTCTGTATTCTAACTTTAGGGCCACATGCAGGAATCGCTATACAAGAGGGGTGCAGGCACCCCTGTATAGTGATACGGGGGGGCGGGAGGTTTGGAGACATGCACGGGGCTCATCCGAGCCCCGTGCCATAGGAAATTGTAGTAGAAGCCCACCGGAGTGGGCGGCTGGTCTGTAGGGGGGTCTTAGCCCCCCCTACAGACCTCAAACAGTACTTTACTTACTAAATTTAACTCTTGAATAGGCAGAGGACAGTTTGCTGATCCCGGCAATAGCCGGGATCCGCAAACTATGCAGTTACCGGATGGCTCAGGATTACACATCCTGAGCCATCCGGTTACCGCAGTGCGGTCCCAGAAACGCTGCGAAAACTGCTGCCTGCATGATTTAAAACGCAGGCAGCAGTGCCGGATCCGGCCACCGGATGGCTTGTGAAGCCATCCGGTGTTTTGCATAGGCTCCTATGAGGAGCGTTTCCTGGTCCGGTTTGGAGCTTTTTGAAAGCTCCAAACCGGATCAGGATTTATAAAACAAAACGCAGATGTGACCCTAGCCATATACTCATCTTACAGCAGCTTCACTTTTTAAGGCACCATTCCGATCCCTCGGTATCATCTTGTGACTGTAACTTCTGACTGGTTGGAGTTAGAAGTTATGTCACAAGCTCCCAATGCAAGTCGATGAGAGCCAGAATAAAGTCAGAACTAGGCTCCAATGGAGTTGTATTGGGTTGTGATCTAATTACACTTCCAATTTGACAATCAACTTATAATTGCTCCCAATTACAGAAAAGAGAATTTACATTACCTTTGTCACGATTTTTCCTTGCAGTGTGTCGCAGATGCAATAAGAGTTGTTGTTATGTTTTGTATCTGTGTGTTTAGTTGTCAGTAGTGGATTGACAGTGCAGGCTTCCATTCTGCTTTTGGAGGTGGTGGGTTGCTCAGGTGTTCCATCTTTCCTGTGATTGCTTTGCTACCTTTACTGAGCAACCTCTCCCAGATCCATGAAAGTTGTCCACTCTTTTTAAAGTGCTGTGTGGCCTGCATTCCTGTGTTGTTCTGATCTCTGTTATTCGACCCTGTACTGTTGATTGATTTCCCTTTTGTCTGCTCACTCACGATCACGATTAACTCACAATCACCTATGAACGCCAATTTGCAGCCAGCACTCAAAGGTGGATCATAATAACAGACAAATGGGTCATCAGCTAACTCCTGGCTGTTATGAAAACCCATCGGAGCCCATCAATCACGTTACAGGGGTGCGACGAGAGTGAAGAATGACACGACCCCTTGCCAGCACGTGTTAATTCCTGTTATCAGAGATTGACCATGGGATTTAGCCAACTAACAGAACATATACATCAAAAGTCATGAAGCGGTTAATTCAGTGAATATATATATAATACTGGTATACCTTTAAGCATGGTAACATTGCCTCATCATTTTGTTACTGTGTTTCCTATGAGAGTGAATTCTTTTTCTCCCTCTCGTTCTGAAGCCTCTCAATGTGAGATCTGAGAGCTCCTCCTCTATTCATTCTCTATAGCCATCTGTTCCCGTGACAGATCATTTTAAAAATACATATTGAGTGCTCCCAGTGGTCAAACAACTCTTCTTCTTTCCAGCAATACAGAAACCCATGCAGAAAAAAAAGCACGCCAGCGTGTCTGTGAACCTGTATTTCTATCTGCAGGAGCAGGTGGAAGTGTCGGCTGTTATAACTGAGCAGACACACAAAACATATATCATTATGAGGTGAACAAAGGTGAAGTAACAATGACACTGACTTGTGTCCTGGTCCAGATGGCAACACACATCTCCTAAAGCAATACAAACTAGGCTTAATCTAATGTTCTCATCAGGGTGAGGTATCACATAGCAATAAAATGCATGAAGTATGAAGAAGCAGGGTATTCTACACCATAGGCAACTCCAGGCAACCTCTTCATAATCTCATTATCATCACCACATCCAGACGCTTTTTGCAGCATTCACTTCACTGCATTCAGTATTGGAGCCACATAGTCAAGCGTACAACAATACAGCTTCATACATTTTATTTATGCTAAAATGGCAAGAAAATAAAAATTACTTAGCCTCAATAAACTGAGCATTCCTTGGTTCTGACCATCATTGTTCATAGGATATATATTGAAACACTGACTAGTGAATTTCCAACTCCCGGAGCTACTAATGATTTCAACTATGGGTCACTTTTAGTCTTCTTTGTTGTTGGACAGTGAGTTACACATGCTTAGCTTCCACCTATTGAAATCAATAGAAGTCACAACACATACAATATTAGGCTGGGAAACCCTTATTTAAGGGTAAAGGAATTGCAATGAATGTGTGAGATCTATGGGATGCCCTATAAAAAGAAATATGAGTCTAAAGAACCTAAATGAGCTAACAAGTGAGCCCACAAGGTCCTGAAGCTCTATTATTACCATAGCATTGGCAAAAATGTTGTGTGCCTAGAGATATGCTAGGACCTCAGTGAGCAAATTTAGACTGTAGATAGATAGAGGTCTGTAATTTTGACCTGTTTGTGGGCCATAAAGTTTGCATCATGCTGCTGGGAAGGAGTCTACTGTAGAGTTCAAACCCCACATATATTAAATGAACGTTGGCCAAACACTCCAATAACAGTGGGCTCAGCCGACAGTCTAATGTGTATAGGGGCCTGCCGACTATACACAACAGATAATGTAAGGGGAAAACATGATCCAGCATGTCTGACTTTGGACTATCAATCCTTTTGTTCTCGGTAAAAATAAGCCCTTCAAGAGGATTGTTAAGCACAGCAAGCTCTAGATGGAGAAGTCAAGAGAGAAAGCTGCCGAATAAATGATGGTTCAAACAACAGCTATGTATTATATATATGGGGCCTCTATGAATCTAATGAAATTCATGAAATACACATCTCTACTACCCGCCTACCTCTTGTAACTGTCAGTTTCCCTCATCAGGCCTTATTTGTTTGATCAGTTTTTTCGCAGCACAACAACACATTATTGACTCATGATGCAAAGAAAAAAATCAGAAGCATGTCATACTCTAGTCAGTTTTGGGGACAAAACTCACACAATCGAGACTGGACTCAGAACGAAGGTCTCCTGAGTCCCATGTCACAGTCAATGTGAAGAAGAAGTAGCTGTGCATGCGCAACATCTGAATGTTGCACTTTAGGATGACATTTTTATGTCTTCAGGAGCACACTGCTCCCCTCCTTCATCTTCCAGTTTTGCGGGGGCAGTGTACTCCTGAAGAGTGACAGTTTGAATCGGCCGCATGGTCACACTGCTGACCTAAACCGAGTGCTCTCCTATGCAGCTAGCAAAGGCAGCTTTATATTTGAAGCATGTAAGAAGCACTGGGGCATTGAGGTTGAATGGGTTAGCTTCAATGCTACAAGAGCAAGTTCTAAAGCATAGAGCCTGTAAGGAGCACATGCTCCTTACCTTTATAATCAACCACTCTAACCTAGCCAACAAGCCGTATACTAAAGACTCAATAACTAAATTTTTGAAAATGGATATGATTTTTATAAGTATTTTGCTATTTAACCATCTAAGTGCCCTTTCACATCAGCGTTTTTTTCAATCGCGGCAGATGCGGTGAAAAAAACACTTGCGGCACGGTTGCGGCGCGGTTGCGGTAAATCCATACAAGGTATAGGCGGACTTGCGGCAGCCGCGGTTTTTTTCGCGGCCGCACCTGCCGCAAGTGCCAATACGCACTTGCCGACTGCCGCAAGTCCGCCTATACCTTGTATGGCGTTTACTGCAACCGCGCCGCAAGTGCAGCGGTATGCGGTAATCGCGGCAGATGCGTTTTTTTCCCGCATCTGCCGCAATTTGAAAAAACGCTGTTGTGAAAGGGCCCTAAGAACTTGATACAACCTCTGTAAGCTATTACTGATGAGTTTTCCCCAAAAAAAAACATTCTAAGAAAATTATATAATAGTCTTTATTATTTACAGTCAATATGAGTTCATTTTCTTTTTACGACTCATATAACAAACTATAATGTGTTGAATGCAACTTCTACAAAAAGTTTCCCTTCATATTCTATGATAAGCGTTCTACTTAATATTCCACCCTAAAAATGGCTTGTTTGGAGCTCTTGATGGCATATGTTCTTTGCCTTTTGGTAGATGATCCGGAAGAAAACATTTCTGATAGAACTATTGGTTCATCCCTTATCTTCAATCGGCTTCTACAATGCCATGAAAAGCATAGGAATATCAGTAGTAAGTATGCAAAATAGTTAAATGTTTGTAGCATGGAAAACTCTATCTTTCATGTGTGTAGCAGCAATATGTCACAGGTGTAAACTGCATTTACAGTGCTTCAGATCACAGCACAACAAGGAGGGGCAGCTATGGAAATCTGCAATTTATTAATCATGTTTCTCACCTAGATGATAGGATATAATCAGTTTAAATCTTGTGCTCGTCATATAATCAACAGGGGACTGAACATTGGAGAGATAAGGACAATTAGCTCCCTTTAATCTACAAACACTGCATATTTAAAAGGATTTTATGAAATAATTTGTAGAATAGTTATAATTAGTCGCCCTTACGCCTGATCTCTAAGGATTACATAGCAGAGAAAGAAGATTATCAACCAGAAGAATAATCATTGTCCTTTAGGTCATACAGTTTGTTTGTTTCTGTGTTATCCTGTTCAGTGAATAAATTAAGTCTCGAACCAATCTTCCTGATCAATATGGGATTGACTGAAATTGTACACAGCCAGAATGCACAGGGCACGGAAGAGCCAGGCTTTGATATTGAATTTTTATAGACAGAAGTCATATTTGTCATTGTATAATGAATGCTGTGCTGAGAGATGACAATTCAGATTAGCCGTGTCTGATTTAAGAACAGATAATTGCACATGTATGGAAACATGTGTCCTAGGAATGCATACTTTTTCCACATTTATTGGTGGTATTCTGGGACACATAGACATAATAGACATAGACAAGACAAACAGACATTTAAAGAGTTTCTCAACTACTTTAAGGCTATGTGCACACATTCAGTATTTGGTGAGTTTTTTACCTCAGGATTTGTAGACAAAACCAGGAGTGGAGCAATCAGAGGAAAAGTCTAATAGAAACACCTGCACCACTTCTGTATTCAATCATCCACTCCTGGGTTTGGCTACAAATCTGAGGTAAAAACTCATCAAATACTCAGCGTGTGCATGTGGCCTAAGGCTGCTTTCACACTGGCTATTTGAAATCCGTATGGATCCTTGAATTTCACGGAACCACATGGACAGGCACAGACCTGTGCAAACGGATGTCCACGGACCATTTTTTTAAATGGATCTGTCATCAGTCTCCAGAGATAGGGGTGAGAGGAGCTGTACCTTGCATCTGAGCATGCTCAGTAAAGCAAAACGGATCTGTTTCATAGATCCATACCGATCTGTCCTCTATAGAGCTCCATAATAATTTCATATGGACACCAACGGATCCGTGTCTGTTGGTGTCCGCGATTTTCAAGGAAGCCCAGAAACAGAGCAGTTTCCATTTCTGGGTACATGAAAAATGCAGACACCAACAGATCTGTTAACAAACGAAAACACACGGATGGACACTTTAGGACCAATCCATGCCCATAGAATAACATGGGAAGCCATAATGGATCCATGGTCATCCGTTTCAAAATGGATGCACACGGATTAGCAAATTTGCCAGTGAGAAAGCAACCTGACATTAATGACTGGCGGTGGCAGCAGGAGGCCAGAAATGCTCAGTGTCCGAGCTGCCCTATCTACTGATAGTGTCTGTGGCTGAGTACTGCATATCTGTGTCCAATTGATTTTATTAGGAGGCAAATGCGTAGTACCCAGCTGTGGCCACTATCAGAAGATGGAGCAGCTCAGGAACAGCATTTCAGGGCATCTGCAGCCACTGCTGGCACAGCTATTCGGCACCAGGGATGACGGGTGTGTAGACATAGATGACCTATCCTTAGTATAGGTCATCAATTTTAAAGTAGTGGACACCCTATTCCTTTGACACCATGGACAGTTTCAGCTTTTTTCATTCCTGTTTTTCCAAAAACCTTTTGTATTCCCTGTAGACATTATGAGAGTTTATTTTTCTATAAGTAAAGCTTTGTAAAGATAACAAGTTAGCCTTTTGGGTTATGAGGGGGACTGTGGCTGTGAACAAAGGTGCATGTAGGGAGTTGTGTTCCATAGTTACATAAGTTGAAAAAAGACTTAGGTCAATCAAGTTCAACCTTTCTCCCCTATTAAACATTCTTTGTAAGTAAATTATCCATAACTCACAATGCAATATTTGTTGAAGAAAGCATGCAGTCGCTTTTTAAAAGCTATGATAGTGTCTGCCATTACTACCTCTTGTGGTAGGGCATTCTGTAGTTTCACTGCTCTAACCCTTTGTTATTTTGCAGCTGTTGTACAATCAGCTTTTAACTATAACTATAAGCGCTGGAGCTTGATAAAGTGAGTTTACCCCCTAAGATGCTGCTGTCACCCCTTTAGTCTATACCTAAAATGATTGCTGGGTGTCAATGAAGTTGTGTCATGGCAACCAGAGGCTTACTGAATATCCCCATCATTGCCATGTTAGTATTCCTTTTTGTTAGTGCTATTATGTACTTTCTTTATGAACAATGATAGTACTATAGTAATCAGGCCCCCCAATTAAACAGTAGGTATAATGCATTTATAGTAAAATAGCAAAATGACAGTACAGAACACACAAACTGTCTCTTCAGAGAGGAAGTACACAATCTCTAGTGCCACCTGTTGGAAGAAGCATTCCTAAAAGTCAAAATTGACCCTTTAAGAAGCCTTATGATTTAGGATTTATGACAGATTAGAACCCCAATCTGCAGACGCAGTCCCTCGTGCGTGCAGTGTATGGGATCTGATCTGGCTGTGTGAGAAACTAAGATAAGGTCTAATTGGAAAGATTTTCTCCTTGTGGAGATTGACACACCAATCCATCATGCCAGTAGTGAGGAGACTTAAAGCTTCCTTGAGATATATGAAAATTGTCTCTTCGTTGAGTAAGTGGACGAACTCTAGTGCCACCTATTGGAAGAATAATTACCAATAAATAGTGTTTTTCCATTGCGGTTTCTGGATATTTTTCAACCTTCCACTTGATCATAAATCAGAAGAGTCTGACTACAGAATGCCCCACATCAAGATCAGCATGAACACAACTGATTTTGATGAAGCAGGTCTTACAGATTTAAACTGACCTTGATCTTGGTTCCCCCATCAGTCTTTACAGCCTTGTCCACTATGCTGCAGACAGTCCTACTTGTGTGAACTAAAGTTCAGCCATACTCTTGGTGAGAAGTTTTTGGATGGCACCTGCTCTATGGCCAACCAATCACCATAAACGCTGTCCTATATTTTCTCATAACTTTGTACTTCATGCACCTGATTATTTTGCATGTGAGTGATTCTATGGTCATGAGCTTTACATAAGTAACTCTATAAAATGTCTGACTATAGCTTAACTCTTTTTTATTGTTCACCTTAAGTTCAGCCATCCATTTACAACTTCATGAAGCAATGTCCAGATCAATGGATAGAGGTTCAAGGGCCAATACAAGAAAGTCCCTTACCCCTAATTAACCCATTCCAATGTGATTACAGCTCTTCCTCCTTCAACATACACCACCGAGAAAATTACATCGGATGTGCTCGTGCTGATGTCAGAGTCGGGTCATCCGGTTTCAGAGCTGACTGGACGTTCCTGTGTGTCAGTCTGTGGATATTGTCAGAGGTTTTGTTTTGGGTAATTAGAGATGGGAACCAGGGATGTCTTTTGTGTCTTTTGGGTTTTATTGCAATTAAAAGACTTTTCTCTGTTTAGTTTTTTATTATGTTTGCTAGTGACTCGTAGTGGGCGAGTGTAACATTGGCTTGACATTATAAACCTCGGCTTAGTGCCACCTGCTAATAAAAAGCTGGCATTAACCCCTTTATTAACCTACCATGCTAATGCCACCAGGGCCACTGTTAGAGCCAGGTAAAGCACCTGAAAATGGTGATATGAAACAATGTGCCATTTTCAGGGGTGGCTGAAGGCTGCAATTTTCTCAGAAAGCTTGGGCCTTACCACACTGAGAATCCCAGCCCTCAGCATGCCTGAGCTTTTACCTTGGCTGGCTATCAAAAAAAAGGCAAAGCCCACACATTTTTTTATTATTTATTTAAACTATTAAAAAAATGGGCTTCCCTGTATTTGATTGCCAGCCAAGGTAAAGCAGGCAGCTGGGTGGCAGCTCGTAGCTGTCTGCTTTATCTGTGAAACGCTACATCATTTTTTAAAATTTTTGTTTATTTTTACTGTACCATGATCTTAGTCAATGGGTGTGGGGCCCAACAGCTAATCACAGACACTGCCATAGAGAGTGGGCGTCTGTGATTGGCTGTTGGAGTAACCTGAAAACAGCCCATACAAGTAGGAGGATGCTGGACACTGGTAAGTATGATGATGCTGTTTAATCACTATTTTCTTTCTATTTACAGCTCCCCTGCCCCGAACTGAACCCAAACTGTAACACGGTCTTCCCAGGGAAGTCCGCGTTTGGTGTCTGTGTCTGAACACTAGGTGTTCGGTACAAATCCCGAACTTTACAGTTCGGGTTCACCCATCCCTATTTTCTACTTACTAGAATTGTGAACTGTGTTGTTGTCTTCCCTATTGGACTCCAGACCAGGAAAGCAGCATTGTTATAACTCCCTTTTTTTAACACCATAATGGAAAATCTAATAAATGTACACCTTAATCAATATTCAGCATTGTGCATCCGTCTCATTTATCACAACAGAGTCTGTTGACAAGTAGGTTCCTCTTACACCCATGAGTATAAATCATTCTGCACACAATATCTAACTTCTTTAACACTTTATGGACCTGGAGATTTTTGTTCTTGTGTCCTGTCTCCATCTTTCAAGTGTCCTAACATTTATTGTACCATTGATTTGTACATATGAGGGTTTATTTGAGCACTGAATTGTAGTTTTGAATGACATCATTCCAGTTACCACATATTTTGATGAAAAATGGGAAAAAATAATAAATGGGGTGAAATGATGAAAAATAAAATAAATAAATTAAATAAATGAAATTATACGCTAGTATGAAAAAAATGAAAATCTTGTGAACGATATCGCTTAAGCGATCCTGAATTTAGATCACTTAAGCAATATCGTTTGTGCATCGTTGCGTGTAACCGAGCGATCTGTCAATGAAAAATCGCTTGATTGTTTGGTGGAAGATTTGTGAGCAGGACCTCAAATCAAGCGATAATCCGTTGAGCGATCTGCAGCATCGTGGTGTGTGACACCACGATGAACGATCTCCCAGCGGCAGAGCCCATGCTGGGAGCTCGTATCCATGGTAAACATGGGGTTACTAAGTGCCGCGCGGCGCCTAGTAACCCGATGTGTACCATGATTACCAGCGTCTCACTGGTCCACATCGCTGGTGAGTCTGCCTGTGTGACAGCTCACCAACGATGTGAGCGATATTGTTAGCGATCGCGCGTGCATGTGATCGCTAACAACATCGTTCAACACATTGAAGCGTCTGACGTGGCCCTTAATCTCACCATGTTCTGAGACTGGTAATTCTTTTTATTTTTTCATACATTTTTTTCATGCTGAACTGTACTTTTTATACCAAGATGCCATTTTGGGATACGAACAACATTACTTTGATTGCTACAGAATGTATTTTGTTTAGGGAAGTGCATTTTCTGGTGATGTTTTGGCATTTACCATCTGGTTTAAATACTTTTTATTGTTTGATACAATTTTTGAACGTAATTCTAGATACATGTTATTTATTTTAAAATAAATGGTTAAATAAGGGTCATTTAAACTTTAAAATTTTTTTTTTTTATTTTTTAGTCATCGTAAAAAACTTGCACCTGCAGTGTTGCAATTTATAGTGCACTCACTCCAAGGCCTCATTCACATGTAAGTGTCATCAGTGTTTTGGATTAGTGTCATCAGTGTATGGTCTGTGTATCCATTTTTGCCATTGTTGTCAGTGTTTTTTTTTTTTTACATATGGCTAAATAAATAAATGACAAAACTTCTATACTTTGCAATGTTAAATACGTATAGCACACGGATGTACACCGATGCCATCCATGTGCTGTATATACATGTTTTTCACAAACCCACAGACTTGTGTTTACCCTTTTCATCCATGATACAGAAAAAACTAACACAAACACACGGTTCATGAAAAAACATGGACATGTGAGTAGCACCATGGATTATAATGGGTACGTGTTATGTTCGTAAAAAACAGACACAACATGTGCATGCCACACGAACATCTGAATGAGGCCATATGAAGCCCAGCCAATAGCTGAGTATCATGTTCACACTTATCAGCACATGACATGGGTGCAACTGCAACAGGCTGTTCAATCTCTACTCTGAATATTGCACTCACCTTCCACTCAAGCTGCAAATTGAGCATAAATTACACCCTAATACAATCCAAACACCATGGAGACACAGCACACTACTACCACTCACCAAACAGGATGATGAGTCCCCATTATACATTATGCTACTGACAGCCAATAGGCCAAACCCTCTTAGACCACATGACAACACTTAGGCTAGGGTCACATCATGTTTATCTTTGTGTTCGAAAATCTACTTGAACGTTTGCACTTGTCATCATCATAGTAACATCAGCATTTACTAGCGTTTAACATTGCCATAGTGATGTATGGGTGAGTGGAACCAAAACGCATTTAAACGCGGGCACAAAAGTGCTTGCGCTTGAAAATATGCGTTTTTGAAAATATGCAGCGTTTAGTTGTGCGCTTACAAAACCACATACTTACACACCAAGCACTTTTGTGCTTGCATTTGGATGTGCTTGTGACTCGCTCACCCATGCATCACTATGGCAATGTTAACGCTAGTAAATGCTAACGTTACTATGCATTAATGATGATGACATGCGCAGCAGATCAGGCATATTGCAGATGCTGGGGAGAAGGTGATGTGGACCCTGCCTTAATATTTGATACGTTTTTTACCTCAGTATTTATCAGTCAAAACCAGAAGTGGGACAGTGAGAAGAAATGTATAATAGAAACACGTCACCACCCCTGTATTTTTCACTGACTCCTGGTCTGGGCTTACAAATAATGGAGTTAAATGAACATCCCCAAATATTCAATGTGTGCACGGGCCCTTAGAGAGGTTAAACAGTGGGTATTTAAAGTATTCAGACCACTTTAAATTTTTCACTCTTTGTTTTATTGCAGCAATTTTCTAAATTCAAAAAAATTCATTTTTTTCTCATTAATGTACACACTCTGCACCCCATCTTAACAGAACAAAGCTGAAATATCAAATGTTCGTAAGTATTCAGACCCTTTGCTCAGGCACTCATATTTAAGTCACATGCTGTCCATTTCCTTGTGATCCTCCTTGAGATGTTCTACTCCTTCATTGGAGTCCAGCTATGTTTAATTAAACTGATAGGACTTGATTTGGAAAGGAATACACCGGTCTATATCAAAGCTCACAGCTCACAGTGCATGTCAGACCAAATGAAAGTCATCAGGTCAAAGGAACTGACTAAGGAGCTCAGAGACAGAACTGTGGCAAGGCACAGATTTGGCCAAGGTTACAAAAGAGTTTCTGCAGTACTCAAGGTTCCTAAGAGCACAGTGTCCTCCATAATCCTTAAATGGAAGAAGTTTGGGACCCCCAGAAGTCTTCCTAGACCTGGCAGTCCAGCCAAACTGAGCAATCGTGGGAGAAGAGCCTTGTGAGAGAGGTGAAGAAGAACCCCAAAATCACTGTGGCTGAGTTCCAAAGATGCAGCCCTCCAGTATCACTGCAGCCCTCCACCAGTCAGGACTTTATGCCAGAGTGGCCTGACGGAAGCCTCTCCTCAGTGCAAGACATATGAAAGCCTGCATAGTGTTTGCAAAAAAAACACATGAAGGAATCCCAGACTATAAGAAATAAGATTCTCTGGTCTGATGAGATGAAGATAGAACTTTTAGGTGATAATTCTAAGTGGTATGTGTGGAGTAAACCAGGCACTGTTCATTACCTGCCCAATACAATCCCAACAGTGAAACATGTTGGTGGCAACATCATGCTATGGGGGTGTTTTTCAGCTGCAGGGACAGGATAACTGGTTGCAATTGAAGGAAACATGAATGCAGCCCATTATAGAGATATCCTGAATGAAAACCTTTTCCAGAGTGCTCTGGACCTCAGACTTGGCTGCCAGTTCACCTTCCAACAAGACAATGACCCAAAGCACACAGCTAAAGTAAAAAGGAGTGGCTTCAGAACAACTCTGTGACCATTCTTGACTGGCCCAGCCAGAGCCCTGACCTAAACCCATTTGAGCATTTCTGGAGAGACCTGAAAATGGCTGTCCACCAGCATTTACCATCCAACTTGATGTAACTGGAGAGGATCTGCAAGGAAGAATGGCAGAGGATCCCCAAATCCAGGTGTGAAAAACATGTTGCATCATTCCCAAGAAGGGTAGAAGAGCTGGTGAAAGAGCAGCACAATATAGGGTTTAATCCAATATTAATAGGAATAGGGATGTCAGGTATATGCTCACCTTGTCAAGTTATGTGAGACATAACCACTTCACAGGTCTAAGGCTGCATTAAACCACCCAGTGAATCAAGCAGCCACAAAAAGGTGTCAGAGATGGATGGATTACAATCGCACTGCCATTGGAAGAATCAGTCAATCCGAAGTATACAGAGAAGCCTTTATTCCAATGCATTTCGTGTGCACTCACACTTCCTCAGGGAATGGATAAATTTTACAATTACCCGCCCTTAAGTAGTGCCCGGATATGATGCATCAAGACTGGCTGAGGTCCACGAATATGTCCAATGGGTGGCGGCCCGACCTGATTCATTTGGTGCTTAACATGCACAGGTTCTGGGTTCCTAGTCGTTTCCTGTTTTTAAATGATGTTTATGTATATTTATCTTCTGTTTTTTAGGATATATTCATGGTGAGTTTTTATATTTTAGTTTAAAGAATAAATATACACACAACTGTATTTGAAATCAAACTTTAATCAATTGCACTATATATACCAACATTATATATGTATATGTATATTTATATATCTATTATATAATCACGAATGGGTTTTTTGCCCCTTTTGAGTCCGCTCGCGCTGCGAGTCAGCGTGGTCATGTGGATACGCCCGAAGCATTGGCCGCGCAGCGGCCATTGCGAGCAGTTCTAAGGCGACTCGCTATGCCCGCGCAGCGGGCATGGCGAGTCGCCTTAGCAGCGCGAAGCATTGGCCGCGAAGCGGCCATTGCGAGTCAGAGACTCGCTCTTCTAGAATCCCGATGCATGTGCATCGGGCACCCAGCTAGTATATAAATAAATGAAGCAGCACAACTTCACAGGTCGAGTGCAAAGCCCTCCCACCACGATCCAGGTATTGTAGACAGTGGACAAAAAATAGATGGCAGCACTTCCTTCAGTTAAAGTCATGTGGGATTAAAATGCACATAACTTTAACTGCAGGAAGTGCTACCGTCCATTTTTTGTCCATTATATATATATACTAATTTGTTGTTTTTATGTTTCTATTTGTGTTGCAGTCACTCTTCTGATCTTTGTAATGTCAATAGCAGATCACAAATATGTAATATTTGTATTAACTTTTACATGATGACATTTTACTCTGTGGGAAACACCCCCACTGTGACATCATCCTTACTTTTCTCTACCACTTGTGTGCTGACATAGACTTGCTACATCACATCCAGACACTACTTGAGGGCGGTAATTTGTGTTATCTGTAAGCTTTATCCATTTCCTGAGGAAGTGTGAGTGCACACGAAACGTGTTTGGATAAAGGCTTCTCTGTATACCTCAGATTTACTAATTCTTCCAATGGCAGTGCGAATGTAATCCATACAATAATGAGAAAAAAATGAACTTTTTTGAATTTACCAAATGGCTGCAATGAAACAAAGAGTGAAAAATTTAAAAGGGTCTTAATACTTTCCGTACCCACTTTAATTTCTTAGATAATACAAGCACCAACAGGCAAACAGCCCATTTAAATGCAAGTATCAGTGATAATGTACATCACAAGTCATAAAGTAGTTAAAAACTTTGATATTTTAGTGGTCTATGAACTTCTACTTAAAGGAGTTATATGGGACTTTTGTTTCCATATGTGGTTGAGCACTTATCGTCAGGTAGTTTCTAACTACCCAGATGTGCTGCCCAACGAAAATCTCTCCCAGCACATAGCAGTAATAAATTGCTCCTACAGGCAATATTTCTAGTTCCTGTGATGTGACAACTACTGAGCAGATATTTCTTTTCCACTCTGGTTGGTCAACGGGGCATCACTGCCGCCAATGTCATGCTGATCAACAGTTGGCTCAACCTAACGCAATGGGGAGCCAGCTGTCAGTCAACATGATGTCAGGTGGTGGCAATGTTGTGATATAAGTTAGTGCACCATGATCTTAAGACACAAATAAGACTCGTGAAGATGCCCTTTGGCTTCATGCAGCGGCACCAGTAAGAAGGAGTGGCGAGGACCATATGAGGGACAGTGAGTACTAGTGTGTGTGGGGTGGGGGTATTGGTTGTTTTCTTTTTCTACATGTAACATTTATTATGCGCAGAGCAGAATAATTAATGGAGAATAAATTCCCTGTGAATCGAATTTCCCAGTAAAATCCGGTGGGTTTGGTCATTTCTAATCTCATCAGATCCACTCATCTCTAATTCTCATTAAAACCAGCAGAAGATCCTATGAGTAAAGTAAAATATACAATTTATACAGGTCTTACCACTGCACCAAAAACAAAATGTGTGAATAGTGCTTAAAACTGCTCAGATGTGATTAAGTTAATCAATACATGTTCACCCAATTAGTAGGATTTAGTAATAAAATATTAAAAAGCAAACTCAATAGAATAAAATAGCATCCTCCCATCACAGGTCTGTTTGGCCTTTCTCTAAACTTAGCATTTGGATTTGTGGATTAATTACTATGATCTTGGTTCAAGGAAATCTGGGTAAGATTGGAAATGCCCTATTACTGACCCTGCAATGTGTCAAACACTTTACAGATAGAGATAATAATTTGATAAATAGCATTGTAAGGGTTAAGGACTATGCCCTAAGAAAGCTCTGTATTAGAGCAGATAAAGAATTTATTCACTAACCAAAAGCCAAGATTGCAGACATGCATTATTTATTTTCTGTATGTGTTGAATGCCAAGGACAGAATATCTGGTTGGCTATTTAATAGCTGTAACAATATAATTGTCACATTGATTTAGAAGATAACAAAGAGAACAGCGGAGCTGATCCATGGTTCTACTACTTGGTTGGATTTCAGCATAGGAAACATAAAAAATAGATTATTTTCACCTGTGATTTTTAAACTGCTCCATATGAGAGCACAAGTTAAATTGATGTATCACAATCATACACTATATCAACGTCACCAAATGCATGATAACCAGTAGTGATAATTATATCACCTCAGTGGCAGACAGAATAAGAGAGGCCTGATTTACGTGTCATTTTTTCTTTCATACGTGATAAAAAAAAAATTTTTTTTTTCATCGTGGTTTCGGATCTGATTTTCATCCTTTTTTTGACTGCAGTTTTTACCATCAATGTGGCATCCGATCCACTCATATATAAAAACAATGAAGAAATCCCAGCTTCTTATACCCATTAAATTTAAAAAGAGGTAGACTTGGATGAGACATAGATGGCAGCTGTATGTTTTCTACACTAAGGTGGATTCAGACTTGCGTTCGCCTCCGCAGCATATTGCGGATGCCGAAAGCAAGCCGAGCGCAAGCACCACCCATCCCTATGTTTAACATGGGGACGCACGGTGATGCGCTCGGCTGCGGATGGCCGTGCCCATTGATAGACTTCCATGTGTGATTTGTACGCATGCGGATGCTTGCGTACAAATCACACAAGGAAGTCTATCAGTGCGCACAGCCATCCGCAGCCGAGCGCATCACCGTGCGTCCCCATGTTAAACATAGGGATGGGCGGTGCTTGCACTCGGCTTGCGTTCGCAGTCCGCAAGACGCTCTGGAGGCGAACACAAGTCTGAAGCCACCCTAACCTATTGATTTGAATGGTTAAGTTTGATGGATGGCTTGGTTCAAAACTGGACATTTCTGCAGAGTGTGTCCACAAGCAAACTCAGGCACATTAACAGCCCCATAGATGATAATGGGTACATGTTTATCTGTTAGGCTAGGGTCACACCAGCGCGAGCAATAAGGCTGACAAATTCGTTTGAAACATAGAATTTTTCAGCCTGAGCGCATAGCATTAACGTAATGAATGGGGCTTGCAGCGTTTTCCTGTGCGCTCAGCAAAAGCGCAGATCCTGGAGACCTCTGTGGAGCCGGTAAGCGTCCGGTTACTATAGGTATTCATAGCCTGACGGCACATAGCGTTACCTGCTGGTAATGCTATGTGCTGCTCTGTGCAGAAACTAAATTTCTGACGGATTCGCCAGGCTCAGGGACAGACGCAAATCTGACACTAGCCTTTGACATGTAAACACTGATGCAAAAATATTGATGTGTAAATGAGGCCTAAGAGACACAGATAGACCATGTACTTGAAATATGGATGTGTGAATAAAGAAAGACTCAGAGGTCATGGAGAAACCTGTTTGTTTTTATGACTTTTTATAAAAAAGAACTTGGTATGTCGAATACCTTCCCTAAACCACCATACCACTAGTAAAGACTGCCAGGGCTGCCCCAGTCACATCCAGAAACATGTGCAGTAAAGCTAGAGACACATATGCGTTGGGTGTTTGTTAGGACGAATCCGGCATAGAGCAGCATTACCATAGGGTTACTGTAGTGTAATGCTGCCTTAACGCTGCCATAGAGTTATATGGGCGAGCGATCCACAGCATATGCAAACATGGGCACAAAAGTGCCTGTATTTGAAATCTTGCGACAAGCGGCAAAACAGCGCAAGATTTCAAATACAGGCACTTTTGTGTCCCGTCTGCATACATTTGCATTATACATACATTGCGGAATAAAATTTAAGTAAAAGCAATGTTAAAAATAATACAATCTCTATTCTCACCTGTCCTGCGATCCCCTGATGTGCGGCATCTCCTGAGGCCACAGGACCTGGCATTATGTCACAACACGATCAGCTGATGGGTCACATGATCGGTTACCATGGTAACCGGTCATGTGATTCGATGGTCCGGTAAGCATCCGGAGATAGATGCTGAGTCGGGGGATCGCTGGAAAGGTGAGAATAGAGATTATTTTATTTTAACCCTTGCTTTTACTTAAATTTCCACTTCCGCAATGTATATATACATTGTGGAAGTGAAAGTGCCCCGCACAGCTCTTTTTCTGTGTCCGACCCGTGAAAATCACGACCCAGACACAGAAATAGCATCTGGAGGTCACCTCCAATGCTTTCCTTTCCTGTCCATGGGGTCCTGCAAAAAGTAGGATCCCACAGACAGGAAAAATAACGCTTTGTGAAACCAGCCTATGACCAAATAAAGCTTTTGGATACACCAGCGGAGAGTGAAACTTTTCCTCTTGTAGTTAGAATCTTTATATATTTTTGGGTTACCTCCATAGAAACTTGACATGTAAAAAAGCACTAATAATATGTAGATATGGGGTTAATCTGCAGGTTAATAGTGTTCTTGAACTTGTCTAGTGCCTCAACTGCTCAGAGAAAATTAACTTTATTTCCCCTGTGGTGTTCTGATTTCAGTCATCAGGATGGCGCCAGTGACAATTCAATCACCTCTCTGTGTATATAGAGCGGTGTCTGTAACAACACTGACCAACAGCTTGCTGGTCATTAGAGAATGCTATCAGTCAGTGTGGAGGGGGGAGGTTACAACCAGCGCTCTTGATGCACAGTCCAGTGACTGAAGCCATGCCAGATAACCAAAACCAGAACACTGCCACGAGGAATAAAGTTAATTTCCTCCAGAGCCGCCATAATCAGGAATGCTATTAACCTGCAGAATACCCTACATCTGCAGGTTAATAGCATGTTTGATGTGACAGGTTCTCTTTAAATTCTCAGCAGAAAAAATAATGTTTTACTACAGAGTCATTAGAGGCTATTGACTGAATATAGGCTTTTACCTTGAAGGTCAAGTCTGCGGACAAGTTAGAATAATGGAGGTTGTCATGTGTTTTCACAGAGGTTTATGCAAGACCTTCTACCCTGTATATTTCTTGTTGTTACATTTACATACCCATTACCATAGAAGCGAAGAGCATATTGTACTAAAACAATCTGATCAGAAGAAAATGTGTACCTTAACGAAACAATTCTCAATAATACATGAAATGTTCAGTCAGATGAGAAAAATGACAAATAATATAGTAAAAAGGCAAGATGCTCTGCTAAGTACAGTAATGATAACTTACAAAAGGCAATTAAAATCAGTGCAGAACACCAAATCCATACAAAGCAGCCGTGTGATGTCATGAAATTAGACAGACAGTTTGACAAAGGAGCAATAACAGGAATGTTCATATGCAAAATTTCACACTGCTGCACTCTCATTCTTACAATAGAACAAACTGGCGTGATTTTAATAGGGACGGCCAGCAAGTAGAAATTACAGAGGATCCAGACAAGACCGGGCTCTCTGCATTAATCTCTTATTTACGGACATATCATCCGTGGTCTAAAGATCCTGATGAGCATGGTGGGATCTATAGTGTGCCAACATCTGGAGCATGCACAGGCTTAAATTTCCATTTTAGAGTCCAATTTAATCCCAGCTTTAATTACTATGACATTTACTGACTACAGATGAACTATGGCATTTACAAGAAATTGGAGTAAAAAAAAAGTTATTTTACACATTTAACCAGGTGACAGGTGGTCTAATGAAGTACGCAGATTAGGAGCGCAATATATGATAAGAGATATCAAACAAGAAGCAAAATGCAAAAAAAGAAGAATATTTGGTTCCATGGACAAGTTGACGGTAAGGTCACATATAGGAAAAAACACAGTGGGTTTCTTGCTTCGGTTTACAGTGTAGCAGTGGAGAATTCAAGACATAAATCTAATACAGTGCCACGACTTTGGTGTTTCCCACCACAATTTCTTTTTGTGTACCTATGTGATGGCTTCAGCCAGTCACCACCCTGACACATTGATAGACTGTCGCTGACTCATGGGTAAACAGGGAAGTCATCACTGCAGCATGGTAAGCAAAGACTGATGATGGCGTTAGGGCACAAGTTAAAATGTAACGCTATTTATATTTTTATTTAATAATAATGTAAAGCAAGTGATTATAATAAACTTTCAAATATACTTTATAAGTGAAATCTGGAGAAAAACCTTTCAAAACCCTTCCAGAAGATGTCCCCACTAGGCTGTTTCTAATCCTGACATATACTTCTATTCCCCATTTAATGTCAATTCCAGACCACTTTTATTTAGACTTATAAACTGTTCTGCTCCTCTCTATTTTTTCATCCTGGAATTAGATGTTATCATTCCCTTTGTCAATTCGACACTGTCTGCACTGACGCCTTTGACTCTTTAAGTAAGGATTGTCCAGCATAAATATAATATGGAGAATGCAAGTACCGTGTTTCCCCGAAAGTAAGACAGGGTCTTACATTCTTTTTGTGGCCAAAAGTGGCCCCCTGTCTTACTTTCGGGGGGCCTTACATTGGAGGCCCCACCATCCATCCATCCATCCACACACTGCAGCCATCCATCCACACATTCCCACACATACAGACAGACACATGCATACACATATATACACATATACACACACCATACACACCACACACACCACACCCACACATAGCACCGCTTCTTACCGGGTCCGGTGTGGGGTCCCCGATGGTCCTGTGCCGTCCTCTGTGCTCCGGTCCGGTCCCCGAGATGATCCGCTGCCGTCCGCCGTGTTCCGGTGCCGTTTTGCACCGGAACCCGGCGGACGGCAGCGGATCATCTCGTGAACCGGACCGGAGCACAGAGGACGGCACAGGACCATCGAGGACCCCACACCGGACCCGGTAAGAAGCGGTGCTATGTGTGTGTGTGGTGTATGTGGTGTGTATAGTGTGTATATATGTGTATGCTTGTGTCTGTACGTGTGTATGTATGTATGTAAACCCCCCCCCCCCCGTGTTTCCCCAATAGTAAGACCCCCCCCCTCCCCCTACCTTTACATTCGGGGGGGGTCTTACATTAGCAGACCCCCCGTCCCTCCCCCCACCCTGTCTTACTTTCGGGGGGGGTCTTACTATCGGGGAAACACGGTATTTACTAAAGCAGATATGGAAAGATATGGAAAGCTGACAGGTCTTATACAAAGGATCAGCAACACAAAGTATAAATCAGTGAGTGAAGGCCCTGTCACACATAAAGAGATCGCTAACGAGATCGCTGTTGTGTCACAGATTCCAAAAGTGATCCCAATGCTGGCAGTGATCCTAAGGGAAATGTCAGCAGTGCGGGCTTCAGCGAAATGGCACCAGAGGCGAAGCATGTGCAGATTTACATCTCATCTCAATGTATAAATGTGCGCTTGCGTCGCTATTTCACAAATTCCGTGCTGTGAATATTTCCCTGGATACCACTGCCATGAGATCAATAGTTCCTGCCTTACACAGTCAGGACACCTCCTCCTGCCAGTCCAGGGCCTGCAGCATTGCCGCACTCCTGCCACCACTCATGGCTTCCTGCAGTGGCAACCCTGTGACCCCACTACACTGCCGCCGCACACCCGCCATTTTCCTGAAGCCGGACTGCGGCAAGATAAATGGCTACTGCATAGCACCACCAAAAAATGTTCTGGTTTTCTCCTTTAAATTTGGGGTGGGTCTTATGATCTGTTTACATACTGTATTCAGTCTACAGAATACAGTATGTAAACGTCTGTGAATTTTTAATTAGGTTATAGTTCTGTGCTAATGTCTGTTTTAAATTTGTGTGTAAATGGTAATGTCTTACAATCAATTGTATGTAATTTCCTACTTGTAAAAAGTGGAAATGATTCTCTGTTTTGTTATACCTGATAAGAGGACAAATCATCCCTGAAAGGCGTTGTTATAATAACTCTTCAAACTTGGAAGGGGCAGAGGTTCCTTTATAGCAGCGCCTGTTTGAATCAGCAAATTCTCCCTTTCAGCTATTACCTGGTTATGAGCAGAAGCATATGGAATGAGTGATTCGTGCAACGGCTACTTGGGGAGTGCCGTGAGCCTCTTATAGTGTTGTGCCTGATATTAACACATCTTGCCCTGGTGGGCACCATCACTGTGCGATTCTAGCTAGATTGACTCACAATGGAGCATTGTTATTCTTTCCTTTTGCACATGAAATACATTAAGGCACGCTTGTTTCAAACCTTTTTTGGATGGGTGAGAGAGGGGAAACCAAATAAGTGTCATAATATATTTTCTTTAATTGGAGAAAAGAGAAGATTTTTTTTAAATACAGTTATGTAGTGTTTGAGAAACAAAGGCGGCCTTTTTATGTCGGGTGGTGAGAAATATTCAGCGCCTATTCTTTATGGACACAATTACATAATTATTGTCCATAGCTACAGGCAAAGTAGCAAATTTGAAACTTTTTCTTAGCACTATAAAATCTAGACAGAGAACTCTGTTCAATCATAGTAATCATGCCAATTAGATTTCAACAATGTAGGACAATTAAGCTTCTATTCACTTCTACATTGGAAGTCAGTTTTCTGTGATAAAAACAGAAAATTCAGAATTCGTGATGGGAATCCAGTCCATCACATAACAGACACAAATGGCGCCTGACAGACCCCATTGACCATAATGATGAACATACAGTTTCCAGTATGGCGACCATCATTTTTATAGGGGAATCTGAGACAGAGGGTTTAATGGAGGTTCCAATGTGCATTTGAACCGAGACTTGAAAATGATCAATACCATTTGATGACAAAATAGGAAATAAATGGAAACTCAATTAGAAATACCTATAGGGTGATACATTTCTTAAAGTTTAGAAATCTTCATAAAGATAAGAAATCTAAGAAGGTATAAGAAAATGTGCGACCAATTTTGAGAATTAACTAACAATTAAACAAGTTAAATAAGTTTTCTATGATAAGCAGGTCTGGAAACTGGACTTCAAGACAAATGAGAACCAGAAGAGAACAAAGTGAGGCTACTTTCACACTTGTTTTGTGTCCTGATCAGGATGATAAGGGTACATCTGCATCCGTTGACAAATGTAAAAGCACATGCCACTGCAGTGTTTTTTGCCTGATCAAGCACAGGATTAGGCATAAAAATGCTGCAGTTGTATCAGTTCTGCATGCGTTTTTCCACAGAAATTAAATTTGGACCAAAAGTTGTAGTACCATCGGTCCGGAGAGAAAGAGAGAGAGCAGAAATGCAAAATGCAGGAGCATGAGTACAGATTGGGCATGCGCGGTGACAAAAACGCATCAGGATGGACGGATCCGTCAGGATGGATTGGACGCCATAAAGACCCATTCTATTTGCAGACACATACGCTGGATCCGCATGAATCAGGATTTTTGTCACGCCACAAAAAAAACTAATTTGTGCGTTCGGGGTGAGGGTCAAAACTATGCAGTGGTGCAGATCCGTTGAAATTCTCATACTTAGGCTAGGGTAATATATGCAGTGTGTTTGCAGATCTTAATCCAGTTTTCAGCATTAAAAATGCTCAAAACAGGATCCCGGATCTACAGCCATAGGCACCCATTATAAAATCGG